>LUCM01007519.1:61138-83076 GCA_008360955.1 Fasciolopsis buskii
AATTATCAACGAATCACAGTTGTGATTCTTCTATGGACTCTTCGACGAAGAGCTTCCATGGGCACTCCTGATGCTATAGATTCGATTCTTGTGAGAAATGTATATATATACATTTATGGTATTGCGTAAATGACTTATGCGGTAAGTTACCTGGTATACTGCACATAACGAATGGAGCAGTCTCTTCCAACGTTTCAGCGAATAGCATACGTGTTGACAACATGGTGCACCATCTTTCACTTTTTCGTTGTCGCCTACCGATGCACGGCTTGACCAGCGACCCACGGACATTCAGCGTTAGATTCAGTAGATGACTTCCCAGTGGGCTTGGTACATAACTTTGCTTACCGAGATCAGAAAGCTTGTGATTAACATACACAGATAACAACATTAATGTTCGGTGGCATTTTAGGTGACAGTGATCAAGCAGTTGCCCAATAACCGAAAGAAACATGGTCCGGGCACCTACTCAGTCCAGCGCAATGCAAAGCTCTGTCATTAAGTCAACTGTTACTTACCACATGTTTATAACGTTAAACCCGACCCAGCCATTATCAAGGATTTCCACGACACTGGTGCTCCTCGGGAACGGTGTCACCCCAAAACTAATAAAGAGGTCATAGAACCAAATGAGGCAAATTTAACGGTTTGTATTTAGCAGGGAAAATGTGGCGAGTTCGAGGTTGTGGAGAGAGTCGTTTGCAACGAAGCCAAAAGGATTGCAAGAACCTTGCATCCTGATAACTTAGGGGCTTCCGAAGCTTCTCCTGATTTTGCAAACTGCAGGCAATATTTCATGCATTTCGTATTTTCTTTTAAAGTTTGACTGAGCCACGAGATACACCCATCGATTCCCCAGCAGGGTTAACGGATTTGAATCATCAATGTACGGACTGGGATATTTTCAGAGTTGAAGAAACATCCTTTTATCTCAAGCTGCTGCCGGGAGGAAAACTGATTCCAAAAGAAGGAACTTTAAATGAAGCCAAGAAATCCAAAGAAGGCCGATGCTACAGCAGCATAAGAGCCTAAATAAATAGAAGTTATTATGCCCACTAGCACAGGGTTCCGTAACCAACGGTATCTCCATGGAACTGTAGGTAAATCTTTTGATATGGTCGCAATTCACCTAATGCACAAGGAAGACTTGTACGTTATTCCAAAGTTCGATGTCGGCAACAAGATGGTTTCTCGTTGCATTTTTTAAAGCGTAAATAACGCTCTATGTCAAAGCAAACCCGTGGTATTATCGGATGTCCAATTGGTACGGCTGTCTTTGAATAGATTATTAGACTTACAACCGATGGACCAGGGGGTCATGCCCTTTTTCAAACCTACCCTGTGGAATATGCATTTCCAGTGCCAGAAAATGAACAGTCGAATTTGATAGCCAACGTGGAGAATCTCTCAGCGATTTGCCCAGTAATATAACGCATGGACTTTTAATTATCTGCATGCCTATATTTACTTATTCACGAGAGTTGGACTCAAACTCACACTAGATCAACTGTAAAACAGCCACCTGAAAGTGAATGCATAATGACTGAAGATCTCATTCATTGCCTGACGGCCGCCTTTCTAAAGAAACAGCCTTATTGGACAAGGTCAGTTCTCGCCAGGTCTTCATTATTGCGAAAAATTGAAACTGTCAAAAACTGACCTGTGAGTTGTGCACCACTATTAAGCAAAACAGATAAAATACGATTTTGGTCTAAGTGCAGAACAACCAAATTTTTGTGGAGGTCCATTCCAGATGGCATGGGGTTGAAGGTGGGACTGGCCGAGATATGAGGGTGGTATCTGAATGATCATTATGAAGAAGACGAGCAACGATCGAAAGAATTCTGCAGAGGCCGAGCAGCGAAAACAGTGGATCATATGGATTTTACTGTCACATGTTTACGGGGTGTCAGCACGTTGCTTTGACCCAGCGATTCAATAAAACGCTACTAAAATGACGTACCTTTTTTCCATCGTTCTCTTCGAAAGCAATAACATGATGAAATTCGAGATACTGATAGCTTAGACGATGTTACAATTTGAGATCGGACACGTTTAGCAAGACGAATTCAGCTTTGTCATTCAACATTAGGTTCATGGTGAAGTTGCCTGAAAATAAAGAGACTGATCCGAGATTCTTAATTAGCACTGAGCAGATGAAGGGTGTTTGCATCTCATTCCCTTAGCTTTCTCAACTATATGAACCTTGGATAGGCTCAGCTCATCCCGATTTTCCCGAGAACCTTCACCCATGAACGAGGTCGTGAAGACTACGGTCTAAGCAATCTCATTTTCCTGGCCAAGTGCAAACTGAGGTCATCATGGTTGGAGTCCGACAAATTATTTCTGAATCAGTTGTGCCTGACTGAGTTTGCGTATAATGACGCAAACCTGACTGAGCCGTAGATTTCATTGTCTAGCCCGTTTGCTGCACGCAAGCGAAGTCAACGTCTGTGCATATTTGCGTTCGGGCGAGACTTGGGGTTTTTGTTTTGCTCCAGTTTCGGACCGTTCCGGCTACCTTCGCACACCTTGCAGATTCTTCACCAAATCAACACTCAATTCACGATCATCAGAAAACCAGGGTGGAACTATTCAACTGTTGCGTCCTTGTCAGCTAACAAGCATGTTGCACACAAAGTCGCATCAGGTAAAATGTTGTATATGGGGACAATTCAAATAAACTGAATTTGGTGAATTCGATGAATACAACAGGCACCTGCTCTGCCTATTAAAGAGTTGGCAGACATACTCTGTTTGATTTATTTTACCTCAGGAAACAGCCCTTTTGTGTTTTCCGGGGAAGAGAAAAAAACCAATCTCCGGACATTTGAGGGGATCACATTTCGGTTATGGGATCCAGGCAGCAGACCTTGGACGAACAGATCATGACCCGGCAAAAAAGACGGTTAATACAGCGAAATCGTGTTCAACTGGCCTGTTCATTTTTGGTTACAAGTCTCTCATTTACAGATATAGGGGAAAAGAACGACAGCGTAGTACTGAATGCACCCTAAGTGTTAATTTAACCGAAGTGCAGGATATCCAGTTTTTGCTCCAGTAAAGTATAAACTTGGCCAAGCGAAACTCCAGACAAAGGCTGATATACATCAAACTTGTCAGAGTGGATTAGTCACGAGGACTTTTCAATGCTGCTTAGTAGCAATGCTACGCACCAAGAATAAAATAAGAGAACGAAATGAATGTGCGACTAAGAACTACTTGAACAGGGTGATGTGACGTGCTCTGTCCTATCAAAGCCATTTCTTTTAATAGCCATACGGATAAACAGGCAGGTGACCTCGCAAAGGCGTACAAGCGCGTCAGGTCCGTTGTGTGTACAGGACTTCGAAAAAAGGCTCATTCATTATTATTGCACCAGACAACCATGGAGTTTGTTACGTTCGCTATGATTTCCTTCTCGTATTTTGTACAATCATATGGGGAACGACCTGCGATTTTCCGTACACTCATGAGTTAGCATGTCAGGATACGATAAGAAATTGACAAAGATCCTGTTTTGATTCATTTCTACCACTCAAAGTTCATACTAATTCCAAAGCCCCGTCAAGACCAGCGTAAAGAGAACCGGAGTCAATTTGAAAGAAGCAATAATTGAAAATCCATAATTTTTATCAAACGACGTACTAACCGTCGGAGGTTAAATTAATTTTGTGAGTACTGTTCAATTAAGAGTGCAGCAATCTCAAGGCGGTTCATGGGGATTCTCCTATGGTGTTTCACAATATGAAATAGGAGAAAATTTGCCCAAAACCGTAACAAAACTTTTTTGTGTTTATTTAAGTCGTTTTAAATTTTTTAGTTGCCGCAAATCATTCACGTAATCGTCGTATTTTCCTAACTATGGCTGCCATTGTGTATGAAAGCCGGTCGTTACTGTCTCCCTAGTCTCACAACGAAGACTGCCACAATCATCAACCAAAGTCAGCACTAAAGTTTACTCACTCACAAGTGCACGTCATGTCACGGCTTGCTCACTGTGTTGTTTATTTCAGTTATAACGATCAAATGCGAAGGTAGCACAACATGGTAGATGATGACAGGGCATACTCAGCATGTATCCAAGGCCCAGAAGCATCCTCCATTCATAGCTTCATGGAAAGCATAGTATCACGCGGCTATACAAGTGTCATGGGCAAGCGCAAATTTATACCTCTCGCTCACCGTGAAGTGATATGACTCTTGTTACCTCCTACGGCTAAAGTGGACTATCAAAAGTACATAAATTTTTGAGCGATTTTTAATGATCTAAGCCAGAGGATGAGTGTACGGCCAATCTCCCGGAGATATCGCAAACGGCGTTTGAGTTTGAGTGGATCAAATCCAAATGATACACTAGTATGAGTTTTGGAAAAAGACGAACTCCTGCAGAATTTCCGGGTGGGAAGCACAAACATGAGAACTGCAAAAACGACACCTGATAAAAAATTTTTAAAAATCAAATACAGAATTAAACAGTACTTCCTACCTAGTAAGAGGAACGTACGCTGTCAACTACAGATGATGACAGTTCCGTTCACAAGCTCTCACATAAGTGGCCGTCCCGATGATACTTTCATACTGTGTCCGCACATCCCGTGAATGCGAAAAACACGTGACCCCGGGGACAGACAGGGCACGTAAGCCATCGCGGCTCTGGCTGAGCGAGGCTTGCCGCTGTGTGCACTTTTTAGGTGGGACTGTAGCGTAAGCACGGCAGGTTAGCCAAACGAATTACCAAATGCTTTGGTATCGTCGTACTTCTCGATATCCTTGGCTGAAGCGAATAAAAACTACCTGGTGGTAGTGAACACACAGACAGTGACTCGTACAAAATTAATTTGTTCACCTGAGTGTGAGAAGACGCGTGTAGTTCGAATAAATTCAGGCAAGTTTATTTGGTCATAGCTTTCTCAAAGCACCGGTAGAGTTAGTAACCATGGTAGAAAGCATGCAGCACTTTGTCACATTTCCGTCCATTTTTGTCCACAAGTTAACCCTTGTTTTATTTGTTTGTGTAATGGCCAGCAAATATATGATCGTCGTGGGATCAATTGCCAGATCTCTGTAGATCAGATCGTATTTTCCTTTAGTACGACAACTGTCTAACTTATTTGTCCGAATTTGTACTTGATGCTTGGGCCACCTTCATGATGAAATAAAATACACAGTTTTGTCGCGAGACCACTCGCTCACTTTCCTATACCCGATATGATGCAGCATGGTCGCCAACATTCACCGGTGGACCGAAATTCTCTTCACCTTTACTTATGCTTACTTTCTGTCGTACCAAATGGTTGCTGATCACTGCTCACTGAAAGAGTCCGTTTTCTAGCGGAAAAAGACAAGCAGTAAGTGGCTCACAGATCCGGTTGACGTCTAACCCATCCGCTTCGGCTAACTGTATCTGTTCGCGCGACAGTTCCATTGCATAAGTGCACCCTAAGGCAAGCCAATTTTCTTAGGCCCATTGCGGTTCATCTAATCTTTAGCTGTCCAAGGGATGTTTCGTTTTTCTGTACCCATAACGGGATCTGCTGACTCGGGGTGAAAATTATCTAGTAGATACGGTCACGTCTGTGTTAATCTGTATCCGCACCGTGTTATTATTGAGTTCGGAAAAGCTACATGTGAATGAGAAATTAAGAGCTAGATATGGAGACATTTAGATGCTTTATTTCACAAGGGGAAGCTAGAATCGGTTCCGTTTACATATGGCAGGAATAATATGGCAACCAAAATTAATGTTGTTTGGATGATAGCCTGATGCGATATCGGCCCATGAGTAATCCCAACTACCATCAGACCGCCGTCCAGACAACATGGGCGTACTATGTCCGGGATGATATACCTATAATGTCTTTTTCCGGAATTGAAATCACGATTTTCGAATTCCGGATCATAAATGCCTATGCCAATGTAATGTTTGCTGAACTCATTCTTGGAATAGCAAGTTATCTTCGACATTAAGACAGACAAATATTCTCTGAGACTTGCTACTTGATTGTGGAATTACACTAATCATTCTATCACGCAATTATTTTTTTGTCTTCTGTCTATTATACGACCCATTTACGAAACTACGCAAACGGAACCACTAGAACGGTTCATCGGGTGTTCATTTAGCCCAAACCAGCCATAGGAACGAACACTCGTTGAGAGAGCGAAAATATGGTGTAGATCCCTTTCCGAAATATCGGTGATCGAACGTGTCGGATAACGGAGACTGGTACGCCCATAGTTCAGTTTTAATGTTTTGTTTTAATGGTGACCAGTCGAACCCTTATCACTAATGAATATTTATATACAGCAAAAAACAATTCGCTGAAACTGTTCGGTGGCAAGAACGGTTGTTACCTTGAGACAATAATGCATGGACGAGGATCATTTGATAGTTGTGTCGTAGATAGGAGGCGCATGTATGAAAATTCATCTGTTGACGTTGATTTTCCGCGTCTTTTTACCGCATTCTTGTTCATCTTCCCATTATTACTTATTTTTTTATTTTCCCATAGCAAATAGCATTGGCTTGTCAGTTTGTTTTATCACACCGACGCCCCTTCTGAATTGTTTCATCTACGAATTGTTTCATCTACTGGTCGCGCGTGTTAAACGCGAATGTTTGGCAGACCCTGTAACCTAGTCCGATTTGTTCGCTGTATGTGCGGCTACTGTTGAACTATGCACTTTAATTTTTACACTACTGTTTACATTAATAGTGCT
Source organism: Fasciolopsis buskii (assembly GCA_008360955.1). Classification (NCBI taxonomy): domain Eukaryota; kingdom Metazoa; phylum Platyhelminthes; class Trematoda; order Plagiorchiida; family Fasciolidae; genus Fasciolopsis; species Fasciolopsis buskii. The sequence continues at coordinate 67,862 of LUCM01007519.1, forward strand.
GCAACTCGTCCCGGTTCCATTAGGGTCCTTTTTGGTCTGCATCTCAATATGACGGCTAGAAAGGGAGGCGCAATGGTACCATCGAGCTAACAGAATGCAGTGTCTCCGATGACTAGCTAAGCTACATAGTTTAAGCTTCATTTAAAAGGCGCTCAAAATCAAAGATAAACCTGGTGTGGAACTTACCAAATCCTCAAAAGTATACTAAAACGCCCTGCGATGAAATAGTATAAGACTTCTTCGATCCATTAGCGGGCAGCATTCTAGAAACAGTGGAGCTGGTATTGCTGTCAGTAGCGGAAATAACGTACAAACCGTTGACGCTATCACACAACGTTATTTTCTTCTACTAATGTCCACAAAATCATCATGCGAACGGAGTGGGCATAAAAAATCGTGAGTCATGTACTTTAAATGAAAAAAGATATTTCGGCTCTTTTTTAAACAATTGTACTCCTACTAATGTGACGGGTGATAGGGGAATCCACACACACACACACACACACACACACACACACACACACCAGGGATAATGATGCACAATTTTTCTCGTTCCGCAACCACCGACATCAGTCGGGTTTAGATTACTATCTTACGATTTTTGAGTCTATAGCGACTGTCGACACGTCACGTTTGTTATCCTAAAAGTGTGGTAGTGCGGAGGTGGTTTTGATCTTATTTTCTCACCGTCGAACTACCGATGATTTCCATTTTTCCCCCAGGTGAGAGTGCGGTTTTCCTGTACTTGTGAATCTGCGAGGCTTTGTGATTGGTGCTCCTTCCAAATTGAACCAGTATAGGTTCAAGCAACATGGCGTCGGTAGAGGGTGCAGCCATACAACATGAATGAAACATGTCACTCCAGACATGTAGATGGCCTTGATAAGTTGACTGCCATAGGTTGACCGAGTCAAAATAGGTCAGGCATTTTCCTGATACCGATTGGTGCAAAATCTTTGTCGGTGCTAACCCACGCTACTCAGTGATTGGTACACATTTAACCCTAATCAGTCACTTGCAAACTGTCCGTTTGCCATACAAAAGAGAAAGAACACCACGAGTACACTCATTGTTTGCTGTCGGCTGATTGTTATACTGTGATCCCATTTGTTTGTGTTTATCATTCGGCTGTTTTACTGTGACTTTACCGTGAGAAAACTTACTTTGGAATAATGGGGGCAAAACTATCACGTATGTTTACTCGTCAGCAAACTGACGATGTCCAGACGAGACCAGTTGCACAACCGAAAACCAGCTGGTTTTCAAGCTTACGAAGACGACGAACCATGGATAGGGAGCAGACAGTTAACCAGTCCATGCCAGCACTCCGGACTGAATCGGTCAAGCGGTCAACCTTGCCACTGAAGCGGAAAACAGTTGCAGAAGTAGGTGAGGCAAATGGCAATATGGGTAAATATGCCACTTTGAAAGAAGAAGTCAAACGTTCTACTGATGAGCCATTAGTGTCCACGATCAATCTTGGGATGACAAGCTCTGCTAACGCTACCCAACAGGCCACGGCTACCGCTGCACCAATAGCATTTACAACCGTGTCAAACGGGAATACCAAGCAAGATTTAAGCCCTCTTGAGTTAAAACATGATTTGGAGGACTCTTTCGTGATCGTACCACAAAAAACTCCGAGAGGTCAGCAACATGTACCACCAGAGGTAGATTCGACCACAAAGGTAGGGAGAACTGAATATGCGGAGAATGTGCTGGTTCCGACTAATTATACAACAAATGGGAACGAAAAGCACTTTGAAGATAAGAGAATAGAGTCGGTGTACAAGCGGGGATCAGTCAATTCTGACATGGTGGAGGCAGCAAATGGGGAAAAGACGGACGCAAAGGATGAGATAAAAGTGAATCAAATAACTTATCAAATGCGAGAGCGAGATCGTTCGGAATCTGTGCGTAATGTGGCTCGCGATTCAATGAGTTTGCAAAGTGAAGAAGAAAAAGAACAGTGCATAATCTCATCACTAAATCAGGACGAAATAAAGGACAACGAAATTCCCATAGTGTTCAAACAAGATTCAATTTATCAGAACAAAACAAACCTAGTGATAAATGGATATGACGCAAATACCTTTGTCCGCATGGGGACAAATGCTGGCGCCATCAGCGAAAACGACGAGCGACCTGATTATATGAAACAAAACCAAAAACAAGCAGAAAATATGACCGAAATAGCGTCGGAAAGTGCCAAATGGAAATGGAATGAAGATGCTGGAATTCGCAGAACCTCCGATAATGATCGAAGAGAAAGTGAGGATAGAGAGCAAAAAGAAAACAAGCAACAGATCAATTATGATCAAAAACAGCCAGAAGAAACCGAAAATTTGGAAGAAACAATCGCAGAAGATTATGACGCATTCGAAATGGTAAGAGACAGCGAAAAAGGAGACACATTTTCAAGTTGCATAGCTGAGCCAATGGAACCAAAGAGCAAAGGAAAACATGAACAGGAGGAAAGCGAAACAAAACGTAGCAAAGAAGAACAAAGACAACAAAAAGAAACAGACAAAAAAAGGAAAGAAGAAGAGAAAATCAATGAGAACAAACCAAAGATAGAAGAATATAGGAAGGAAAAAAAAGAACAAGAAACATGGCAGGCAACCAGGGAGGAGGACCAAACACAAGGCTGGTGGCTGCATGGAAGTATTGCTGGATATGGGACAGAAGAATTGGGAGCAGAACGAGGAGACGAGGGAGTTGAGGATCAGTTCTCCGGTCGGCGTGATCTTGATGAATCGGGACACGTGGATGGTGGTGCATTCGGTGTTAGTGAATATGCGGTCGGAGATGAGTCGGAGCGTATTGTGCGCGAGGATGATCAGTTTCAGTCGCGTATGCCCGAATCCGAGGATGTTTTGCATGCGACAGCATCTGGCGAGGTTGAGCACGTGTTGAGTTCTGCGATGTCTGGTGAGGGCGAATTCGGTTGGCGCGGTGATCGAAGTGGTGTTGGATACGGGACAGAAGAATTGGGAGCAGAACGAGGAGACGAGGGAATTGAGGATCAGTTCTCCGGTCGGCGTGATCTTGATGAATCGGGAACACGTGATGGTGGTGCATTCGGTGTTAGTGAATATGCGGTCGGAGATGAGTTCAGAGGCGTATTGTCCGCGAAGGATGATTCAGGTTCAGTCGCGTATGCCCGAATCCGAGGTGTTTTGCGATGCGGACAGCATCTGGCGAGGTTGAGCACGTGTTGGTTCTGCGATGTCTGGTGAGGGCGAAATTCGGTTGCGCGGGGATCGAATGTGTGTTGGATAACGGGACAGAAGAATTGGAGCAGAACGAGGAAGACGAGGAATGAGGACCAGTCTCCGGTCGGCGTGATCTTGATGAATCGGGACACAGTGATGGTGGTTGCATTCCGGTGTTAGTGAATATGCGGTCGGCGGAGGAGTCGGAGCGTATTGTGCGCGGAGATTGATCAGTTTCAGTCGCGTATGCGCCGAATCCGGAGGATTTGTTTTGGCATGCGACAGCATCTGTTCGAGATTTGAGCACGTGTTGAGTTCTTGCGGATGTGCTGGTGGGGGCGAATTCGGGTTGTGGCGCGGGTGATCGAAGTGGTGTTGCGAACGGGACAGAAGAATGGAGCCAGAACGAGGAGACGAGGGAATTGAGGATTTCAGTTCTCGGTCGGCCCCGGGTCGGGATCTTGGATGAATCGGACACGTGGATGGTGGTGCATTCGGTGTTAGTGAATATGCGGTCGGAGATTGAGTCGGAGCGATATTGTGCGCGAGGATTGTCAGTTTCAGTCGCGTATGCCCGAATCCGAGGATGTTTTGCATGCGAACAGAATCTGGCGAGGTTGGCACGTGTTGAGTTCGGCGTGTCTGTGTAGAGGGCGATTTCGGTTGGCGCGGCGGATCGAAGTGGTGTTGGATGACGGACAGTAAAGATTGGGAGCAGAACGAGGAGACGAGGGAATTGAGAGCAACCAGTTCTCCGGGTCGGCGTGATTCTTGGATGAATCGGAACAGCGTGGATGGTGGTTGCATTCGGTGTTATGTGGAATATTTGCGGTCGGAGATGAGTCAGAAGCGTATTGTGCGCGCAGGATGATCAGTTTCAGTCGCGTTATGCCCAGAATCCGAGGGATGTTTTGCATGCGACAGCATTCTGGCGAGGTTGAAGCACGTGTTGAGTTCTGCGATGGTGCTGGTGAGGGCGAATTGCGGTTGGCGCGGTGATCGAAGCTGGTGTTGGATACGGGAACAGAAGGAATTGGGAGCAAGAACGAGGAGACGAGGGAATTGAGATCAGATTCTCCGGTCGGCTGAGATCTTTGATGAATCGGGACACGTGGTATGGTGTGCATTCGTGTGTTAGTGAATTATGCGGCTCGGAGATGAGGTCAGAGCGTATTGTGCGCGAGGATGATTCAGTTTCAGTCGCGTACTTGCCCGGAATTCGAGGATGTTTTGCATGCGACAGCAATCTGGCGAGGGTTGGAAGCACGTGCTTGAGATTCTGCGCATGATCTGGTAGGGCGAAAATTCTGTTGGCGCGGGGATCGAAGTGGTGTTGGATACGGGACGGAAAAGAATTGGGAGCAGAAACGAGGAGACGAGGGAATGAGGACAGCATTCTCCGGTCGGCGTGATCTTGATGAATCGGGGACACGTGGATGGTTGGTGCCATTCGGTGTTAGTGGAATAATGCGGGTCGGAGAGAGTCGGGAGCGTATTTGTGCGCGAGGATGATCAGTTTCAGTACGCGTATGCCGAATCCGAGGACTGTTTTTGCATGCGACAGCACTGGCGAGGTTGAGCACGTGTTGAGTTCTTGCGATAGTCTGGTGAGGGCGAATTCGGTTGCGCGGTGATCGAAGTGGTGTTGCGTACGGGACAGAGAATGTGGGAAGCAGAACGAGTGAGACGAGGGAATTGAGGATCGAGTTTCTCCCGGTCGGCGGTGATCTTTATTGAATCGGGACCACGGTGGATGGTGGTGCATTCCGGTGTTAGTGAATATGCGATCGGAGATGAGGCAAGAGCGTATTGTGCGCGAGATGATCAGTTTCAGGTCGCGTCCATGCCCGAAATCGAGGATTGTTTTGCGATGCGACAGCATCTGGCGAGGTTGAGCACGTGTTGAGTTCTGTGCCGATGTCTGGTGAGGGGCGAATTCGGTTTGGCGCGGTGATCGACAGTGGTGTTGGATACGGGACAGAAGAATTGGGAGCAGAACGAGGGCGCGATGGGATTGAGGATCAGTTCTCCGGTCCGGCGTGAATGCTTGATGAATCGGGACACGGGGATGTGGTTGCATTCGGTGTTAGTGAATATGCCGGTCGGAGATGAGTCGAGCGTACTTGTGCGCCGAGGATGATCAGTTTCAGTCGCGATGCCCGAACCGAGGATGTTTTGCATGCGACAGCATCTGGCGAGGTTGAGGCACGTGTTGAGTTCTTGCGATGTTGTGAGGGCGAGAATTCGGTTGCGCGGTGATCGAAGTGGGGTATTGGATACGGGACAGAAGAATTGGGAGCAGAACGAGGAGACGAGGAATTGAGGATCAGTTTCTCCGGTCCGGCGCGTGATCTTTGATGAATCGGGACCACGGTGGATGGTGGTGCAAATGCGGTGTTAGTGAAAATATGCGGTCGGAGCATGAGTCAGAGCGTATGTGCGCGAGGATGATCAGTTTCAGCCCGCGTATTGCCCGAATCCGAAGATGTTTTTGCATGCGACAGCATCTGGGCGAGTTGGAGCACGTGTTAGTTCTGCGATGTCTGGGAGGGGGCCCCAATTCGGTTTGGCGCGGTATCAGTGTGTTGGATACGGGAACAGAAGAATTGGGAGCAGACGAGGAGACGAGGGAATTGAGGATCAGTTCTCCGGTCCGGCGTGATCTTGACTGAATCGGGGACACTGGATGGTGGTTGCATTCGGTGTTAGTGAATATGCGGTCGGAATGAGTCAGAGCGTATTGTGCGCGAGGATGCATCAGTTTCAGGGTTCGGGTATGCCGGAATCGAGGATGTTTTCCGTGCTGCCACATCTCCCGTGTCCGACCGCTTGGTCCCTTCTTCTGTGTCTGCCGAAGATCATTCTGATTTCTTAGTTGCTGGCGATTCGTTTGTTCAACGCAATGTTCCTTTTATTTCTCCTAGTGCTGAATTTTCGTTGTCTCGTGATTCCACTGAGCCATCTCCTTCTGCTTCCCATTTCGTTCCGGATCGTTCCTCCGTGTTCAGTTCCAAGTTCTGTTTTGATCTGTCTCCTCAAGCTTCTGACGATCCCTCCTCAGTCTTCTCTGAAGGCAATTATCGCGATTCGGTTACAACTGATTTTTCACCACGTTTGGCCTCTGATCTGCCTGTGTCTGTTCCGAACCAATTTGGTCCTGTTTCTGCGAGTTCCGTTAGCTTCTCGAGTCCTGTGCAAGAATCGCCCATCGGTATTTTGTCCGGTGCAGGCAATTCTCCCTTTGGTAAAGGCTCGACGTCTGCAATAATCTCTGATGATCGTTCGCCCATTACTCGCGACTCCGAATTGAAACCAAATCAATTTTTGGGTTCGGTTCCTAAAGATAATCTCTCATTCCTGAACAATGAATTACAAGATGTCATACTCGAGACTGACGTCAATCACACGGATGCCAGTGTTCATCCTGGCGAGGATAGAATATGATTCGTCGTCCAATTCACTTTTCAACAACTCCATAAAATTTGTTAATATTACATCGTGTTTCTCTCTTGAGTCCTGGCTTCATTACAGTATATAGCCACTATGCGTTACTGTCTCTTTAATTGCTCCATACAAATCTGAACTGGAACAAGAATCGCCATTGTAAAAACATTTTGAGAACTCAGTCCCCGGATCTCATCCTGTTTACGTATTATACACTCATTCTGCCACAAACTGACACTGTCTGCTCATGCTGCTTCCAAAGATCCACAAACAGATTCTGGACAAAAGTTACAACCCCGGTTCTGGAGCCTTCAAATGATATCACCATGATGCATTGGATTTCTCCACGGTCGCTTTTTCCGTCTACACGGTTCGGAGTCCATGCTTGTGTAAAGTACCTTTTCACGTTCACAAAATCAAATAATTTCTATCTAATTAAAATCCGATTGTCCTGAACCTAGGCGGAGTAAGTTTCTTTAACCAAATAAGGGTGATACTTGTTTTGCCATTCTTTCATGGGGTCAGAATGGTAGTGAAAAAGCTCACATTTTTCATCTTTTCCATGTTATTCTCACTCACAAATTCTGACCTCAGGTAGATTTTCACGATGTATACCCTCTTTCCTCTGTTGGTTATCGCTACCGCGACACAACCCAGTTCCATCCCATTTCCATTGTTTCCCAGTCGCTCAGTGACTTGCATCCCTGTCGTCATCTCGTCCACAATGCCATGATCTGCCTGAGCCCCTGGTTAACAAAACGTCGACGAACTTTTGCCATTTACACTGTGCTGCGCTAACTAACATTTCTCATAATTTCTTCTTCATTCTAATCATATTTCCGGGCGTATCTGTTGATCTGAAACTGTCGGTAGTTTGCTGTTACTTTTATTAAAACTTTGTTATCATATTTTACTTTTTGTTCCAATAACGTCACTGGAAAAAATACTTCTATACAAGCATATATAGAGAAAACCATAATTCCATCTAAGATTTTGTCCTTCTTATTCTTGTTTTCGATTGTACTGGGAAGGGCAATGTTAACACGGCTTTTTGTTACACGAAGTAAAATACAGTATAAGGGCTAAACTCCGTGAGTCCGGAGACACCGACGAGGAAAAATGAAGGGAGCATTCACGGAAAAACAAGTTTATTGATCCTGATTTTAAAATGTGACGGGTAGTAAATGGGTAAGAATATAAAAAGTAGGAGGATGTTTCACATTTTGCAAGTCCGAGGTAAAAACAAAAAGTGGAAGAATGAAGGAGGTACGACAAAGACTAACAGGAACCTGATATGATTGACTATCTGCGTGCGTGCGGGTAACACCAGAAAAGGTTACAGGAAGGGGAACCGCTGAGGCAAGTCCCTAAGAGAAAAATTCAAATTAATAATAGTAGACAAAGGATAGTGAAGAAACTGTCCAATCCTGGACCAGTGAATGCAAAGATGTTAGTAAAGGATCATCGATCAGCCGGATGGCATTTCTCTGTACCCGATCAAGAGAGCTGATTAAAGTAGACGAGGTCCCAGCCTACATGTAACTGCAGTATTCAAGTGCCGGGTGAATTTGGGCTTTGTGCAATAGAACACCTTCGTGCCAAACTCGGTCGAAAGCCTTAGAAGTGTCAAAGCGGACCAGGTGTGTTTCTCTGTGGTAGTTGAGTTAAGCTGACCAGGAGTGTGAAACGGGGGCCAGTAGATCGCATGCTGAAAGGCGAGATCGGAAACCCTATTGGTGATCGATAGTTGACGAAAAATAACGCAATTGGTCGGATATGACAGTTTCGTGTGCTTTCGAAATAGCAAGTTTGGTGGAAATCGGACGGTAGTTCTTAGGGCCAATAAAACAACTGTGCTTAGGAACAGAGAACATCACAGCTTGTTTCAGAGGTAGATAGGTAGGAAGTTTGAGGGGAAGACAGTAGAGACGACATAAAAGAACAACCAACTCAGGAACACAAATTTAAAGGAGGATGAGTGAAATGCCTTCCAGACCCGGTGATCTCCAAACGTTCAGAGAACGCAGTGCTTGGTGTTAGAAAAAGAAGGGCAATGGGAGAGGAAGATGTGAGAAAATTGGGAAAAATAGATCTGGAGTCACACAGAGAAGCAACAATCTCAGCTTCCTCGCGTGGTTCGCACGCAAGATCATCGGAAGAATCACATATTGGAGAAAAATCGGAAGGACAAGAATTGCAGGAGACGGCTTTATCCAGGAACCAAAAGGTTCGGCTACCAGTGGTGGATAAAAGTGGTCGTTCTGTTTTGCAAAGGATGAAACGCTCTTCGGATCATTGTATAGTTGTTGAGCCCTTGTTATTAGCCTGCACGAAGCCCTGATGGAAGGCGAGATTGCACGAGTTTCACCAGCGGCGAAATGTTGAGCACTTCAAGCGGAAAACAAGATCACATGCAAGATTAAATCGCTCGGGACATTTGGGTTGTCTGGTTTGGAAAATCGTGGGACGAAAAGATTCATGGCTTGAAGGACAAGGTCGGTAAAGTTGGAAACAGATGTGGAAATGCCTGAAGTGAAGCAGATGTCATTCCAGGGGTAGAATGCTAAAAAGACCGGCAAACCATGCATACCGATGAGAGTAGTGAACTGCGTTGGATGAAGGTGACGAATGATGTGATGACGCAATAGCCCGATCAGCCAAGAGAGAGACGAATAGAAATATTCAAGTATAGTGAAGGGATTGAAGTGAGAATACGATCAAGAGTCTTAGCACGGTCTCTAGTTCGATCGAGCCCACGTGTGGGGAAGTCAATCAGCTGAGGCAAATTGTTGACCGCAGCGGATTGTTCAGCTCGTATCCCGTGAACGAAGTGTCAAAGGAGTGCAGTAAGGACTAGCAGTTGTGAAAGTAGAAATATCCTAGGATAGTGCCTTTACTCCTGTGGTGTGTAATAAGCAAGCGTTCAAAGCCTGTGCCTGTGAAAACCCCAAATGAGAAATATGAAGCGATAGAAACCGTATCTTGAACGACGTATTATCGATATGTTTGGACCACGAGAGATTTGATGTTAGGTTTACTCCGAAACAATTAAACAACGCAAGTTTTATAACTATTGCATATATGTAAAACAGAGCAGCTACATTCAACAGAATACAAGCGCCTTCCTTTGGCGATTGAAAAAAGAGTTAACTTCCGGAAGTCTTCTCACCTCGACTACCAAGCTCCATTGAAATATGAACAGTAAATCCGAGAAATGGGAGTTGTCAGGAACCTATTCCAACTCGTGATATCGGTAGCCAACTCCTATCACTATAAATCAAGTAAACACCGTACTATTAGATCGCCTGACGCTGAAAATTGAGTTATGTAGAAATAACCCAAGAAAACAAGAAATCGTGATACATGAGCAATCCAGAACATCCCCATATGGGGACGGACGAAGAGTAGCTGATTTAGTCTCCAACAGCACATATCCTTAGTGGGAAGTCATAGCTTTGTCTGGAATAGGCAGTTTACATCGGACATGGTCGATGAGCCTTTCCATACATTCCTTGAAGGAATACGAGAAAAGAAAATAATGATGACCTACCTCGATGTGCAAACGGACAATGGCAAGCTTTAAGCTTAACCCTCCGCTATGTGCACATGCCGTATGCACAGCCTTAGTAACAAACTGGCATTCACAAAGCTCCATAAGAAAATTTCGTGATGCGGATTCTTTCTCAACCAACTTAGACCGACAAAAGTGTGGATCGATGGTCTTGGGCTTGAAGGTCATCGCATAAATGAAACAAGAACACGAATTAGCTGGAAATAGGGATAAATACTGGATGACAATGTGGGTGAGCATATCATGATGCCGGCGATGTAATTTGGGGCTAAGAATTGGTACTGAAAGTGTAAGGCCGTTTTGTGTCGGTCCGATGAGTTGTGGCAAACGAATCAGGACAGCACAGATAATGAGTTCTTCAAGGTCTTTTTAGGCCTTGTCATCTTAGTCATTCCCCTTCGCGAAGCTCTGACTCAAATTCAATGAGCATGAGAAGGCTGAAATCAATCCCGAAAACAAAATCTCTCAATATCCAGGATGAAACAGGATTGTTAGAATTATCGTTGATGGTCGGAAACATTTTTGCCGACGACTTTGTTGTTTGAATTTGTTGTCACTTCCTTCACGGTATTTCTTCGCTTTACTGTCGGACTAAGTCGTAGATCCTTGGCTCGAAGGTATCGGTCCGTCGTGGGCTGACAGTTGGCCTGAGGCCTGTAACTCAGTCGATTACCGTTTTTAGGGAAGAAATGCACGTGGTTTGTGAAACTAGCTAAGTTGCACCTGGGGTGAGTTCATAGCCCAGCTGGGTGGGCTCATGCTGTGCCGTAATGTGCTAAACGCTGCTCTTTCGGCTTGAATTCCGTCATCGTGACCGAAAACTATATTTGGACCAGTAAAAGAAATGCTAAGGACTCGGGTAGCCACGTACACATGTCAGCATAGAATGAATGAATTACTGAAAGGTTCAGGAATAGCATTTCTCACGAGCAAAGTTTCTGCGTGTTGCCTATTGGTTTCGCGATGGCTACAGACCAGATATTCCTACGAAACAAACAGGCCATAGCTTTTCACACGAAACGAAACCGATAGTAAACGAGATTGCCCATAGAATTTTGGGCACAGGAAACATTTGGGCATTCACGGCGAATTTCGAAAAGTATTTCGTTGTTATTTATTATCAAATGGATAAGGTCGACGGATGCATTTTAAAAAATCATTGATCCAATAAACAACTTTCCATGGGCCGTTCTGACGGCCGAATATTGTAATATTAAAACCGCTCACCAAAACAAACTCTACTCCTTTCAGTCTTCTGGTCAGTTTATCTTACCCATGTAAAAGACACCAGGGTTTAGCTGAGCAATCGTGAACCCGATCGGGAGTATCGGAATACGCTTGCTAAATGTATATGGTGCAAATTTTAAGCACCCACCGTTTCTGAACTTTGTGAAACTGGCAGATGGGTGCGCGATAGCACCGTGAGGCTTGAAGGAAGTTGTACGTGAAGACGATCTCAAAGCTTCGGTGGCCGTTGTTCTGGAAGTACCGGCAGGTAAAGCGCGGCCAAATTAGCTTACCGATTTTCACTCTAGCCCAATTCTCCTGAGGCTTTTGGGTCTAGACAAAATCACAACGCAGGGAAACCAATTTTCTCCTGCTCATCGGCTGCTCAATATTTTGTCTACATGATTTCAACCTAACATGGCAAACGTTTTTGTTTGTCTGTTGTAAATCTGTTCAAAAGCTGTGTTCGGATTGTTGGTTATAATAAGGAGCTCAGATGTTTCCAACAGTGTGGTGGCAAGTGGGAAGTTGGTATCATAGCCCAGTATGACACTTCGAATTTACTATCTAAGCTGCAAGTATTGCAGCCTCCATCTGCTAATAACGATGTAGACATTGTCCGCGAGCCTTGGCGAGCATTATATCCAGATTGATAACAAATGTAACGAATGCTTTCGTGCCACTAATAATCCTTCCGTTTCATTGAGTAATTCTGCACAGGATCCCGGGGGCAATGGAAACCTATCGGGGGTGGGTGGTGGTAAGATAATTCCAGTTCGTGGCATTCGAATTCCAAGGCCATAGTATGATCAATATGACAAAGGGTAAAAACACGTGACCAAATAATACATTCGTTTAGCCCGGATGTAACTACGACACCTACCTGGGTTTGGATGGAGTCCTGACTACGGGCATGCGCCTAGGTTTTTCACTGGTCGCTCTAATCAGAGTTGTAACTGCATTTAGATTTAAAATTGCCGCTGAAAAACTCTCACCACAGGCAGTTCAGAAGGCTCGTGGTCAATTAGATTAGTGATTTTCGTGATGAACTAAATTATACACTTGTATTCTGCGCGCCCAAGTCAAGGGGGTACGCAGGTTTTGGAGATCAAATTTTCACAATAAGAAGACAATGATGGTAAATTTCCATGGAGATCCTCGTGGCCATCAGCCATCCGAGACGGTACAAACATGAAACATCGAAATTATAACAAAATTATGGCAAAATGTTTTGCACTGTAAAGCAAAATCTATCTATTCCAGTGGATTCCAGTCAGCGTTTTTTCAAACTCATTCTGCATCACGCGCGCAATTCGAGCTATCGCGCTTCACAAAATACAAATCTGTTCACCTACCATCCAGAGCGTAAGTTGGTTTTCAATTTGATCAGGCGGCTTTAGGCCTTGTTATGGTATTATACGTGCCTAACCGTTAATCACAAGAGATTTTCAAACAACCCAAAGCAAAACAAGGGTCCAAACAAAATTTAGTCCAAGGTGCACGGTGTATGACACATCACGTGTGACAGACACCGTTCGAAACAATTTTACAAGCGTAAACAGTAAAATGAATATTTCCGTTTATTCATATAAGGCCTTCTATATCAGATACTCCTAAGTAGTACCGTCAGATTAGCGATAGCTTTGGGAAACATCAGTCAAGGATAATTTCTTCCTTCCTCATCTCAGAAAAATACTGACCTTTGAGCCTCGATCCATCGTGGTCACACTTCTGTTTTCGCCAAAACAACTCCCACCCCCCCCCACACACACACCTCTCCTGGTGAGACAAAAAGCCAGTTTTCACGTCAAACTAAGCTCTTTTTGTACTTCAGTGGTGACTTTTCTCAAAATGTAAACTGAATAGATCATTCCGAAACCTTCAAGCAAAAATGTGCATTTCAACTCTTCCGGAATTTCTTCTTTTTACATATATTTCGTCCTCGATATGAACTCGTTTATTCGAGTTCGAAAAAGCTGGTAAGCACGATTTACGCAGGATTGTTTTATTACACCTTTATCTTGTTTCCTCAGTCACAAAAACACGAATGCTAAGCAAAAGGCTTTAGGAGCTGATCGAAGGAGGCTAACTGCAGTGTTGGTTACCTGTGAACAATGATTCATCAAAAGTATCTCATTGTCTGCAAGTCAGGATTTGGGTTACGAGTGAGTAACCCAGCTGAATGACTTAATAAAAACATTTTGTTTACATAAATTTGTCGTGCAAGATAACACAATGCTTATTTTCTGAGAGGTGCTGTATGATTAGTGACCTGAAATATGTTGATCAGTGTGGTTTCCATTGTTGTGAAATAGATCTGCTTCGCTCACCGTAAAACATAATCGGTATTTTGGAACTGTAATGATCTCTCTTTGTATTCTGTCTATGTAGGCAGTCGGGGATCCACATTTAAAACGGCAAACGCACTTCGATTTGGCTCCTGGGAGAGAAGCTCTGGTGCCAGTAACGTAGGTATTCATGTTGCCCCGAGCACAATTATTGACGCCGCTGCAGTGTGGATGGGCCTGAAAACAGAGTTCAAGCTTTGATCTATTGTTCTACCGAAACCTCATTAAATTTGATAAACGTTCTCCAACGTCCAAGTTTTCATTCAGTTTGTCAGTATCGGAAGCTAGTGTTAAATTTTGTTTTTTATCCTTCCAGAAACACAGACTAGCTCCCTTGGTCTAATTTTTTCACTGGATGCAGTTGCATCGGATACAAAAGGAATTTTCTTGATCTCGTTTGGTAATGTAACTAACCTTAGCAAGTAGTCGTATTGTGCCAGAAATGTGGCCAGGAACCACAACTGACTTAAGTTTCATGTCTGTGAGACGTGTTCCTATAACTTTTTCATATCCCTCTTTAAGATACACGTCAGTGACGTTCTTACAAGCTGCTGCTTTTCCATGCCCCTCGAAAAGAGAGAGTCCCGTTAGTCGATTATTTAACCTACATGCCACAGCTAGCTGCTTGGGGGATAGATCGGTTCCATCGAGGAACACATGAAGATTCGTGGAGATAGCACGCGAATTGGTATACACAGTACTGTTGGATTTTTCCTAGATCATCTCTCGCACATCGACACAACCAATTACAAAAAGCCAGTAAGATCAGTCCAAAAAAGAGCCGGTGGACTGTCACATGACTTTTCCACTCGAAATAAACATCTATGTTTGTCGGTCCGTCCAGATTAACTTACTGATCGCCGCATCAAACAGCCGATCCCTTTCATTCCCTTTAATGCTCATCTATCCATCAGAGAACGTGGACCCTGTGGAGTAACGCCTATTACTGTTCTGGTGTCTGCTTTCCAGTCAGTCACGTTTTATTAGAAGAATCATCTTCTGTTCATCAGCTATCTTACCTGCTTATTCGCTCATGTGCAATCACTGTTATTTCATCTCTCGCTTGGGTCACGCTCTGATGGGTCCATCTCGTCTGATGCATTTCATGCTATTTAGCTCTTGTCATTTGTTGCCGAATCCGAATAGCTCATGGTGATCGGGTAGCACAACTCACCATGAAACCTCCTCATGTTGCATATTCGCACTGTTACCTTCTAACCAGGCCACTGTGTTAACTGACAGCTGGTAGCCACTGTAATAACATGGTCTCGATCTAGTCATGGTCCTGTACCAGCCCGCCGTCTGAATCGACTGGACTGCATCCACGCCTGCGTTCTGATTGAGATTTGTCTGGCAAGGTCCATCATCGTGCAATCTCCGTTAGCAAATGAGACAGCTCTATCAGCCTCA
>LUCM01007519.1:93510-217161 GCA_008360955.1 Fasciolopsis buskii
TATGGACATTTTTCTCCCTAAACAACCTAGGTTAACTTTTCTGGACGTTCGTTTGCGAAAAGATTGAATTCAGCAGTTTGACTTCTGACGGAGTCGGTGAAAAATGTTCGTCACATTTGACATTCTGATGCACGCTAAAGCCGGCAATCATTCTTTGGATCTGAGGTCAACTAAACGCAATCACAGATTCTTTTAAAACTATGCAGACACAGAATTGGCGTCTTTTCAAATAGGAATATCTTTCACTGAGTCCGTCCAATTTGGTCAACTTCAGTGGATTCTTCCTCGTTATTTTAGAAGTGTCTCTCGCTTGTTTGTCCATGTAATCTCGAAAGCCGTGGAGATTATCGGCAGGCAGAATGACTTCTATTCGTGTGATCTGCTGGTTCCATGTGCTCAACAGAGACAAACTGATAACTTTGTTACGGAAAACATTGTCTGTCTTCGTGCATGTATGCCGGACGTTAAAAAGAGTCAAGCTTAGAAACACAAAGTTAACTGATCAAAAACTCGATTCCGGAAATCGAACATCCCAAATTAGGACAGTGGCAAGTGGTGAAAATAAAACGCTACCGTGCTTTAACAAAAGGTTGTTTTGTCATCTGTTTCTTGTTATGATAGCTTGTGGAAATCACGCGCTTAGCGATCGTGACTTCGTTCGCGGTTCTCATAGGTGCTGTTGAGTTTGACGATTAGACTAGTCACACTATGGATATCATGTCTTATCAAGGTCAGAATTTGGATAAAATACCAAAATTGTCTAATAATCAGCTGGTTTAGTTGTCATGCCGATCACTCGTTTTTAGAGATAATCGATAGTTGTGAATGATATAATATTAATAACACAGCGTTGTTGGTAGATGTAATGCGCCAACGTTTCGACTACCGTGGGTAGTCTTTCTCAAGGCAAGTTTTACAATCGATAGTTGTTTGCAGTACATTTCTATTGATTGAAATAGTTCCGATTCGATGGACCTGACGCTAACATCTGACTCCGAATAACAAATATCCAAATTTGATGGACTGTGACATTTTTTCCGCTGTAAACGAGTGAATGTTGCTGGAATATTGTCCTCTATGATTCGCGGTTTGCCGTTCATGTTGTCCGTCTTCCGGTAATGGATAAACACAGCCTAACTGATGCCAAGATTTGTCTTATGTCTACTAGTTTTATCAGTGTGTTAACAACGGATGGAACAGCTTCCGTGTACAAAAGTCAGTTACAAACGCTAAGCTGACAGTTACATGCTACGCACAGACATGCCGGAAACTCCAAGATTCCCTTTGTGCGCCGGCACGGCTCCTTTTAAAACAAATAAATAAAATTTGTAGAAAGGAAGAACCTCAGCAGTGAACAGTCAGTGCAATAACGCAAACCCAGATCGACCACAGCCAGTTTAAAAATATAGCAATGATCACTAACTAGACGTTGCACAAACCCTAAATTTAGTCTTGTAGTTTGATCACGCAGACAAATCAGACCACAGTCAGCCGCAACTCAAAATGACTAATCAACATCCCGGTCAGGATTTCAGCGGTCCTAGAGATCACGTAAATGGCTCAGGTCGATCCAACACAGAGAAATATCCAAAGCGGGGTTAGAATGAAACAACTTTATCGGTAACAAACCGTTAGTGTTTTCAGATAACGAATTTGATCGAAAGTGAGAAGGCAGTCACGCGAGTGAGACTAAACAAAGAGTAGACCGCTAGGCGCAAGAGATTTCAACTGCAGCATTTACAGTTCAACTGATAATTTCAGTTACTATAGCGCTTATTCAAAATACAATCACATTATGAGATTCCTTTGTGTAGCCTCGGGACCGTTTAGTGCACCAAACGTCACCCACTCTAACATTAATCAACAAACGATAATGCAATTTATTCTGGTTAGTGATGGACAATAAACTAACTGGATTACCAGGAGCGTAAAACTCGTTTGGAGACGTTTGAAGATTGCAAATCAATTCCAAGTATCCATTCTCTAATGCAGACTGGTTAGTGGGCGAACATGAAATGAAATTCCTAATGAACAATGAGTTCAATTTTCTAATGCACTTGTTGTGAAACACTTTTGCTAAGTGGCTCTCCACTCGGTGATACGAACATCGGAACATTGTGTGCCTCATATGTGAAAAGGCAAGAAAAGCAAATTCACACACATGGAAACTAATTCGTCTCGTTCGATATGCATGATTATGCATACGATTATCAGCTGTCCACTGATTAGACAGAATATCTTCATCAAACATAGCACGCAAATTGGGTTAAGGTTAAAATCTACCTTTGCTTTGCCGAATTCAACCAAGTAAACAATGACAAATGATAATCACACTAATCGCTGTTGAATGTAACTGGTTCTGTTTTGAGAACAGCAGATAAATTCATTGGATCAGCAGAGTTCGGAAGAGATTTAAGAGAGCTTGCATTTGGTCAGCTTTGCTAATTCGATGGGGTCCGATCCGGCAAACGCGAGTACAGACAAAACCCCACGAGGGACAAACACACAGGCATATTCTACGCCTTCTTTGTCTAGGCCTTCAGTGCTCCTGAATCTGACCGGCACTTGGCAGGCACCAGACAGATCGCATTCTGCTTGGAATTCATTCTGTTAGAAGTAGGTTCTACTTCTAGTGCACGAGGACTTACAGAGCGTTTGCTGTGCCTATAAATTTCCCGCATGTGTAGTCAGGTGCAGAATACTGTTATTTCCTGTCATATGCGCAAATAAAATAATAGGCACTTATTGGTGGTACAAAGTCTGAATGCAACGGAACATACATAAAATGCCAACAAGACCGTCAACTATGTTGCAAAACAGGACCGATTGTATTTTCTCAAAGGTGTTATGTGATTACTTTACCAAGGCGGTCAAGCTAATTCGAATCGAGTTTACGGTAATCGTTCACCCGAATTCTTCGCAAAAATACCTAATTATAGGGCTGATGGAATTGATTTTGTCAGCTTTTGCAAACGATATGAACGCAAAAGCCACCTTGTTCACGTGCAGGGACTACAGTTGTTCTGCAGTCAGAGGACAGAGAAAGATCCCGTAGCATTTGCACACTTCTGTGTTTGAAAAAGCACCGTTTTGAATCAGTTCGATGCCAACAAATTACATTACCTTGCCAAGATGCACAATGGTCAACCAAATATAGGAAGATCAATAGTGAAAATAAATTCAACCACCAAAGCACGACTAGACCACCAACCAAAGGCTGACATCGGAGGCACAACGAAGTCCCTCCACAGTACTTGCCTACACACATCCACGGTGCCCACGCACGGAGCACATGCTGTGCATCGTGATTGCATGAACAGACATGCTTCTCAAAATGCAGAAATTCCCGTTTGTTGTAGAAAGCGTGGGAGAAGGATTGATTTGTCGAACAGGAGTTCTTCAGCTTGCTGGTCAAAAGGAATTTACACCGGTGAAGGTAATCATGGCATAGCGGACATCTCTCTCTTGAGGTAGGAAAACTTTCAAACATGTGGCCTATTTAGTTGATTAGGTGTAGAGTGGGTCAACATTATTGCGACCGTGAACTTCAAGAAAATTCACGATACTTACTTAGTATTAAACCAGCCCCGCAGTACCAATGCTTTTACTCGTGGAAAACCTTGGAATGCACTACTGTCAAACGAATGAAAAACTCAGCCATTAGTGGTTCAGATAATGAAATTCTTTTAGTTAAACTACACACATTTTTCAACATTTTTCCTGTTGAGAGCTTCCCCATATTGATTTGTGCGGTTACTGAGGGAAGGCAGAACCACAGTCTCGGGCACTGGCTGACGAATAGGGTTCCTAATGGCTTCAATCATTCGTTTTTGTCATTAATGTTTCAAGAATTTCGATGGCTCTTTATCATTCGAAAGAAGTGAACGAACCTTATCCGCTTATATCTAACTTTTTAAACTTAGAAATCGGTGACATCAGTTGATGCTGCTGTTTTCCAGTGTCCCAAAAGGTAACATCTCCTTCTTAGAGCACAGAAATTTAAGCCAGAATATTATCAAATAGGTTCAGCATTTTTACTGTGCTGCTAAAACTGGACTTTATTGGACTGCTGCTTTTCGAGCTCTGGGCGGTCCACGACCACTATTCTCCCCGTTCATTCGGTGTTGTGAAGTGTATTTAAAGCTATCTTAAGTCCTCAAATTGACAGGGATGAAAAGTCTCCAATATTTACTAGCAAATCAGAGTAGATCGTTGAGAAAAAGTAAGTTTTTGTTAACGAAAGTCTCCTAAATTACCTTGGATGTTATTGGGTGAGCTGATGTATTGATGTTCAGAGGATGGTGTAGCACATGTACCGTATAAATCAGCGCCCCCAAGTATAGCTAACGAGGTTTATCACTGCCTAAAAGGACAACTAATATCTCGATGGATCCATAACCAAAGGTTTGCTATTTGGCTGAACGTTTATTCACTCGCAAGTTCCACCACCAATGAAATAAACCACCACAGCCATATCAGTTTGGGTTATCCCATCGATAACCGTTAACCATCCACAGCTTATTGCGATTTAGTTTTCCACCAAAATCATTGATTTTATACTTGGCATTTGGTCCTTGGGTGAGGGCGTTGATTTAACTTAACCATGTAGATACAAACATATATCTCATTTACAATGCCCCAGATCTATGTTCTAGCTGGCTCTTAGATCCTGTGTAATCTCAGCCCTGCAAAGGAAAACTACTTTAATGGGAAAATTTGAGGATTGAACCTTCTCGCACATAAGTGCTGATAACGTTGAAAGCACCGCAAACAAGTTTAGGGAATACCGTTGACTGCGGCCAACATACGAGTGCTTCATGTATCCCTCACCAAAGGATCACTAGGCTACATTAATGAGAAGGAAGTACATTGTCATATTTCATTGGTACTATTAGCAACACCTCCATTTTGCCACGATTCCGTCGAATGTTTTTACCTCCACAGCAGGTTCCTAGAGTACAGCTCAGTATGGCTGGAAATGAATAACAATACAGTTAGTGGTAAGGTAGTTGCGCCACACCGCGCTGGCAACGGACATCGGGTAAACCATGGTTCCTCCAGACTTACTCACAAAAATCCTGTATACGCAGCCAAATAATATGCTTCGACCCCGGAAGGTGCTTCAATTAGGCCGAAATGTCCACGGTTAGTTCACAGAAACGATCCGGCAAAAGTACACAACCACCCTGAGGGTGACTATACCGTATCCACGAGTTCATCCTGGTCCGGAATGCGGCCCACCCACGGAAACTGGAGCGAGAAATTTCTTCTATACACTAGGTGAACTTTTTCTGCCGGTCCTTCCTTAATCAGGACAGGAAAATTCACTATCCATTACGTAGATGATTAAAACACGGGTTAATTTATTGACAATTCATTTCTATTTGAAACAGTCAACGTCCGTAATGCGTAAATCTCACAGTTTTTGTATTCTACAGCTACGACTTTGATTAAGAAACTGGTAAAATGGAGCTTTCCTCCTTCGTCTAGATGATGGCGCATTTAATTTTTACGGCATTTATTAACGTCTTTGCCAATAGTTCCAAAACTAGGTGAAATTTCCCCATGAATTTAGAGAGACAAATTATCATATGCAGACTGTTGTGCTCGATGACTCATCGTCTAAGTTACATTTGGAGAATCTTTAGTCTTAAACCGGTCGGAATGGCGTACGAGATTTATGGTATTATGACTTTCCCCTAGGCTTCCCACTAACTCTGCCAAAAAGGCACAAGACCAGTCGGAAGCATTGGTGCCGATCTGAGTGATTTCAATTGGAAATTATAGTGTAAAGCATTTTTTCTGGCAGACCAAGTCCAACCTGCTTTTTGCAACCACACTCGCAACTGTTGGTAGAAAACTGAAGGATGAATTTCCGGGGAGACATTTTATTGCTCTCGAAATAAGCTATTCGAACAGATGCACACATGAAGCTGTTTTTTGAGTATTTTGACAGGTGAGTGTACACGAACCCACACGAGAGCATACACTTGCCCAGCTGGATTTTGACCAGGTTGGATGGGGCGAACGAACCAACGACATTTTCTTACAGAAAGTAGCAAAAGATTGAAAATAGTACTCCTTCGGAAAATCTCGAGGTTTTTCTTGTCCGCAAAATATTTTTCTGGTTAGTAAACAAGGTCAACCCACGGTCTTACTAAATGTGATTGTTAACAAAGCGTTAGCTTTGTTCCAGAGGCATGAGTGGTAACGGATACTGACAGTTAAATACCAATACTTTGTACACACATATCAGAGTCCAAAGAAGAATAAATTATACATCTTTTCTTCTCTCACGTTGTAACTTCTCACTGTGTTCGTATGTTGCTTATGCGCTCTCATCAGTGATAACAGCAGCAGCTCAACAGTATTGTATTCTTTTCACTATCATCTGTGCTTTATTCTGTCTGACTGTTACCACACTGTAATTTGGTTGCATAAGCTAAATTCCGGCAACTCGAGTAGGCGGTGGGCTCTGAGTCTGATTTTTATTATACATGTGTCGTACCCTGTTGGTTACACCTACGTGGCCTGGGCTACTAAGTTTTCCTTTAACTTTTCCGCCCTTCAGATCAGGATACCTTCAAACCTCTTCAGAAAAGCGCTCGCCTCCGCGTCTATTAGAGCATCTAACCAGAAGAACCAGTCTTTCCGTGTGGTAGTGATGACAAGCACTGTGAGGTGGGGCTCAACGGTTATTAGGAAGATATGATTGACTGTGAGCAGTCGGCGGTGACGGGTAAGAACGCATGGGTTTTATGCCCCCCAGTAATTTTGGAAAAAATCCAAATTAGATTAACTGCATATTTTGCGTGAAAAATACTGTTCCCGAAGAGCATTATTGCTCTGTTGTCGCAAACAGGTTTGGCAACTCCTAACTTTTTGTCACGATAGCAGAATTCCGGTAGAATTCAAGAAACCATTGAACTAATTCGGCTTCCTGACAATAAGGGTTGAATTCTTCAGTGTCTTCTGTTTTTAATGTGACAGATCATAGACTGAGTCAACAACCGTATTATATGTTACAATATAGTAGGTTTTGCTCGTCAAACAATGCTATTTAGGGGCGAAGATTACTGACATTTATAAATACATATGAGATAGGTTCATCATTATTTCGTAGAAGTTTGACTTTTGCCTAGTAATGCATCACGTCTCGGGAAACGGTCACGGTCAAAAGGTTAACGACTGACCACATTCAAATCTCTTCCTCAAGATCGACAAAGGGATTGCTTCAGTGGTGTAATCAGAACGGGAAAACATGTGGAATAATGGTCTTTCCTGGACGGAGTCACAGAATGTTGATGAAAAAAGACAAGTATCCTCCAACGCAACGTTGTGCCACGTTCAGTTCCATCCTGATGTTACATTAAAAAACATAAATGATCGGTGTGTCTAGAAGCGTTATTGTTTATAAAATTTTTACAATCCGGCGCTAACTGCCTTTTCTTCGATACGATTCGAACCACATTAGATTTATATTGTGAATGATATAATATTAATAACACAGCGTTGTTGGTAGATGTAATGCGCCAACGTTTCGACTACCGTGGGTAGTCTTTCTCAAGGCAAGTTTTACAATCAATTTTGATTGTAAAACTTGCCTTGAGAAAGACTACCTACGGTAGTCGAAACGTTGGCGCATTACATCTACCAACAACGCTGTGTTATTAATATTATATCATTCACAATAAAAACCAATACATGGCGCATCGATTTTTCGATACACTCCTTACGTCGTTTGGTCCGGATATTTACAAACTGGTTACCAATCGAATTGCTCTGGGAAAAAAGCTTGCTCACATTAGATTTAGTTTAATGTGTTCCATTGTGACGTTTGGGTGATCAGAAGATGCCCCTCTGTGAGTGTTGACAGTAAAATGTACTCTTTCATGGCCTGTTTGAGGTTGGCAATCTCAATACCATCAGATAAGAATCTGACATAAGTTTAATTGTACGTAGAATGGGATGTGTAACCGACGTTTAAGTCCTGCCAGCGAGGGATTTTCGAATTTCAAAGTCGTTGCCCATGGGCTAGATCAAACGTTCCTGTGCGTCAGAATCGAAAGCAAATAAAGAATGATGAATTGACTGGTATGACAAAACTAACGAAGCTTGGATGGGTGAAATTTCATTCTGAATTATGATCACACATGGTTAGCTACATCAATGATTGGCTTCGTCCGGTTTCGCTTCAACTGCGCGTTATGATCAACTGGGAGTTCACCTCACTGACGACTGGAATAAGGTTGGACTGAAAGAAGACAGATAGTTAAGACAAAGACCTGTCTGGACAGGAGAGTATAGGATACGCGTACCCCAAAGCTGCAGTCCTGGGCCTCGTGAAAAATTTTATTTTTGTGCCGAATTAGAATACTCATTTTGCCGTGGTGTGAATACCAGATAGAATTTGATCAACTTCCAATATCTGGTCTATCACAACACAAAAACTAGATTGTACTGTATGAAATCTACTCCAAGCAGGAGTGAGATGTGTTTTTGACCTTCAGATACATTTGGATGGGTTGTTTTACTCAAACAACGACAATGAAATAAAAAATGAAGTCGCGCTTTCCCAGTTTCGAAGCAAAAGGAAAAAATACTTAGGTAACAACAAATCGACTCTCTCACAAAGCTGACTGCATGTCGTCCGATAAACTGGTAAATTGAAAACTTTGCCTGAATTACACTATAGCGAACTGCATCCTACATTTCTACCCAATTGGTGTTTTGTTTTGCTTGACGGATTATCGGTCTAAGAGTTAACGGTTTGACCTGATCAAGAATTCGACTCTCAAAAAGGTTTATACAGCATTTTGGCAGCACCATGGCTGCAGTGTATACTAATCCGCAGGACATCAGATATTTGATAACAAGCAGACAGACGGACTCAAAAAAGGCGTATGTACACACCGATAAACTGCCTAATCAGTCTGACTCACATTATAAATAAACTTAATAATATACGTGAGGATCTTTGCAAAGTCAATTTCTTACTTTCTATCACTTATTTCGGGATATAAAGTACAATGGGATCAATGGGACCAGCTCCATCAGTGAATAGGCCTAGCCAGGTCACTAGTTTTGTCCAACAGCAAAGATGATCTATTGTAGTTGCTTTTTCACATCGGGGAAGTCGTCAAAAGGGAACTGAGAAGGACTGCGGAGTGTAAGGGTAGTGAGTATTGACTCGTCATAACCTCTACCCGGATCAGAGATCAAGACAGCTGCGCCAACCTCGCCCTGATTATGCCAATCGATAAGCGGAGCAAAATCGCCGCACGAGAAATTCGATGAGTGCCGAGGGACCCAATTAGCCGGTGGAATAACCAAACAGTGCGTATTGCTCATCAAAAACTAATAAGCTACTTGGTTTCGATTAACAAGCGAACTTTTTGTCTGCTTTACTTAGTATTTCACACTAGGGCAGATGGGAATTGAAGATAACGGCAGTGAACTAAAATCGAGTGAGGAATTGAGGCCGAAATAGAGCAGATTTCTAAAACCATTTTCTGTGTTACTCTACTGCGATGCCACCTAAAGTCGTTTCCCGGCGAAGCTGCGAAGAAGGCATCAAAGGCAGTCGTGGGGAAGATTGACAAGACGAGCAGGAGGAAGGAAAGGTGTTGTATTAACATCTACAAGGTGTTGCGGCAGGCTCATCCAGACACTGATATCTCCTCGAAGGCAATGCCGATCACCAATTCGTTTGTGGGTGACATTTCCGAGCTTGTTGCTGCCGAGTCCAGTCGTCTTGCTCACCACAACAAGCGGTCGACCATCACGTGCAGATAGATCCAGACTGCGGTTCGACTGTTGCTCCCAGGTGAGCTCGCTAAGCAAGCGGTTTCGGGAAAAACGAAGACGAGCACTAAATGAAGACCAAGTAGAGTAAACGAAAAGTTCGTTTGTTGATCAAAACCAAATAGCTTATATTAGTTTTTGATGAGCAACATTCACTGGTTGATTATTCCGCCGGCTAATTGGGTCCCTCGGCACTCATCGAATTTCTCGTGCGGCGATTTTGCTCCGCTTGTCGTTTGGCATAATCAGGGCGAGGTTGGCGCAGTTGTCTTGATCTCTCCGATCCGGGTAGAGGTTATGACGAATCAATACTCACTACTCTGACATCGTTCCTCTTATTTGTGCGCTTCGAAAACCTCGGCCTGAGATCTCCCGCCCCCTTCCTCCAATCCTGAATCCTAATTTTTTTGCGCGGTAATCCCGTTTGACTAGTCTTCTTCTTATTTATCCTGATTCTTAATTTCTGACTTGACAGTAGTAATAAGACGTCATTTAGGTGTATGCATTCATCCCCTTCTGCTGTCACATTATCCATCAGGAGTTAGCCAGTGAGATCTTGTGATGCACAACTTTGCAACCTGAGAAGGTGTGTATTGTGTGCAGGAAGTGTGCCAAGGCAGCAGACAGTTTAGTTTGCCCGTTTGCATGGTTGGCGAGTGTAACACAGTCAAATTCAACTATACCCAGTAAGGATCATGATTACCTCTGGCAAAATGTTCACGTGATACTGTGTGATTTTAGTCATTCGTATTGGGAATTTGCATAAATGGCTTACTTAAGCGCCGAATATTAAATATTACCTTGCAGGCCTGAAAAATGTTGATTGTGGTGTCATGCGGTATTCCAAACCACGCACCCTGTTTAACACAACTTTGTGGTTCACAGATGTCTTTGAGTTTCAGCTAAATCATAACAGTAATCGGGTGGTTCGAAATCACTAGCTTTTTCATCTGACAGGCTTCAGTCCACGAGAATATTAGTATCCGTAATCAGCTGAACCATAAACATTAAACATGAAATGGAAGAAACAAACGGTGAATGACGCTGCATTTCAGAGAATCTGAGTGAATAGTAAATGATCTTGTTGACTATCGAACTTCCAAGTAAACGTGGGCGATTTATCTCGAAGATAAAGTACTTGAAGCATTTGGAACTCAGGCGTTCACTTAAAGGCGTTACATTCACATCAGAACCGGTGGCATTGAGTGACAGAGGCGATGGCTAGTTTGTTCACATCAACCCTGTTTTTACCTAAACCGCATTCAGAATGTATCACGAAGTACGATAGAAGTATTACTAGGATTTCTACCAAAAGATTTACAAAAACATACATTCGAAAGTGAAAACCATGTACCGGTAAAGAATAAAAACAGGAACAAATTGCTTACCGGAAATACTCGATCGTTATTTCCTTCGGACAGACTCAGAATTAGAGAGGTAATGTTCTACACGAAAAAGATAATATAGAGCAAATTAATTTGAACAACATCTTTGACAGTTTTCGTCTTTCAATTAAGTCTTGTTTTTGATTTCAACCGAGTGCTCAATGCTGGATCTGTACATCTTTCAGAGTGATACAGTTTGTTTAACAAATGGGAAGTACACCACTCATGTAAAAATAACCTACTGAACGTGACACATTGAAAGACAACTGGATTGCATTTAGACAATCGGTACTTTCGACGGACGTTTGCACTCAGAATTCAGATTGCGGGATCAGACGAAGTTCACAGTAATGATCATAGCTATTGACGATTTCACTCAAGCCTGTTTTCGTTGGACCCCTCTTCCATATCTATGGGAAAGACTTAACTGACCCAAGCCTACTGAGAAGTAGTTTTGCAGCTTACCGTTGCGTCACATGGTTAAACTGCTGGTTGCGGTGAGGACGTTTCGCGTTCATTTAAGCTAAATTTTTGCGCAAGCCGTACAGCAGGTCACCACAATAACACGTTACGTGTATGCACTTTTACTAGCAACTAACCTTTGGATAACAACACCAGACCGAACATCATGATTTAAAGAACCCGGTTTCAAATGTCTTCAAAACTCAATGGGAATTTTCCTTTTTAAATGCCTTTGAGTTTCACTCATTTTACCAATACCAGCCATGATTTTAAGCTGTAGGTTCGCAAAATTAATTGCGAACAAACGGATCTTTCATCAGTATTGCCGATTATTCTAAACGGATGAAGTAGACCTTTCGCTTTGAAGCCTGAGCTCTGAACCGTTTAAAGCGATCTAACTGGATTGACTGAAATACAACTCAAACGGAACCCATATAAATTTACCAACACTCACACATGGATTAGAGTTTGCTACGTGCGTAGCCAACTACAGAACGTACGGTTCTCGAGAAAACAAAGTTAAAGGAAGTAAGGAAGAATTTATTGCACAACACAGTTCCTTTTTGGGACCAAATTTGGTGTATATGGAGAGAAAAATATGGCAATATGATTCCCTGGTCCCGATCAGTGCAACTAGTAAGACGATGCATCAAAATCGTACCGCCTTCACCGGTAATTTATTACCTAGTCATTTCAAAAGTGTTTTTCATAAATACCCACTTAATTTCTGTATCTATCGGGCAATGGACGTTACGTTTTCATCGCGAAGGTCGACAAGTTACTGCAGTTTTAGAGTTGTAATAAATAGATGAAACTCGATCAGTCATGTTAACGAGCACATACAAATTATCAAGAAGTAGGGACTTAGCTTCTGCCCAACCTAAGTGAATATAGTAAACAAAGAAACCGCAGATGAACTCTAACAAATTCATGTTCTACTAAGAGCTCATGGATTTATAGACAAGGATGGAAATACTCCGATTGGTGGAATACGTTCCGTCCAATCGCCTTCGCGGAACGTTTGGATGGAGTCCATTAGGCCCAGAAATGACAAACGTTTGCATCCATGCTAGGGACAAAGTTAAATTATTTTAGTTCCCAATTGGTCTTGTACAAACAGTTTGTTGACAATATTCTTACTTCCGCTGATACTACAGATATCCTCAATATTTTGAAATTCTTTAATTCCACTCGTCTCAGTCTCGGAGTTTCTAATGAAAAAGAGGTTAACTGCTGTTTTAATAGATATCAAACACATAAGGCGATCGAATGGGACTATAAAACGCCACATCCACAGCGAAACCACATGGGGTGGCCAGTACTTCAACTTCTCAAGTTTTACACCGACTGCATACAAAAGCCGCTTAATAAAGACTTTATAATCATGCCAGGGTATTTACGTGCTCGGCGTCCGCCCGGAAGAAAAAACGTTTCTTCATGTAACAGTCATTCGTAGTGATTAAGCAGGAAAATCCAATGACGTCCATAGTCGACAAAAGCCAAAGAGTAACCATACACATGAATCAATGAAGACGGCCGTACACATCAGATTGGCCTTCAAGGGAGACCATGTACTCAGTGATGTGCGTGACAAACTCGTTTCAGCCATAAATCGCAAATTCCCAACCTCTGAACTCCATCTCTTAGCAGCCACTCGAAGGACCATTCTGTACCATAGAGGATGTCACATTCTGCTTCAGATTCAGTGTACCTGTTCATCTGCAGTAGCGATGACATCAGCAGAACAGATAGAAGACATTCACAAGGGATGTTAGAATATATTCTCAAATGACTGGTTAAAACCATGTCACAAAACAATGAATGATTATCCTGATCGTGGCCCGGAGTCGTCAATCGCAAAACACATGATGAAAACCAAACACACGCCTGATCCCACTTCATGTTTTAAGCTCGTATT
Source organism: Fasciolopsis buskii (assembly GCA_008360955.1). Taxonomy (NCBI): domain Eukaryota; kingdom Metazoa; phylum Platyhelminthes; class Trematoda; order Plagiorchiida; family Fasciolidae; genus Fasciolopsis; species Fasciolopsis buskii. Next base: position 107,080 of record LUCM01007519.1, read on the forward strand.
GCACAATAATGACGGGAGAATTTTGGCCTTCGTTGAAGCAACACCAATCTGATTACGTAACCCAGCTCTTCGCACACTAAAGCTAGCAAAACAGACTTTGACTTTGCCATCGGGATGACGTCAATCGTTTGTTGCACTGAATTTCACCTTTATGCCCGTTCACGGCGATTAATAACTGAAAATTATATAATTTGTAGATTGTTTTACGCGAGCGATTGGAAAGAGTAATGCGAAATGTTAACTTCCCGCGGTATAGGTCTGCTTTCTCTACTCTTCGATTTTAATTTTGCTAATTCCACTGCTAGGAACACTCAGTACTGAGAAATCGTAGCACATTCTTGGGAACTGAAGCAACTTTTAAGGAGAACTTCATTCATAGAGTAGGGTTTATGTGTATATCGATTGTGATGCGTAATTGACGCGTAACTGTGATGTTTTCATTACAAATGTTTCACGTACCTCGGTTTGTTTAACAATCAGAAATGATAGAGAAACCAACGATATACAAGCCGTTGACCAGCAAGTGAATATCGTTGTCGGAGAGAATTTTGGTACTACAACTCAGACGGTAGCTGCTTGGATTAGTGAGATTAACTAGGGACCAGAAATTTGGACTTGCTGACAAATATTAACGCGATCAGGTTAAGGACACAAACAGATCAACTGTAATCCTGTAATCAAGGTCGGAACTACTGTAGATCAAGGATAAAGTTTAAGGTGATCAGGTTTCCATGACGCGTTCAAATGCGACGGAAGAAGTTGCTCAAAATGAAAAGAGAATAGAGGCAGTCAGATAGAAACTTTCTATCTGTTCATAGCGCCCGATAATGGGAAATAAATGAGGTTCGTACTTCCCAGACAAACGCCAATTCATGGTTCTTGCTTGAGCAAGTACAACAAGGTTAAGCTAGAGCCGAGACTACAAAATGAGTACAAATAACTGGCTTTTAAAGGCAATGAAATCAAACTGAACACTAAATTTTCCTTATCTGTGAACAAGAAGTAGCCTTTTATTACGACAAACCAATGGCATTCTGATGAGGCATCCCGTATAAGCGCTGCAGTAAGCATTCTGTATTCAATCTAGTCCAAATCACAAAAGGCATCTAGTAACTTCACAGATTTACACGAGAGACACCTCGATAATACTTTGATAATCTTCAGTTCATACAATAAACCAATTCCTTTCCCGTGTGACTAAGCAACAGAGTCCAGTTTTATATTACAGTCATTAATCTTCTAAAATTGAAAAAATCATCCCCAGGCACAACTGAAAACCCAACCAGTTTGAAGTACTAGCACTTTATTTGTAATGTGCAAAACAGGGCTTATATTCACGTCAAACTACAAAACCCAGGTACATTTCAACGAAGGCACAATGCACGTTTGTTCTTGCGCATGTGACTGACCGTAGTGAAAATGACATTGAAAATGTTATACGCATTGCCTCGTAAGCCCAATTATGATACTGATACATGTTGATATATATATTTATATGTATATTCATATCTACACACGGTTTTCCAAGCTTTCCGTCCAACCTAACAACAACTGATCATCAGTCAATGAGAACGCATCATTACTAAAGTGAACAGGGCAAGCGGCTTACTTGAGAATGATCATATGCAAATATCGGCGCCAAATTCATTGGTTTGACAGGAAATGGGATCTGAAAAAGCTTGTTTATATCACACTGCTAGTTAGACATCAATGAAATCGAGGTTCGACTGTGCTCACTTATTAAAAATCTGTCCACGGATCAGGTATCGTCGGGATCATGGCAGAAAAGGAAAGGGTTGGCGGAAAAAGGGAGCAAGAAGAAACAGTAGGTTTAATTCATCGCATACGATAGATCATTGGCTTCCTACCTCCACGTCAGCGTTTAGCCATCGTGATCCACAGTTCATCGGGCAATTGGATATCTTAATGTTGCCCAAGTAAAAATAGTGGGTTGACCTACAGGTTCTTGTACTGAGGCCTTGACCAGAGGGTGCAACGAAGAGAGGAACAAGTCTTGATTGTCTTGGAACCCACTGAATCCGGTGAGTGATTGGTCAGTTCTCAAGCTCTTTGGACAAGGATAGACATCTTGGGTGGCCGTTGCACGTCACCGCCGGAAATTCTATTGAGCATAACGCACCACACACCGTAGGTGGCAAGTATTTCGTCTGAAGTCAGGGTCTAGCGGTTTCTGATAGCGTGAATACCAAGGGTCAGCAACCCGATAAAAACCAACGGGATTCAGTATGGTCGTCGTGCTATAGTAGGGACATTTCAACTACGAGAAGGCGATGAGTATTGCTTTTTTATCAGATACTTGCTGAGATCCACGGTCGTTTGATAACAATTTGGGTAGAGTGCAGACCGAGCAGCCATACTGGAGCGTCAGAAATCCCTCCCCCCGAGCGCAATGAGGGGTGCCCATTATGAGATAACAAAGCCAAATGTTCTATTCTCCAATTCAGTCATCTGCTAACGGTTGCCGTTTACTTTTTGAAATATCGCACATTTGTGGTACAACAAATAAAAAGGAAGTTAGATGATTATTACCGACGGCAAACAGAGTTTAAAGAACCTTAGTGTAAAGCCCCAGTTCTCAAGTCCGCCATCAGCACACAAGATTCAGGATTGACCTTACCTAATCTGAAAGATCACGCAGACAGTCGTCTTGTGAGTATGCAGTCATGTGATCAACTAAGCCGATGCTTCGATCAGGAACGACTATTAGCACCGTGTTAGGAGCAGTGTCAATCTACACAGTCAACATGGAATGCTCTGAGTTCGTGCTAATCAGAAGAGACTGGAAGAATGAAATATGGAACCGGGAACCTGCGTGCAGAGTTGGATTTAGGTTTGCACAAACTCATACGTATTATCTGATCTTAACTAATAAACGCGAAACAACCTTAATTTTGGGAAGGCCATTTGATTAGTTCTCTCTGGAACAATGAGACGGAATTCGAACCAGATTAAAGAAGATCAAGTGAACGTGTCACATTTGGTGACTGTGATGGATAAATCTTCACGGTTATATCTATTTCACTAGCACCAGTGAGCTTATGATCTGAATCCCACATCTCAAGTACATGCTATTACGTCTTCACCTTTCACCTCATACCATAGTCACAGTCATTCTTATTACTGTCCACCAATTTCCAACTAGGTAATCTAAATCAAGAGCACATCCAAACTGACCAGTTGCTAGAACCGTCTTCAGTTTACCAGGGTGCAAGTGAGAATTTGCCACTTAAATGTGACCTGTGAGGAATTGTGTGACAAGCAACAGCAGTCTAAATACCAAACTGGATTTCGTGGATTGTGTTTATTTTTTATAGAAGCAGTGTTTTTATTCCCATAAATTGAGGACGCTGCATCAGTGAAAAAGTCTTCGTGAGTAACACCTGTTGTCACTGTCCCTTTGATCTTGCTCTTTTGGGAGACTGGACAGAACACCTTGGTTTGATCGATAGTAATGAAGAACGCACAGGTGCGGATCATTTTCATCTTTGTCCCATTCCAATTTTCACGGTTCCAAATGGACGAATCACGAATGGCGTGAATTGAAATTTTACCGTCTATCAATTCTGATTAGTTTTCTTCAACCGTCCGTCTTCCCCGATTGGGTGGTAAGAAAAAAAACGCTCGTGCGGAATTAAACTGGTTGATCGATAGGCAGAAAACTGGAATTGAAAATTACTCCATATTCCCAGTAGTGAAATCACACCGTGCATAATCGGGGGAAGGTGAGGGGGTGAGTAAACGTGCAACAAAGGCCCTGTTCCTACCGTCAAGGGTTGGACGCGATGATCAAAATAAGTCCAACACCAATAAGCCCAGTTCGGATTTGCTTATGCAAATGTGACCGATTCTGGATCACGCATGAGAACAACGTGACAGCATTGAAAACTAACGGTGAAGTGGGTTTTTCATGAGGAAAACCATTTAAAATGGGGATTAATATGTTGCGTTTAATTTTGTTTTGAATTTTTGAACATCCTTTACTACCCTGTTCATTAACTTTGCATAAAACTTTCACACACTGATACTTATACAGAGCTATTTATTCATCGGTCATGATCACACGGTTTTTAACCATGAACTCGGAATACATCAGCTGATTGGAACGTTAACCCCACGTAGGCTTGACAGGTGTTTCATCAATTCTCAATCAACTCCTCAATACAAATGGAGCAATAAATAGGAGAAGATAAAGGGATATGTGCAAACTGCATCCAGAGTACTAAGGGTAAACTGTTTCAGGCCGATATCACAGATACCAGCGGTTGGTAATACGTCCCCAACTCTGACTATTCGTTATAGCATTTATAAAGCCTACATTGACTTCTACTCTTTCAGTCTTGCGTTCACTCCGGAAGTTTGGATTCTGAATCTAAAACCACCCGTGTAGACAAGCAAGCAAATCACGTTGGCTGATCGAAGCACAATGGCGTAATCCCTCGGTTGCATAGATTTTCAGCTTTTAACTAGATCCCAAACGGCAACTGCACGCTTTGTACAAAAGCGTTTTGGTTTTTACAATGCATATCTCTTTTCGGGTGACAAATCTGATTTGGTTTAATCAGCCGAAGCAGAACAAGTCTTCGACTGACTTCAACTCGTTCCATAGATAGTGAATGTTAACGGATGCTCTCGGCAGTCTTGAATCACACGTAGCGGCTGGAAAGAGTAGAACACGCATAGGACTGCTAAGAAACGAGTTTGCTAACAAGATCCCAGTCATTTTCTCAATGGTGATATCTCACAGGGCCGCTCTGAGTATGACCACAGGATCCGGTTTTTATATCGCACTCTCCGGAACCAGCGTCTGCAGGAATTCGGCTGCCCTTTGTTTAGCACGCATCTTAACTAACGGGGACCGTGTTTCAACTCACTTCCCCGGCAACTTATCACATACTCTCAAGTCATTCATTTAGCGAGTTTTTCTCCCCATCGTCATCTTTCAAAGGTGATGCATCTAACTGCTTTTCTACATTATTGTTTTTGACTGAAATTTGACTCTGATGTAAATAAACGCTTATAAACTACAATACGCATCACAGGCATGTTGCAATCGTCGGTTTGTTCCTCCCTGTGCACATGAATTAGCTTCTACCATCGGCCGTGTTGGACATCGTGTCTTCCTTTTGTTGTTATCAACATGCGGTGTACCGAGATGGAGGAAATCCCTCTTTGAAATCCGCTGCTGCTGAAATAAGCAAAGTTTGTTTGTTCTACCTTTCCTGTACAACAATTTCACCGGAAAAGATGCCGAAATTTTTCACAACTTCATTCTGCGTTTGTTTCTTCAGGTAAATCGGGAGCGGTAAAAATTGACGAGATACATATTCGGTTCTTCCGTTTTTAACTTATTCTAATATAACACTTCATAACCTGATAGTGTAACGGTCAGCTGCGAAGAACGTGATGTGCTTGATGAAATTAAACGCGGAAAAGTGCCACCCATTCTCCGATAACAATAATGTAAGAAAAGAAACGTCTGTGCCGCTTGGATTTTTGCTGGTGATTTACATCGATCGGGAAAGGGTAATTTGTTGGTAGGTTTCCATATTTTTCCGGTTAGCTAAAAAACCTATTGTCCATTTTTTAGCTATAAGAAAGGTATTCCGATCTCGTTTGTAACTCTTTAACTCATTTCCCTTATTCCGTAGGAAAATGTTCTTGAGTGAGTAAATGTGACAAATTTTCAATCACTTCAGCCGTTTTCTCGACAAAGCTAGACTAGTGTGCTTTCAGCAGACGTTAGAAAGATTGACAGATTAATCAACTAGCACGTGGACAAACAAGAGAATGTCAGTTTGGTTTTAGTGTGGAATGTGAAATGCATCGGATCGATGATGAACTAATCGGCAAAAGTTTCCAATTGCTTTGTCGGTCCGGAGCAATCGTTCTCAAACAACTCCACAATATGCCGTGAACTAAGTATTCTATCGACTATTTTGTTTTTCTTCTTGGCTAGTCCGACTGAGTCGCAAATACCACTTTGCGAAATTCCCATTCATTAGATAAAGAAGGATTTCCACAAATTGAACAATGAATGTGTTCTACAGAAATTCTGCTAAAACCGAATCCATTCGGATAGGAAAAAAATACAACGAAATTTTTCGATTGATAAGCCAACGTCTGTTGCACTTCCAACTAAATTTTTATGACACATGCTGATTAGAGGTTGAATCAGACAACCAAATATCATATTTCCACGCCGATCTGGTTAGACGTGAAACAGGATTTACACAAAAACTCGTTGTTTTTTTTTTGACTGGCTTTCTCTGGAAGACAAAATTGGCCGAGGATGATTTTCGGTGATGTTTGTTTTCTAAAAACTTTGTAATTCATGAATAATAAGTCGATACGGACGTAGGATCCCTACGTATCAGATGCGGAATTAGAATAGACAACTGTCATTCAGGAAACGAATTGTGTTTTCTCGACACTCAAATGCATTTTGTTTGTGACGGCAGAAAACCCGACGTGGACAACTTTTTGACAAGTTGTTCGGCCTTATTTTCAAACATGTCGTCTGGTTTCACTGAGTCTAATTACATCACTGTGTCCAATAGGGTTAGCCGTTTCAGGTTACTACCCAAATCTTGCACTGGCATTCTTGTTCAAGTTAGACCGGATCAGTACCAACTCTTGAAAATCTAACTGCACCGTACTGTGTAGAATTAACTTAAAGGCGAGAGGTCTTGTCACATACGTTCTCGTACGGTGAACTGAGAATAATTCCCGACAGAATTCTTTCATTAGCTAGGCTAGGCTGGAAAAATACTTAAGTTGTTCACAGAATTTCCGCTTGTGAGCCGAAACTGAACAGAGAACAAAGTTCACTGCTTAAGCGCAATTAATCCTATCAGTGACTGAGCTGTCACTTGTCCACACAGCCGTGTGGTGTATCCGGTAGCCAGTACTGGAACTTCCTTGAAAATTCCCACTGAGCACATTGAGAAGACAATTTGGCGAGCAGGCTCGTTTTCAGTGATTCGTGTTCATGCCATTACATTACTATATATTTGAATAAAATTCACTTTAGGATGGATTGGATTAGTCAGATAAAAATATGGGCGGGGAAGGCATTTGTGGTGTTACATGCATAACCTGAATACACAAGAATGCGTTGTGTTAATTGTTTTGTTGTCTAGGGTTTGCATTGGGACGGAGAGTGGGCCAGGGAGTTGAAGCGCAACCACAAATTGTTTTTGAGAATAAAGTGAAGAATTGTGAAGACGGATTGCGACAGCTTCTGCAGTGCTCAAGAGGCGACACTTTGCCAACCTGGATTGTTGACCTCTGACCTTATACAGGGTCCGGAAATCTTATCTTCGACGCTACGGCGGCAGTTCTTATTTGCCTACCTATAAGTACGCCTGCGCATCTGATCCGCAAGCCTAGGTGGTGCTAACATTGACATGCCAGTCAAACTTAGTTGGATTACTCCATGTGGGTACGGCATGACCTTGAAGTGAGAGGCATCCAGTGCATCTTCCCCTCTCTCAAGTTGGCCGCGAGATCATGCACGCACCACCGGCAGATTACGGCCTCAATTGAAAGGGCCTGTTAACGTGATTTGGCCTTCGTGCTAGAAGCCAGACCACAACGTTGTCTTATCGCTCCTTCTGGTACCGTGGGTTGGCGGTAGTAGGTAGATATTTTAAAGAAAGCAAAGAGAAGGAGAGGGAACGGGACTATTGTGCAACAGCCAATCCAACTTATTTACCTGCATACAGATGATAAACGAAATATGTCCAAAGCGAAAAGAAGGTTTGCGTGGGTGGTGGCCGAGATGAATTAACGACCGAATCATGGTTGAGTCAGATTTTCCTGCTTCGTTTTGCCCCATCGGCACACTGGAAATGGCTGGCTGCATGCCATAATATTGATTCTGATTGTGTGCCAGCTGATACGTTTACTGGGCTTCGGCTCACGAGTTCCCTCTCCATTTCCTCATACACTGACCATATGCGTGTTGCAACATACACACAATACATTGATGCTGCTTGACGACTCTAAACCGTGACCCTGTTAGCATGGTTGTTCCCTTAGCAAGTAACCACTTTTGCTCGTATATTCACTGAGCCTCTATTGATCGGCCACCCCACAGTGGACAAGTGGGGACAGCCTTTTGGCTTCTGGAAGTGTGGGACCACTGTTCATACCAACTTTCAAGCTTTTGCAACAATAGCTGGTACCCGGAGTTTCGCAACTCTGCAGTCATAATATCACGAAAACTACACTTCATGCACAATTGATTCCCGTTAATAATCGCCTACTTCAGTTCCTTTCGAGACTTCCACTGTGGTTATCGTTTCAACAAAAGTCCCGGGATCCCATCATGCATCGAGAGCAGATCAAAGAAGCTCAGCAATCAGTGGTAACAGCCGTGCAGGGCTCGATGTCACATTAACCTCAGAAATGGTGAATATTCTCGACTTCATTTGCTCTCCTGGATGCTTGCAGCCTAGTCCACTTAAATGTAACATGTAATACTATGCTTAAATCCTTGAGACTTCAAGTTACCAGGAGTTTGAAAGATACTCAGGAGCCGTGGTGGATAGGGGAATGTTGGAAAATGGAAAAGACTGTGGCTATCGGAAATAGTCGATACTTTCACTGACTGATTAGGGATAGCAGTCTACGGAAGCCGAGTGTAAGCAAGATGACTAACGTATCCGATGACCACTGATTCACCCTCAGGGCCGTCGGCTGTCGAGTTGGACAGACACTTTAGAGAGCAGTTCAGCTGACTCTCAGCCACAGTGAGCATTCCACTTGTGTCTGCAAGTGGGCCAGTGCAGGTGGATACCAGCCCACAGTCCGAAATGGAGGCGATCAGGGAGGTAGGATTCTGAAAATGTATCAGACAGCTGGACCAGATGGACTGTCGCCGTCTTTCTTCAAGGATGGTGTCGAAGTGTTCACAACGCAGTTAACTTCGAGGATCAATCCGGGAAAGAGTAAAGATCTCTAAGAACCGGTTTGAATCGATGATTTTGCCAGCTTACAGGAAAGGTGATAGACACTCAGGTGAAAACCACGGAGAAATTAGTTTAGTAGGCACTGTATCCAAACTACTCTTGGGTATTATCCTCCGCCGATTATCTAACCTTCGCGAAAGTTGCTAACCAACTAGGTTTTCTTCCCGATCGGAGTTGGAATGACCAAATTTTCACTTTGCGACAGATCTTAGAATAAGTATAGATGTTCTACAAACCCGCGATTTCTATCGTACTTGATTTAGAAGCAGCATTCAACTCCGTCGATTGTGCCTCTCACTGAAGGCGATTCAGATGAATTCATTTCCCTAATCCAATTTCTCTATACCAACAGCGGGTCTCTCACTCGAGTTCATTGCGTCAGCTGATTTTCCCAAGGTTGTCATTTGTATCTTTTCCCGTTAACTTTTTTCAGATCATTTTCCGATTCAGCAGTCATTCGCGGGAGCCGTTCGCATTCAGAACTACCGCAGAACTGCATATAACAACTGAAAAGGATTTCTACTATTATCACGGAAAGGTTTACTGCTTCAAGCATAATCAAATCGAACAACAGAAATTCGCCCATCAAATGTTTTCTACTTTTGAACTCAATAAAAATATTGATAGTTGCACTCTTCATGGTATGAATTTGCTGTCGAGGAAACCATGGGTTTGGCCGATGAAAGTGATTGGTATTTCAGTGACCTCTAGAAGAGCTATTAACCATGGAAGGAAAATGGACATCGCTGTCTGTTTATAGTTGACCACAGATGGATATCGCAAAATACGTTGTATCGAAAGCATCACATGAATGGATTTAAGTACGCTTATGTATTGTGCATTGTGTTACTTTCAGCATTCAGAGACGGTTCACATATATGTTCGAACTATTTTTCGGAAAATACCTATTGCCAAATACAGATTGGTTGAAAAGTGTGATTAGTTCCAGGCGGTTGTAATTTGCCATGAAGAACTTATCTGTCAAAACCGCGTATTTGATAAAAGGAAGCTATTCATCACCTCTAACTGGTTCAATAGAGATTGACCGATGTTGCGCCGGTTGCATGAACAATCACGAATGGACTGGACACACATGCAGCAAGCGCAAACGAGTACGGTAAGCAAGGAAATCTGTGAAATGACAATAAGATTAATCAAACCGCACGGAACTGAAGTGGCTTACAGTTCAATAAGAACCCCACGAAAGATCCTATCGAAAACCAAAGAATCAACAGCTGACAAGAATTTAACTGACGCTGTCCATCAAATCGACGGCAAAGACTGCAAATAACAGTACACGGTACAAACCGGAAAGAAACTAGAGACACAGATCCATGAGCACCAACTGGCAAGAAAAAAGGAACGATCCATTCTCCCTAATTTCAGCTCATAGAGACGGGAAAGGTCAAAAGTTCAACTTCGAAGACGTGAGGATCGCCACCCAGGGTAGAACAAAGCCTTCAAGGGAATTTCTCGAAGCTTGACACTCATCGGAAAAATCGATAAACAGACACATCGCTCTGGACCACGTATAACTATCGATCCGATCAAAGGGCCAATCAGCACAAGCCAGTAGAGACGGACGCTGATTCCGTCCAGTAGACGAGGGTGAACAAATCATTGGGGTAGCAAATCTTCTTTAATCAATCAACACCGACTAAAGATTAAGTGACCGATTTAGACGACCGATGGCAACCAGACACCGGCCTTAAGATCATAGCACTGATGACGTCACCACGGCTGGTGATGCAAAGTTTGCAATGCTGAGTTTGCCATGGTGATATATATATATATATATATGTATTGATTCAGCTTTTTCTGAGCTATTATCCATAATTGTCGAACTGTAGAACAGTGTATGCAACACAAATCTAGATAAGGACCAACAACCAACCACGTTTGCCCCATGTGACAGTCCGGGAATGGCGGTTACATTGTGGTTGGTTTCCTGCAGTTAGATAGCCTAGGCGGTGTCTAAAAGCTATACTGTGGGGCTTCGTATTTCAGCTGACAAAGGACGAGCTTCAAAACCACTCTGGCTTTAATTCAAATCCCGCCAAGTTGGTGACTTTTTATCTCAATCGATAGCATTTAATCGAATGTATTCTATTTGAAGTTTTTGATATCCGAATAAACAGCATGGTCTGGAAAGTTCCGATTATATATGATTATATAGGTTAACTTTTCCAGGGCATCTCAATAATCAGATTGTAGTCCATTGTAAATACTGCCTTGAGAAAGCTTACCTGGGGCAATTGAAGTTAACCGATTACGGACCAAGCTCTCTTGTTAGAATCCAACAGCTTCAAATGACATACCACATCGCGCAGTGTTTCTAGGACGGAATCTGAAATACATGCGTTTCTGATAAGTGAATAACATTTTACTTTAATACTTGGCGAGCGGTTTTACATCAAGAGCTTGGGTTTCAGAGAAGGCGGAAAAAACAGCAATCAGCAACGTGAAAGTGGATTAAAACGAGACAGAATAGATAAAACTGAATCAGCTGTGGATATTTGAACAAATTTCTCTGGTGACTTCGCCCAAAGGAGCCGGAACTTGTGACGAGTAGGACACAGTGAAATCGAAATAATGCTGGGGGAATCATACGAAAAGTTTAAATAAGTGTATAGGTGAAGACGGTAGATAATGAGTCGGGTACTTGGCTTTCCTCAGGCCTTGGTACTTCATTGGCATAATTCTCGATACAGAAGTCAACTGGAAAGGGAAGGGACACGACTAATGATGGCTAATGAAAGGTCCCATGTGGCTGTCTGCCTTGGGTGACTCCACGAAGATTACTACCAATTAATAAGGCAACAGAGGTTAAATTGTGCGGTGAACAAAAAAATTAATGGGAGTTTGCCCTAAACACAACCAGGGAAGACTGGATAGTCTAGTCCCAAATTCTTTCTGGACTCAAGGCAAATATTCATGCACAGCGAGCTGCATGCAATACAACAAAAGATAAACAACAGCCGCTGAATTTCTTTTCTCTTCTGTATTGATTGTTCGTAACCACAATAGTTGGTGTAATATAATATGTAACTCTTCCAGACGATACGGCCTCGTCAGGCGGATATGGTAATGGCGTTTAGAAGCGAACGTCACGTGTTCGAATCCTCTCAATGTCAGTCGACAGTCCCCCTTGGCAGCATTCTGGTGGCCACGATGCACACTTTTGATTTTATTAACGTAAGAAGCAGAAGACAAAAGACCCCTATGCCCGACAACACCTAAGCTTAAACGAGAGTCTCGTGGAATACCGGACTCCGAGTGCATGATAAGCGCCAGGTTGCTGGCTGTCAGGCATGAGCGAGTGAGAAATCAACGGTTTTTACAAAACACTAAGGAGAAATTCGCAACCATTTTCGTCTGTTCCTTAAACTTCGAGAGTTATATTCTTTGACCCCAGTCACTTCTTCATGTTTGACTAACGAATTGCGTCACTGACGTGGATCATTTGTTTGTGCTCAGGGTTTGTTCTAGAGGTGAGTTATTAAGTACAGGAAGTTACAAACTCTCAAATAAATCGTTTGCTATTTTGACCAGTTTTATTCCATGAAAATCATCTTATGCGTGCGAATGGCACAGGACTAATGAAAGAAAATGTTGCCTCTTTTAGCCATTTGTATCGATCTAAGTCCGCCTAATTAATCTAATCACATCTGCGGATCATGCTAACATTCCCCTCTGTGGAATTTCTTCAATTTTTAAAGGTTTTAGGAAAGTTACGGATTTATTATTATGCAATGTTACTTAATGCATGCAGAGTTAAATTTTACCAGTTCTCCTTCCCCTGAAAACAGTCATTAAACCGGAAAAACAAATTAAAACACTTCCCGAATTTTTACTTGGTTTCATTAATTATATTCCTCATATTGAACACCAAAGTTAGTGCCTCACTCTCCGAATTGTAGACCATTCATGTCCAAACCGAACGTGCACTTCTGTGATGGGAACGGTACAAAAGAAAAAAAATTATCAGTAGAAAGGTGTCCTGATATGACAGCAATGTATTAACTAGTGTCGTTCCCTTCTAGGGCTGGCAACAACAACAGCCTCCATTCACCAAGACATTCCGGTCTATTAATCGCTCAACGGATGTTACTGCCATTCATCCAGGCCCTTGTCAGAACAGTCCGCAAACCGTGAAGTTATGTTAAATTACTCACCGGGGTAATTTTCCTGCATAAAGAATCACGTATTTTTTCCGACTGGATCAAAATCTCTTACTTAGGCTGCCGTGTAATTCTCGCTCAATGAGCATTTAATTTGCCGTCGCTTGGGGATTACCCACTAGATTTTGTTATTCTTGCAAATAACTTTTATTTCCTTCTGGAAATTTCCCTTCGTCATCTAACTGTCAGAGATGACACGTGTTCTCCCTCGCTCTGGTAATGTTGTTCCTCTCGATTGCATTCGTTAGGTTTCATGATTTTGACAACATTGCACATGAATACTCCCGTTCTGTACTGTGCTAATCCACCAATTTATCTTTGCTAAACTGATCGTTGCCTGACGACCAAAGCTAAATTGTGGCTGGCTTCAGTGTTCCGACAAAATCGCAGTATCAAGTCACTCATGGAACTGAAATCAGATGTTCCAAATCACTCGATAAAAAGAGTGTGAACTATGTCCAAGCGCGCGAGAAAAAAACAGGAATCAGATGCATTTAAAAGTGGGGACATTTTTAGCGCTGCTTGTTTAAAAAAAACATGCGATTTCCTGACCGTTGGGGAAACAGTCTTTGAACAATATTTCTCTACAACTCATACTAACATTATCTGGCGCATTCTTCTGTTGTCTTCCATATTTCTCCCCTGAACACCTCTGGAAGTGCTCTCAAATGACTGGTGTCTCATATACCCTGTGCTGAAGAAGGCCTAAGCACTACCTTTTCATGACGGAATTGCTTCCACGAAAGTGCGAGGACGAAGGTGAATGCTCCCTTCGCCGGATTGGTTGGTCTCTGATGATCAGTCTAGGGTAGATGGCTAAATCCTGAGTCTGCGAGCGGTGTACGATGGATACGGGTGCTTGCTCACTGGCACTTGTAGCGAGGCTGTGTACTGGCTACCCAGAATGTCTAGACCCATCCGAGGAGCGTATGAACTGAGCAACCAGTAACCGGTTCCCAGTGGGTTAGGTGACGCTCAGATCATCCTGCTGCCAGGCGGGTTAGACCATTTGGTCAACGGATAGGAGTGCGGTCTCACAAGTCAAGCCTTTACCTGGGTTTGGGCAACCAGATGGCATCACGTTAACAGAAAAATTGTCGATTCGAATGGATAAAAAATGACGGAGACAGGGGAATGGAAGAAATAGCATGCGTGGTGAACGTTGTTTCTTTTTCTTCCGTCAATCAGGGATTCATATATTTCGACGGTCAATCGTCTTTCACATTTCACTGTCCTCAAGCCAGTGACATACTGCGTGCCTAGATCTAGCATTATCACGGTTCGTATGTTAAGAATAATTGGATTCAGGAATGTAGTCAGTGGTACAGGACAATCGATTTCCAGGTGGTTACATCTTCCATCTCTCCCCTTATTTTTGAAATTCCAAGGCTACTGGAAAATGATGCAGGCTGCGGTGTTACATTCTAATTGAGGATGTCTGTACGTCCTAGCTTTGGGGTAGACAATACGGTTGCTAGAAGAAAAATTCCAGTGCGTTGATTGTGCCTCATAGGCATTTGCTGTTCCTAAAAGTCTACTCTCCAGTGGATCAATACTGGATCTAGATCGGTATCGTCCATCTTCACTAACGCAAGCAAGAAAATCCAACCCAAATCCGCACTAAGACAAGTTTGATCAAGTGAACACATCGCATGCTTACAAGTTTCTTTGATTGCACATCTGTTCCTATGGGACTGCCTTTATTTCCTCGGTTGTCGGGGTCACTTCCTGATTGGCTCATCTCGCTTGGTGCAGTTCATTTGATTAAGGTAGTGCCGTTGTTGGTGTCGAATTGGGAGAGCCCATCCTGACTGGTTAGCACAACTCACGATACTACCTTCTCACTTTTGATATCCGCACTCGTGCCGTCTAATCACTCCATCGTGTAGGCTGGCAGCTGGTAGCCAATGAAATAACGTAGACTCCTTTTGACTTTACCATTTGCACTCGCCCGCTGTCTGGCATGACCGGATCGCATCCACCCCTGTGCATTGATCGCGGTTTGTCTAGCCCGGTCCGTCATCGTGTAAACATCGATAAACAATGAAACGGTTCTATCAGCTTCAGACGTAATGCCGATTAAACTACCATTCCCTCAAACTATTTTCCTCGTTTCAGCGTCACATCTGCTCCAAGATGCTACTTATTCGAAATAAGCTGAATTCAGATCTAGGAGTTAGTCTGAATGCTTCTACATTCTACGGTAAATCTCTTAACGATAAAAGGCTCTGCGTAATGAGCTGGTTGTATAGATGACAGCAATCGCAAATTACACTGGAAGCAAGAACCGTAAACAGTGCAGTAGTAGCAAATAAGGTAGTCTTTTAAAACTCTGGGTGTTAAAAATTCACTGGACCCATACGGATCGCATAGGGTGAATTGGATAAAGGTTCTGCTATGTCGTTAGTACAATCTACGAACAATAATTACTATTCGGGCAATGTAAACGCCTGTAAAGGCAATCCCCTTCGAGTGCGCTGCTTACAGTGTTGAACAATCCTTGATAAATCTGGAGATAGACCACACGCAGTCATATGGGTTGGCCGTGAGAATCCACAAAAAGTGTCCGGCTAGTCGTCTTCAATGGTGACTGACCACTTGGGATTTTTAATCCTCCGAATATCTGTGCACTATGCCTGCTTGGGGCCAATGTCAATTATGAGGACCATTTTATATCGTTAGCTAAGCGTGAGAAAAAGATCCGCCATGAACAAATTAAAACAGTCGTTTCGGGATGGTACAGGTTAGACTCAGTTGTCATACCCTACCAGCGATAGAAAGGGGTCAGCAGTATGATTCTTTGCATACTTGTGTAATAGACAGACCTGGCAATGGCACTACGCAGCTGCAATTCCATTCGTTATCCCTATCATGATCGATATATCTGTGTATAACGGCGAGTCCAAACATTCGTGAGGACGTAGCTTTGGACTAATTAGTCGTATTCTTTGACAGCCTTGTTTCACGTGGTCTAATATCTTTAGCATATTTGCTTAGTCGAATAAAGACAGCAACTCAGTCAATTCATGTGCCCACTGACTAACACGGGTGGAACTTGAATCCCAAAAATGGAAATTTCCCCAGTTTACTCCTCTTGCTAGTGATTCTCGGGTTATTTGAAACAGAAAGACATGGAGACAGACAGACATAGCTGCAGTAAGCTCGTCAAATGTCGTTTGTGTTGCAATGGCCTCCATAACCTGACAAGAACAGACCAGCACACAACGGAGTTAGGAGTCACCAAGCTGTTGGTTATCATCTTACTAGTTCGTCCCACGTATGCAACCAACTGATCTGCAGGGACCAAAGTAACTTTGACACAAATTTATTAGAAAGACCTAAGTAAAACAAAACTCACGGAAAAAATCGAGGATTGCAAAGCTGGCCTTGAGAAAGACCACCCACGGTAGTCGAAACGTTGGCGAATTACATCTACAGACTACACTGTGTTATTAAAATTATAAAATTCACAAAAATAATCGACATTCCCCAGAATGGGTTCTTCAACATAAATCACCGCCAGTGACTATAATTAAAACGTTCTGAAGAATATTCCGCTACGGAAATGTTGGGTATCTGCTAATCTGCTACTGAAGATCTAGTCTAGCAATTCCATATTAACTGGTAAGCGCCGTGTCCCGGGAGT
The DNA here is from genome assembly GCA_008360955.1 of Fasciolopsis buskii. Taxonomy (NCBI): domain Eukaryota; kingdom Metazoa; phylum Platyhelminthes; class Trematoda; order Plagiorchiida; family Fasciolidae; genus Fasciolopsis; species Fasciolopsis buskii. The sequence continues at coordinate 123,900 of LUCM01007519.1, forward strand.
AGCTGTAAAAACTGAAATAGGGAGTCAAAAAGTGAAGTTTTTTGGTTCGTGAAATGTTTTTGACAAACTGTTTCTTTGTATTATGCAACTCCAAGAGTACGTCGCTCAACATCTACATGTTCAGCTCAGTGAAGTCAAACATAGACCCACGGCTTTCCCCAGAATCCAAATTCCACGTGACCACTGTGGGTCGCAATTTCCAATGTTCCCGACACTAAATCATTCACACGCTTGATTTGTCGCATTGGGAAGGAGAGGAATCAGTTTTCTCTTAATTGAGCTGTTTACAATAAAAACTTTGACGAATAGTTTGATGTACATTCGAACGTCTGTTTGTGAACTAGCTATTCTTACCGCTGCTTACATGTTACTACTTGTAATACGACGTGAACAAATAAACTCGAACTGTAAAAATATAGGAATTCGATTAGTGTTCAGACTGCTGCTTTTGTGATTCATTTCATAGTACGTTCGGATTTTTTGACCCACTCGATCGGCCAACCTGGAAAACAGTAATACAATCTAGCATAAATCAGAGCTTCCTTCGTGCGATGGCATGCTACAGACGCGAGCGGTTTACGGTGTAGGACAAGGAAAATGCACCGAAATCTCTTTAAAAAGCTGGGACATCCAGGGAACTCTTGGCATGTTGTCAATACTTGAGGGGGTCAATAGTCAATCTTAGCAGAACACAGGAAGCAATTAGGGTAAATGATCAGGATGACTGTTAGGTCATTCGTGGGGTAAAACATTAGTTGCTTTCTTACCAAATGTTCGCAAATACAACAAATTCACTCGGGAAAAGTCCTGAAAACGATGTTTTCCATTTTAATCAGAAAAATGTTTACAATCCTGAATAAACAAAGGTGGGTGCCTCAAGTACAAGACCACTTGGTTTTCGGTTAGACGAGTCATACAAAAGTGAAGCACGGTTACACCCAGGACTGGCAATCTCCTCCGAAGTTAGTAGAACAAAACATGAACATGGAATTGGACCGACCGCAAGCCGAGGACAAGCACGGGGTCAGTTAGGAACCCTAGCCCGCGGCGCGACCGAAAGCGATCTGATTTTGTGACATGCTCAGAGAGCAGCGGAGACGGCATTCGCTTTGGGGACCAAGGGACGGACAATGAACCCGTCAGACGGGATAAATTGGCTAATGAGCTCCATCCTGTGTGAGCCTGTATAAAGGATGCGATTACAACTAAACGACAGCCTGCCGTGTTGAACTGCCAGAGTCCATTTGATCGCTCTGTTTTGTCCAGACGGGGTTGAGCTGGAGTTGAGACATCCGACTGAAGGCGTTAGAGTTAGTAACCGGAACAAACGAAATTTTAAAACAGTCAGAGGAAATGACCAACCAACTCCCCCGGAAGCGTTCGATTTGAGGTATCCGGATGGGTCGGTTGAGCATTGGAAAAAAATGGAGCCAGAAATTTCAACAATTTGTTAAGTAATTGGATTTCAAACAAAGTAATAACAAACGACTATACTAAGCTGCTGTTTCGGCACCAAAGACTGACGAGTTTTGTGCATCCTGTTGTTTGATTCTCTTAAGGAAAGAAATGATCCTGTTGTGGAGCTAAACAAGGTAGATGAATATGGCCTGGAAAAGCTCGTTCATTATCACTATGACCTATGTGAGAATGAAACCGAAGGTGACGATACGAGTTTGGAGAAGATCTTTCAAAAAAGCTGCCAACGAAATGAAGGACAATGGAGTGGACGAAAGTGCAACCACAGCATCCCAAGATGAAGCGTTGCCTCGAAATTAATTTATCACAGATAGAAAACTATCGGTACTTCACCGAACCACATAAACCGAGGGCTCAAATCTCACCTGATTTCAAGACGAGCTGTCCATAATCCATGTATATTTCTTTAACCTAAAAGTACGGAACGCGAAGAAAGATACCTGGAGCCAAGAAATTACCAAGACCGTCACGCATACTTCCGGAAGAAAGACACAAACCAGAAGAAAATTCGGGTAACAAAACTGCGAATTTGATGGGAAGTAAAAGACTAAAATTATCCGAAAAAGATTTCGAAGAAAAAACGTTAACGACTCCGAGGGTGAAAATTATCCCAATTAAACTGCAACCACGAAGGGAAACCACGCATGGCCAGAAATGAACGATGTTAGGGAAGGCTACGTGCAGACACCACAAGACCAAAGAATTACAGCAAAGCAGATAGTAAAACAGGACTAACAATCCATCGCTTAATAAGGCGCTTCTTTAAACGAAATGCTTGCGCAGTCATGTAAATAACGAAATACAAAAAAATGTTGTGGGACGTTCATTTAGCCTTCGTTCTGATCGTTCGAAAGCAAACTGTCAATGAGGACAAGTCTGTCTGCTCCCTAAACGTAACTAGATCAGCCAGTTCAACTATTTTCTGTCGAAATGATCAGCATAATTTCCACTGTTTTGGTATTGACGAGTGCTGAGAACTCGTAACCGTCGGAATCGCGCTTAAAATGATTCGAAAAATCCCTGTTGCACCGTCAAACCAAACGCGTGTGTATTTCTATAATCCGTCCAGGCTGACCGATTTTCTGGATTCGGCTTGCTACATGTTGGATTGGAACTAAGTGGAAAGCACCGGAAATTGTTAAATTGTGTTTCTGATACATAAAATCACATGTCATGCAGGAGGGAAACTGCAATTAAGCTTCCCTTAGCCAAAGAGCGAAACTGCTTGCACATCGACACATTGATAAGAGCATCGACCTGGTTACGTTTAGTTTTGTTTCCGACACTCATTGTCGAACTTGGAATCACTTGATTTGAAGAGATGTTTCTCGAAGAAAAAAATTCAGTTCACCTCAACTAGCATACTCGCTTCAATGTGGGAAACACCGACGCGTGAGCAATTAACATCGTGGGATTTGAACGTCTCGGTCGCATGTTCAGCAGGTGGTACCACCGGTCACTTCCCTTTATGGCAGTCATCCAAAGGCTGGAGCAGCGTTCCTGAAATATTGTTTGTGAATGAATAACAGTTGTGACTAATTTCGTCATATTTTATTAGTATACTTTTGTCACTAATGGTAGAAAAATGAGCAAACATTGCGCGATGCCATTCAACTTTCTTCGGTGACGACACAACGCTTTCAAGGTGGGAAGCAAATCGACGAAACATTCAGTTTTTCCTAACGGAAACCTTCACTAATTCACGCGCTGGAAAGACTTCTTCGTAAACTACCCTGAACGCATTTGTGCATCACAGTAAAATGCCTCTTTTTAAAGCTATTCGTAGTTAAGTAACTAAAATCACTAGTAATTTTACATGTAATTTTTCACCGGTAACTTTTACCTACTGTGGCCATCCACCCCTCGTTTGGTTTTCCCAATTATCGTTACCCATTAGTACGATAAGGGAAAGCATAGTACTTCCTCAGAAACATTATTGTCGTTTTCTCCCAGTGCAGAGTCATCCAATCGACAGGCGATAACCAAAAATGGCACATTCTTTTCCAACTAGCCACGACACGTATCTTAACCCTGGATTTTCTTTTGTTAAACTGAACGAATGACTCATTGCTGATCGCTGTGCATGGTCGTCAATGTAAACAAATGCCGATTAGAAAATGACTAACTGATGCGATGGTGGGTAGCTGATCACATTTTGTTAGGCTGAAGAATGAACAAAGAGCTGGAAAAATGTTGAGCGATATTTTTGTAACCTAATGAATAACGAAAGTATACCAATTCACAGAATTGGCAAGTTTTGTTTTGGAAGGTATTCAGCTTGAGCTGATAAAACACCACCGACTGAGATACGTTTGTAATCGTAAAGAGGACTAATAATTCGGTCTCCCGTTGGTCCACGTGCCATGTGCTTCACTTGCGAATCTGCAGATAAACTGTGACAATTTGGCTTTTACATTCATTCTGTTTCTGTTAGCGGAAGGTATATCACTGGGTAGTCATTTCAGGCCGGCTAGCCTCTGATCTGTTATCGAGGCTCAGTGATCATTGTAACGCTAAAATAATCTGTTTGGGTTTGTCATTCCTTCTAACTAAAGACTGTGTTCACGCACTGCACGCCTGTGTCAACAAAATCTACGGAATGGATTAGCAGTTAAGCTAAATGGCCGTGAACTAACTGAGAACTTTGCACGTCCACTGAGGCGATTAGAAAGTTAGGACTGTGGGAGGGACTTTAGGCAGCCCTTTTGTCCATATAATCAGGTGATAATGAAACGTTTTTTTTACTTACCTAACAGTTCATAGCTGGAATCGACTTATACATAGTTAGGTTCATATACACCAAACAAGCAAATATCTCCATAACCGTTCTACTCAGAGTGCATGCATCTAAGAAGTAACCAACTGATGGTGAAAATCGAGTTATTAGGCTGCTGGTAGGGTCTGCTTTGGATCACGTGAGATTTACCGTATCAGTGGTTAGGGAACCGCATCGTTCGGGCTTACTCTGCCGTGGATTGCATGTTTGGCTGTGTGCGCACTCACTCACGGCGTCAATTTACTGATGGCTCTCGTGTCATTCCCATCTTTGGGATAGAGTTTTACATTCTTATTCTTCTGTGAGTATTTTACTAACTTATGTGAATCATAATTTCGGCGTCTATGAAACGACTGCTTAGTTGTCAATCAATCAAAAGAGTAAGTGGTCTCTCTCCTGATTTACAGCTTATTCGTGATTGAAGAACACAGAGACCTTCTTGTCAGCTAATTGCCAGTTGTTTCCTCTATTGCTTGTCTCTAGTTCACTGACAGAAAGAGAGATAAACCAGGTTGCTGGACTGTGTTCAGATATCCTTCACAAACAGCCGTCATAAGCCCAAGACGCCGAGCATTTCTCAAATCATGTTTTTACAGGTGCTCAAATAGGTCTAGGGGGCAATGAAATCCTGTTTTTTATTGATCCATGATATGCTGTACTATGTCTTAGTCCCTCTTTACTTAAAGTCAAATATTTTTCCTTCCATTGTTCTGTGATAGTGAATCCCATCGTACAGACACACGCTCCAGTAATGACAAGTTCACAAAAACGGTCCTTTCATAGCCAGATGGTGTGGGAGCTGTTGTATTTGTTTTTTTTTTTTTTGCATGAGACTGTTAACCTCGAGGTCTGTTTCAAACTGTGAAAATTCATTTTAAGCTCTCTCTAGTTCTCACGTGACACCCCAGATGCACTGCTCTAAAATTTATTCATATGCATGTGTATATGGGTGCTTACATGCTTATCACTTCGCTTTTTTGCACGTGGTTTTCTCAAATTTCGCACGTTCAAGATGCACGCTAGCATTGTAGATAGGTAATTTCGTTGTATAATAGCGGAATCCTAGTGATGAGAACAAGGAAGACAACCAATTAAGTACTTATATCGTGACTGTTTTGTGTTGCTATTTATCAAGACTAAATTTGCTCACTCAAAACAAGCCCCAATATGCATTTAGAGTGCATGTAATTAACCAAAAAGCATATCATGATTTTTTTTTCAAACGCTCGTCTTCGTTTCCGTTATGTTTGGTGCACATTCAAATTCATCAGACTGTTCTTTATTTATCATCATCCCTAGACAGTCAGGCACATGTTAGCCTTTACTTCTGCTTGATAACCATTCTTGGAAGGATGACGAAACCCTGATTCCAAACTAACCACGATCGGCTTACGGGGCACGGCTGCATGAGCACCGGTATCAGTTGGGTAGGGATGCACTAGGCACCTTGCATGTCTAGCCCAATCCGGCCAACAGTGACTGGCTCTTAATGATGTAAGAAATCTGCAAATCGTCCTATTGCCTTGCAGGTTAGACAGTTTGATCGAAGACTGTGGGTAGGGTTTCCTAAGTCCACCGTCTACTTCGGTTCGGTCAACCGGGTAGTGACAAGTGCACTGACCGAAGGATTACCTGGAGGTGGGAAGTGAAGATGTCATAGATGTCAATAAGCCCATACGGTTGATTTTTCTCAGTAGATTGTTTCGCATATGGATGGATGAATAAAATTGCCCCGGAAGCACACGACCGGTTTCGCGGTTATCGCCCCTATTCAGGAATCCGTACCGGTATTGTTCTATCCAACCATTCAATTTCTGAAGGTTAGCTTTGCTTGACCGACGAAAATCACCTCAGACGGATCACCATGTGATGCTTAAATGGACTTATCATCCATTCACGCTCCTAACGATGCGAATGAGATTCTAGTGAGAAAACCCATACAAAGCTTATTTTTCTTTTCCTCCTTCTCCCTCGATGTTTTATCCTTCGCCATGGTTCTGATGATGAATGACCTGCACACATATGTGCAGATTTATGTACATATAGGTATATATCTATTTGACATGACAAAATATTTTAAAGATTTGTGGATCCAAACCAATTTATTTGCTCCTGGATCGAAGACCATATTAGTTGTTCTGCTGGACAACTTACGAATGCGGGTGAAATAGAAATGGATGCGTCTTCACCTAGTCATTTCATGGAATTTGGCTAGACTCCACATAGCAAAAAGAGGATGAAAAAGATGTTCGAAAATCTTTTCTGACAGACAAGTAGATCAGTAAACCCTCTTAGATAAGTGATTTCTGACTATTTGTGCGAATCCGTGATTATACGGACGTACAAAAAGGTGACAGACACTCATATCAAAACCACATAGTAGTCTAATGAGCGTTATATCCAAACTACTTGCTGATATTATCCCCCTCACACCGATTAAGTATTATTCGCGAAATGCGTGTACGTGAGAACCAAGTCAGTTTTCGTCCCGGTTGCGGTTGAGTTGACCGAACTGTCCCCTTACGACAAATCGTAGAACATGGGCAAATGTTCCACAGACCCTTGGTTTCTGTCTTTCCAGATTAGAGAATAGCGGAATCCGAGTTCGTGCCTACGGCGGCCTTTCATCCGAGTTCACCATGAAGGTTGATGCTTGTCAGGCTTGTCCCCCTTCACCTGTTCTTTTTAATTTTATTACTAAGATGGTTACGGAGACCACCTTATCCTCATATGAGAATAGTTGCATTGATATTTTCTCAGACTAGAATCCATCTGACTCGGAATAGGCAGACGACTTTGTGCTACTGATTGAAGACTCCCGTAGGTTGTGAGTTTTTCCTGTATCGTCTGAACAATAATGTACGTATGTTTGGGATGCGTGTTGTGCCTGCAAGGTATGAAATGCTGATGAAGGACAAGGTTACCTCAAATCCAAACCTTGCTCTTGCATGGGAGCAGCTGGATGAGGTGGATACATTCAGTTACTTGGGTAATTCTATCTTGCCTGACTGTCATATATCAGATGAAGTGTCACGGCGCACACAATAGGCCCGATTAGCGTTCGCTAACTTGAGGTATCTATGACGTCGGCGTGACATTTGTTTACTGATCAAAAGTCGAGTACACACGGCACCAGTGAGGTCGGTATTGCTCTACGATTCCGAAACACGGCCGTTGAGAGCAAAAGATATACGAGGACTTTCGGAATTTGGACGCTGTTTTTTTCATTGGTTTGGCAGAATATGGTGGGAGTAACTTAGAAGTTAGGCGTGAGGCACTGAATCCTATAAACCAGTCTTCGGAACAGGCGCGTAATCAGAATAGTTCAAGGTGATTTAGACATGTTTTGCTTATGCGATCAGAACGACTGTCTGACTTTTTTTACACCAATCTGCAGGTAATGGTTGGAATGTGGTCTGGTTTGGCCAGTAGATGACGTGGTAAAAAGTCTGAAAATATTAACCATTGGACCGGCTCGTGTGATTGCAGTAAGACTACCGGGTTGGAGTCCACGAGACCTGCCGTAGCAATGGTTGGAGACAGTAGGTGATAGGGCTCAGTGCTACACACAATGCGTTTTTGCATTCGAAGCTTTCCTACTTCCACTCCGTTTCTCAACTGACTATCTTACCTTTATTCTTCACTATTCCTTGTTTCTTTTTTTGTTCCAGCAAATGACGTTGTTAGATCATAATCAGAATCAGAGTATGTTGGCAAAATTTTGTGCTTTTTTAAACTGAAACTGAAATGTAACGCCGGAAGCCTAAGCATACCTTAGCAGATGTTTGAGTGTTCTAAACGACTGATTTTGCGCTAGGCAACAATTCGCCACGGCCTTGCAGCTCAGCTGGTGGTGCACTTTCGTTTCAAATAGGTGAATTACTTCCATAAATGGAGTTGAATCCCGCTGAGGTCAAAAACTTTGCACAGTTGGATCAATTTTACTTTTGTCACATCTAACAAATCAAAACTTTCCTATTCACCAATCACTTACATCCAACATTAACCTTTTCTAGTTTGGCACTCGTGCATGAACTAGGATCAACTTCCAGAAACTTCGTACCTTGGTGCTAGAGTAACTATGAGAAGATTTCGTTCTATTGTTGTTACTAAATTATATAGCGAAACTATCCGTTGTGAAAGGCTACTGCTGAGTTCGGCCTTTGCAATCCGCATGTGCGATTGTTTACTTCTAGTTCACCAGTGGCAAATCAAGAATTGCAGGATTGCATCGGATGGCGTAATGAGTTAGGTGAACTAACCTATCCGAAACTCGGTTACTTCTTGAAGTCAAACGTAGGATTGAGTGACACAAAGACAAAAGGAAAATATCTCCACCAAACGAATTTGATTTCGAGATCACGTGGTCGCGATGAATCGGTTTTTCCAGCAAGGATGCACGTTCAGCTGTTCAGCTGGGTTATTTTTCATGTGATTTTTTATATATTCTGCAGTGACCGCAGAAATTAGTCTTTTCTTAGGATGCTGTGATTACTGCCAATATCAGGAAGCATGAGGGATTAAAGTATCACTGCACTTTACTGAGATGGGACCAAAGTGATTGCCAATAGCTTATCTGAAGCTAGATCCGATATGTTGAATAGTAATTCCTATAGATGGGTTGCTCGCCACAGTGGCTTTCGCCAGCTGTTTGCTCTGAGTGCATCAAAATGAGTGCACAGTAGCACGCAAACGTCCGTTTAGTAAACCCCACTTTGGATCGGTTTAGACATGAACAGGCTTGTGAAGTGCTGCGCGAAATCCATCTCTGTGTTGTGTCACATGCGTATGGAGGACGACAGAGCGAGTGTTTTCATTTGGTACTTTAGGGGAGATAGATGGAGGTAAGTTCAACCAAAAATAAGCTGAACAAGTAAGATTAGGACGTCTTTAGATATAATCATTTAATCAGAATTACAATCCCTACACAACGGAAACACGTGCCTGGTAGCAATCAGCCGAAATCACAGAAACGGAGCGCATATTCGATTTTACAAACAAAATCTGTTAACTGATCAGTTCATAGCAGATTTACAGAAAATGTATGCATATTCACATCCGCTTAGCGCTGTTCACATGAGTTAGTCGGTTGGATATGCAGGAAAATGTCATGACAGTCACTGGACATGTGCATGAACATGTTCCAACATAGTTGGGGGGGCATATTTAGGGATTACCTGCTTGCAATCACCAACCCACGTTAAAAACCATCTCATTCACACAAAAACAAAATGATATTGGCCTTTGACAAACCCATTCCAATTCTACCCACTTCGATCATTGAAAATGGGGTATCGTTGCTCTAACTGGACGGTTTACACACGTATTTTTAAATCCAAATTCTATGAGACCCCTCAGACTATTACAGGTATGAAAGGTGGGCAATTATTACCAGGCATAAAACTATTCCTGATGAACGACAAAACATCCTATTTTGTGCCTATACCACAGGAATCTTTTTGATCTGATAAACTCACATGATGAGTGTACTGAACCGACAAATGCTGCGTTCACAAATATTTGGTCTCGGCGTCTAGAGAACAGGATGACTGGTGTTATGTTGCTGCGCAAGCTAAGATAATCGGTTTTGTAGGCCTGTAACTGCGGAACGATTGTTCAGAATAAGGTCTTCTATGCACCAACTTCTCAGTATTCAATAACATTCCATTCGATTGCATATCAACCTGTTTTAGCGTACCATACAAAAACTGCAACGTGGTTGTTTTAATCGAAGTTGTTGGCACTAAAACCCATTAGGTCGTATTCGACACGAAGGTTAATCAGAATTTAGGATTTCGCGGATGGTTGAAAACAAAACCGACGGAATGCGAAACCGGTTACCACGTTCACCAAAGGTTGGTCGTGTGGCTAGTTTATGCATCTGGTGCAGATAGCGAAGGACAAACGGAGTAAGTTCTCCGGTCCTCGTTGGTCACACGACCGATTTCCACAGATATCTGCCCTTTTGGTACTGTGTGCGAATCGTTACCATCAGGCTAGCTAACATACCGTAATCATTAAGACTTCACGCGATTCTGAGCCACCACAAGTTTTGTTACTGTTCGAGATGTTCAGACCTATGAGGCAGGCAAGTTCTATGGAAGGTAGGCAACTATTCTAAAAGCATGTAGCCGTAATTGTAAACTCGGCGAACAGAGATGTCACGAATGGTATTGATATTCAAATGACCCAATTCAAGTTAACCGCAATGGTAACCCTTGATCGATCTGAGAGCTAATAGGGATTATCATCAACAGTGATTTCTGTCAAAATTTTCTTTCCAGGATAATATTGAGAGTTTTACAAATATCCATGATTTTCAGCGAACGCTTGTCACGTATATGATGAGAACAATGATTTCTGTTCTTGACTGGCTACTTACATTTTCGTAATGATGTTTTTTTTGTTGATGTGACAATGGACCTTAGAAGTTGCTGATATCACTTTTTCACTACCGTTTTACGTTCCACCGGTAATTTGTCACAAAGTCTAGAGCCTTTTATTGAAGCAACCTTTGTCTTGATGTTGTAAGGTAGAGGAACATAATTGCTTCGTGGTATGGAATAAACGCATGCGGTTCGTATTATTCATACAAAATTAAAACAAAACGCCTTTGATTGGCAATGGCCGATCGCTATCAACGTTAACTTACCGGTGGTCAAATTAGTAACAGGGATGTAACGATAGCGAGGTGCCCCGGATAACCATTGAAATCAGGTTGTGCTGATTTGCTCGGGTTCACTGAAGCCCAGCCGAGACTAACCGTAATGAAACTGTTAAAATCGGATGGTGCCTTGTGCTATCAGGATTTGGTAAACAAAATGTGATCACCGCCGACGTGGTTGACTTCGTGGCTGGCTAACGGGTGGTTCTACTTTCGGCGGAGCCATGATTTGAAAATTATTCTAATAATTGTTTTTCTAAGAGCAAACTGTTATGAATTAGCCCCCTTCATAGAATGCGTACTTGTAGTAACTCTTTATCTAATTGAAATCAAATGACTATCTGAAATTTACCAGGGCCAGAAATAGATGTCAGTGACCAATTCTCACCGACTGATCTGGCAAACATTTCCTCAGCATGTAACAAACCACATAATCACACAGACTAGCCCTTGTCAGCTTTGTAGTTCTTATCTAAATTTGATTACCATCCAACCTGGTAAACGCGGACAAGGTCACTTCACTATTCCAACCGTTTTTCCAGCTTCATCCCAAAAGTTCCCACGTGAATGTCGTCTTTATCTGTACCAAAAATCTATTTGATTGATAACCCAAATTTCTCAACTGTTCTTGCCTAATATGATGAAATCTAATCCTTAGATGGGTAAAACAAAACTACCCAATCTTTTATCTCGTTTCTCACCCCATCCCCAGCCGAAGATGTGTCGGTTGGTCCCAATGCCCGCGGATAAAACCGATGCCCGGCACTCCAACAACAGCCACTCAAGAGTAGACTGTTTTTTGCGGTGATCAGTCAGTCGATTAAGTCATTTGGCATTCTTCTTTATTTGTTGTTTTTCAGATGCATTATTTTACTGCTACGAGCTATGTGGTTTAAGTCGGATAAACTCGAGAGGGAAAGCAGATAACAAATTGTCATAGTGTTACTATCGTCAAAGGTCAACAGAACTGTGGTGAAATATCATTGATTGCATCGATCGACAGAGGGAACATAAAGACCACAGCTTAAATTCATTCGACCGGGGAGTGATGAGCACAAAAATCGATTTCCTCACCTAATTTTCACTGATAGACGAAGTTGGTTTTCTGCTTGAGTTGCCTGTTCCGTTCAGACTTGGTGAAAACGAATGATGGCGAAGTGCAGACGGGAAGGATTCACGAATGACAATATCGGAGCTGACTTCTCACAACACTAAATTATTCAGTCAAGAGTCTGGCTAAAACGTTCGATTTTATCAAATAAAACAATTTGCACAAAATGGGGGGAGAAATCAGTCACCCACCATATGGAGCAAAAAATATGCTTGGCATAATTTTCGTAGTTATTCGAAAAGGATTTTGTAATAATTTGTGTGTTAACTTTGAAGTTTTCTTACGTGTGTAGTGGCATCGATCTGTCAGAGAAAACTGACTATTTCCGGGTACTATCTTGTCTAAAATCTCTTTTGATGATAGATATGGATTTTGTGAAATTTATCTGCCTGCATCTGTTTTACCTAGCACGAGATATGCACGGTTACTCTCGTGCCGCACCTCCGAGAATTTTCAGTCTTGAATCGCGCCTACACCTCGGCTGTGGTTTGCCCTCGCGTGCGTTGCTTTTTTTCCTTCGGTGTTATTCCACCATCACGATATTATGCAATGCGTTCTTTGCATCTGATCAATCATTCCAGTCTTCTGTGTTCTGTTGAGTGAGAGAACTTTTGGCAACCGAGGCGCATGCGAATCCTTCACGAGATAGATACGTCTGAAAGTGTGCATGCCAAACACGTTCCATATGTTTGGGTTGTAAACGACCAAACTGGTTTGACTGTGTGGGTGTATGTGTACGTTGGTATTGGCTTACGGAACTTGGACGCTTTGGTTCTTCTGACTTTGTGCACTCCAGGTGGTTTGAAGTTCTCTGATTCAATGCAAATTACAGTCGGTGAAGTTATCATCAGTGTAGGATTTGGATAAATGAGGCCCAGAATCCGATCAGTGGCTACTGAAAAGTCGTAAAGTTTGATGGACGCTTAAGACGCGAATTTCCAAGGGTAATCCAATGTTACACTGAGACGGCCTGCATTCAGCTGAATGCAGGTGACCTGTTTGGTGGAGGTAGGGGACGGATTAAACAAGTGTGTCCTTACGCCCCTTTCTAATCTGTCAGACTTTATAAAATAGGCGAATGACTACTCAATTCCAGCTCGTGGAGTCAATTATCAGATGGGTATTACCTAAGCCGGATTCGCGATTCTACATTGTAACGTGGTTCTTCGTTTCACTTGAAAACTGATGAAGATCGATCTCGACATTTTTTGGATCGTGTTCAGCTGTGCTTTTCTTTTCCTTCTCAAAGTAACTGATGGGGTAATGGAAGTGACGAAAACCAGGTCGTTTGTTGTATGTCGTTAGAATAGTGGTTTTTGCCACACCGGATTTTCACCCAAGTAATCTGCGTTCAAGAGCCGCGATCATGGAATCTCAATGTTGGAGTATCTGTCCCGTAAGCGGAAGCTGGCCGGTTTGAGTCCGACTTGTGAAGCTGAGTGCAAACTGAATAATGCCTAGGTGGACTTAGCAGCCTAAAACAAGTAGAGCAAAGAATCCAACAGTTGGTTATACTAAAGAGAAGATAGAAAATAAAAACTTTTAGCATCGAAGACCAGCTGTTATTTCGGAATTAAATGAAATGGCAATAAATACTTTATTTTTAACTGTACATTTCTGGGGCTAATCGAGCAAATGTATGCTAATGATCAAGAGGAATACGCAAGGCAAGTTGGATGTTGATAACGATTCAGTTTGTTGTCCATCTGGAAGTCTCATATGCTGATTTTTGGTCTGTGAACTTTAAGTCTTTTTAGATGATACGGCTCTACACGTTCAGCTGTCCGACAAGGCGACATTACGAACCAGATCAAGTGGCGGGATCATGTGTTTGTTGTGCTAGCTCTGAATCAAGATGATGAGTGCAATTTTTTCCAATCTTATTTTTCCTTACATTTTTTGGCTGAAATCCGACATTGCTTACTGTAAGCGAAAGTTTACACAGTACAATGCAGTACAATGCAACACAATGCAGTTCAATACAATACAATACAGTATAACCGGGGACACTTTGGTGTAGCGAGCATCAGTTCCTGCACCAGTTCACCGGTACTGTGATTATGTCATATTCCGCGATTGTGCCAAATTAGCGGTGTGAAGATGATCTTCAACGAGCTCTCGGTGACCAGTTTTTAAAAACAATACTTCGACTGTTCACAGATGATCAATGTGAAACGAACTGGGGACTGCGATGCTCTACTTGTTCTACTCGATGGCCTCTCATTAAGTGGATTTTACAGCATTGAATTTGAATGCTCCAGGAACTAGTATTTCGAATAAATTTGTGTTTGGCCAATAGAGAACTGAAATAAGTTTTGTAGTCTTTTCAAGACTAGCCACTTGTGTTTGTTTCAAGCACAAGGTGTAAAAACGAATTCTATCTTAAAATGTTATTGAACATTTGCTAGGTAACAAAAACGCAGCTGTATGGAATCCTTTAATCAGGTGGTCCTGTGTATTTGGTAGGACAACATCATACCTGGACGTAGCGAAGACCCCATTCTGACTGGACTGAGGATGACAACAATTTTCTTTGATTCTGTAAGTATAATCCACAATCATTGTTTCCCCCAAAAGGTGATTTTGCTATGACTTCCGAGTGCTCTCGTACGAAGAAATGTTCGGGTAAAGGTCGGTGGTGAACGAACAACCATTAAATCGGTCGGCTTAATTGCCAAATGGTCGAATAAATAGCCCAACCTCTTACTGGCAAATTGCACAACGTGTGCACGTTTTTTTTCAATTTGGACCATCGAATAACCAGCTGCTACTGGAACCCAAACAATGCTGACATATCAGCAGTCACAGTCTTTGATTGCCCTAATGAATGCTTTAGGCTTAATGTAATGCAAATGGACGCACTTGTTCAGCCCTAAAGACCAATTTGCTTCTGTTACTTTGTCGTCTGACCGTTACTGTTTATGTAAGCTGTTAAAATACACATAACTGAACAAACGGTTTTTGCTGAATTAAATTCGTTGCAGATGCCTGAAGAAATATCACCATAATGTTTACCCAAATTAATATTAGTCAATATATATTCGTTAAGTATTATCTTCTTTTTCAGTGATTGCTGTGAAAAGGTTTTAAGTTTTTCACATGCCATACAACTCTTTTAGAAAGCACTTCTTGAGATCGATGGTCTATACACAGAAGTCGGAAACCCCAATGGCGATTACAATTTTATCACTGGAATTCACGCCTTCTCAAGTCAAAACATCCCTATAATGCCATCAGTTCTGGCCATGAGGCAAATCGTGATCGATTTCCAAGGAAATTCCATCACATGTCCATTGACCGTAAATTGGGATGCTGTAACAATCGGGACAAGCAGTAGACACACGGATTTCAGATATCCTTCGCTATTCAGTGCTATTGACTTTTCTCTTTTACCTGTCGACGTAATCCGGGTTAGTCGAACCACACCCAACATTATCAAGCAAGATGCAAACATGGAACTTGGGTACTAGTTCTAAAAATGTGAATATTATTTTTAAATCCGTAGCAGGAAAAAATAACTCAATTTTTTTTAAGCTGAAAAAATCCGCTCCATCATTCAACTAAAGATAGTTCAAAATTACTCTTATTTTCACCTAAGGATAATTTTCTAGAAAAAAATTATCTCCCTTGTACTTTGATTTTCACTGAGGACCAAAGGTTTTTGGTTTACGGACTTTGAGAAATTACCTGCTATTGTAAAATTTCCGAAATAGAATGCGTGAGAAATTAAGGCAAACTGAGACTTAGTTCAAGGTTTGCTTTTTGCTCTTGTAAAAAATTTGACTTCATGAACGAGGGACAACGTGGCAACAAACGAAACCCCGTCGAAGTTTGTAAGAAGTACCACTAATAATGATACTACTACAATAAATATTATTGAAAACGAGTTCGACATTTGTTGTAATTTTTCTCACAAGCACGTTTCATTTAAAAACGTCACATTTCATCATATCGCTACATGCCGTGATGATGCGCCATTCGGGGAATACCGCAGGACCCTTTTAATAAAATCTAATATGCCTAAATATGCCTATTTTCAATGATTCGTATACAAGCCAGCGTAATATTTTCTATGCCTAAAACGGGAGATAGAGCATAGGAAACGAATTACGGGAACTAGACAGTTTAGACATTAGCAAATCGACAAAGACGAAAAAGTCACAATCACGGTCAGTTTTTTGATGGTCCGTCCCACTAAGACGTGTTGTTTGATGATCAACAAGTCAAGTTAGTTTGAGTGTGATCACATACTGCTTTTGGGCCCAACATAAAAATGAGCCGACGTTTCCACCCCTGATCGCTTTTGATGTTTATTTACGCGTCAATATGAATACCTCTATCTAGTCTCTTTCACGTACCGGATCTTTTTGTCTCAACAGTAGATGTGAGTGTTGACTTTTGCTTCGCATTTCTTGTTAAGACTCGGACGGAAAACAGAGGGGTGAATTATTGGGAGTTCGTTATTCTTGTGAATACAGTTTATCCTAGTCTTAATTCATTTGCAACAAAGATGGATGTAAGGTTTCATATTGATTACATACTTTTCACCTGGTTGTCCAGTTTACTTCGATCATTGACAACCGTGGATGTTAGAACCAACGCAGACTGGTTAATTCAAAGTTTGGTAATGTCGAATTGGAAAAGTTTGGAATATAATCTTCTAACTTTGACCCTTACAAATACTGTTTGTCATTCAGTCCATTTGTGCAGTGCGGTCAGTATTTACAGATTGTGACAAAGCTGATAGAAAAGCGATTACTTGAGATCAGTGTCCATGGTATTTTTCTGGTTTTACGCTACTAACTATTGTGCATGTTAGTTGAATCTGTGTCTAGTAACTAATGCGTTACGGAACATTCGGATTACGTGTTCGATTTTGTGGTTGTTACACTACATCTTCAATTTATCGATGTGATATGATTATATACGACCCTAATTAAACTTTCATTTTCCACAGGTAATCGTTGAGCGTTCGTAATTAAAGAACGAAGAAAACAGTAAACAGGACCAAATGATAGCCACTCAGCTTGATCCAGATCCGGATGGATGTTTGTACTGATCGAATGTAGCTGGTATTCAAATCGAACTTGAACTTCATCTCACAATCTACATTTTTGGTGAGGTGTATTTGTTAACCGGTGGAAGTACATTAGGCGGAACTTTCAAAACTCTGTTCGTTTAAAAGCAAAACGGCAGGTTTTTGTTTGGTCAAATTATCCTATTCGTTGCACACATTTTCTTAATATCAATTTTTATCCCCATAGAAAAAAGATGGAAAGAATGTGGAAATCTTTTACGATCCTGTCTTGAATGATTTTATCCGTCCACTTTTCGTTACTTAATGCCAGTGGCACAGATCGTAAGCACAATGCTTATTCTCGAAACTGTCCGCAATCAGAAAATTTATTAACCGTAGCTTTAGTGTAATTGTAATTTCGGAAATACACAAACTGGGCAAAGTGGGGATAGTGAGTTGTCATTTGCACGACTCATTGCTTAAGTTGGATATTTCCCAATTAGGCACTTGGTTCCTCGAGTTTGAATGCTCTGTCTAATCACAAGCTGAATTCTCGTCGTATCCCAGCAACAAGAAATGTTATCTATCTAGTGTAATCCACATAGTGTGTCGACTTATATCTTTAGGTAGAAAAATGCTTAGCCCAAATCCGAACAAACTGATTGCACTCCTATCGGCTTTGACACATCGAACTACCATCATCGTTTGACAATGCACAGTAGAAGTGTCTCTTCGCCAAATCTCTCCAAGGTTTGCGATCATATTTCAAGCATGGACGAAAAATTGCTTTTTCCAGTTCAGGCTGATTTATAAATCAGATTGAACAAAACGTCCCGACTGCAGATCTGCTATCTCAACGTCAAAACTACCGGGAAATTAAGAGATGGGAGATCAATTAGTGAAACCCTTTCTTCGAATTGTGCAACTACGTTCATTGATCTGGTCGAAAACGGGATGCTTGCTTCATTAATCCGTTTAGCTGAAGTTATGCGCACATTTGTTACATCCGAATATCCGCGTTTACGTAGGCATGTTTGGTCTGTTTACCAATCTTCATTTGGTAGAGGAAGATAAATTTGCTTCCTTCTAAAATGCTACTTACGAAATTTCTCACTCAATCCTGAGATAAACGGCCGTATTTCACGATTTCGTACTACCCAGTTGACCAAAAGATTTGTCTAAGGGGATCACTGACAAGTGTAGGACATTTGCCCAACAGGTATTTGTGAAAAAAAGCTATACCGCACACCAATTCGATTTTCTCGGATTCTCGAACAGATAGGAGGTTTTTTCGCGTTCTCAAAAACAGGAACCGCAGTCCGCATTTGGCCCACATATCGAAGAACAGGAAAATAACAGTTGCCAAAATCAATCCCAATCTCGGTGCACACTGGTCAAATTTTGGGCCCGCTCAAACCGGTTGGTCGTAGCTACAGGACTGAAGTAAGATTTGTAAATCAGTCTTATGCTCATCTTCAAAGGTTTTCTACTGAGATTTACTCAGAAATGCCCTGTACGAAATGTGGATGCGAAGGAAACATTCAACACTGGCATTGTTAAGCTATCATAAAATATCATTGTATGGTTATACTCTTTGGGTATAAAACTCCACTATATTTAGATAATAAATGTATAGATGAAGGATTCAGCAAATCACTAGGTAACAGCTTTCATTATGAAAAGTGGATTTGGAGTTTATACCATCGAGACGTAATCACTGACATATTTGGGACATTTTGGTTCTTATCACTCGCCAATGCAACAGTCATTGTAGCTCAGAGCTTCCGGGTAGTATTGTTAATGTTACAAAAACAATATAACAAAATAGTCCCAATGTTCGTGCTCAGTTCGCAGCTTTTAATGGGGACATACAGCCCAGCATTAATATCTTTCAAACCGCCTAATCTGGGTCAAGGGAAGGGTACAAATTCAGGAAACGTTCCACCTCGTTTTCGGAAAACGGAGAAAATGCAAATGCGCTACTCAAGATCAGCGTGGTTCCGTTCCGATTAATCCTAATAAAAGTCACGAAATAAGTGTGTCTAGAAAGACGTTCGCAACCATTCTTCGGAAAGATGGATGTTTCTACTTTTATGGCAATAAGGCAAACTTCGGGGAGCAATTTGAATTTAATTTGATGATTACGCAGCACCTTCCCTAGGGATTTATTGTTCAATCGAATTCGAAAGCAAGCATCCTGGTGTACAGTGCAGTAACCAGCATGCGTCTTCCTTCCCCAGTTCTGGCAAGAGAACTAGAGGATTTTAATTTCTGAAACTTGGCATTTTCTGTGTATTTTATCAGACCCGTCCCGCGGTTTGAAGGATATGCCTAGCAAACCAAAAAGTGATTGGGGTCGTTCTCTAGTCCATTAAATTGACTCGCAGTGAAATCCACGGATAAACGAAGTCAAAATCGCATTTCCAAATTATTTCAATTCAACACACCAGACACAGTCAGAAGGAGAGCATTATATGGAAAAGATCTTCAGAACCGATGGTCTAGTGCGTAAAGTCGTGGCGTTTGGACACGGATGCGAATCCTCTCACTCCCAGGTAAACTTTCCCAACAGCACTCCCCTGTGATGGCCAACACTGTTCTCCTGAAAATTACGCGCATTTTACTAAGGACGGAAGTAATAGATTAAATACAGTTATATTGAGATACTATGAAATGACGGATATTTGTCGGATTTTATTGCATGTAATGATATTCAAGTTTTTCACTTGTTTTCAAAAACTGTACTGCAATTTCCAACCTTTTAAAAAATTGGCCACCGATCACTTGAAAGCTACCAAACTGGAATGTTACTCAAGGTGGGATAAGACGAATACGTGGCGTATGCACGGGAAGGTAACATTCATGCCATCTTTGGTCCATAGTATTTTCCGCGTTATTTCAGAACTATGTGAAAATCGTTCACACTTAGACCAAAACCATTCGGAATCGGGTGGGGAAATGCCTGTACTTCACGGGACATCTCCAGAGCGAATTTGCTCCTCGATTGCGCAGTAGTGCCTACGTAATTGGTGTACCCGGGAGTATAGACTTGCAAACGGGGTCAAGTAAGATGGATCCCTTGTCAAAATTATGCAAAAGAAAACCCGATACGTCGGATAAACAACATTTCCTAGTGGGTTAAACATAATTCCAAATAATTTGGCAGTTCCAAAATGATATGAGAAATGGTGTAAAAAATTTGCCCTGTTGAGGAAATCAAAGTTCAAACACGCTTCATTCAGAGGCAAATCCACCGATAAATATTTTTCGCTTTGGAACCTCTGGTTATTCAGTTATTCAAGATGCTGGTTTGGTTCGTTCAATTGTAAATTTGTGCCATCTTACAGACAGGTGAGTAAATCTCCCTCTTGGAGAACAAAACCCAAGATGATTGCATATTAGTCTTAGCCAAACTTATAACTGTGTGTAATCGGTTCACATGTGTTCTGACTACTGAGGTGTGACGGTAAGTTCCTCCAAAAGAATAAAATTGACGCGACAGGGGAAGAAAACAAGAGTGGAGGAGGATAAAACAAAACCACTATCCCACGTGGGAACAATTTGCTGAATCTTTTGCCAGTAGTGTTTCACACACGGATGGAGGAACAAAATCTCCTTGGAATCACACGAGCATTTTTGCTGTCAGGGCTGTTCGTCAGACGTGCGTAATCGGTACTATCCAAGTTCAACCATTCCCGTGCTTGTGCTCTCCCCTAGTAAGTTTTCTCTAGAATCTTGTATGATTCATTGGGATCCGGAATGGATGATAAGTCCGTTTAGGAAGTAAACGGTGATTTTTCTGGCTTTTTTTGTCGACCGTTTGCGGCTAACCTTCAGAAACAGGAGAAGAATTCCAAAATCCTAAGGTCTTCTTGCTGTCAGTACAATTTCTCACATACAGATCAAAGAACAAATTCCGGACCTTGTGTCTTTTTTTAAAGATTTTCCCATTCGGACCAGGGAAGTACTTCAAACTAATCATCTCGTGATACTAGGATAGGCACATCATCCGAGGCTCTAGGAGGATTTTTCGCAATCAATTGTGTAACTTACATTCTGAAAAGAGAACAAACCAGGTGAAACTCAAATCCAATGAAGTGCATCCGAATCCACAGACAATTACCAACGGTTATTGAGTTGTGCTTATCGCAATCCAGGAACGTCATGTTTCCAAACGTGAGACACAGCACGTTCCTTTTTAGTTAACCATAAACCCACGGTGTACACTACTTTAAACTCTGTGAATCAGAGGAAACCAATGAAAACTGGATTAAAAAAGCCTGCAATTCAAGCATTTGAATTTCCCAGCGATGATCTCAATTAAAGAGCACAAACGGTGGCCTCATACTCCTCCATTCGTCAAAATGTCAGGCCACAGGCTAACGGGTGCGTGTACACGCCATGTAAGCGTGCGAGGAACGATTCAAAAGGTTTGCAAGTTGAGGCACTACTCTAGGAATGAATGTGGGGTGTGTGAGATTGATCGTGAACTACGACCTGGTGTCCATTA
This sequence comes from Fasciolopsis buskii, assembly GCA_008360955.1. Classification (NCBI taxonomy): domain Eukaryota; kingdom Metazoa; phylum Platyhelminthes; class Trematoda; order Plagiorchiida; family Fasciolidae; genus Fasciolopsis; species Fasciolopsis buskii. The sequence goes on from LUCM01007519.1 coordinate 145,454, forward strand.
CCCCGTTCCCTTACAGCACAGGATAAATCTTGCACAACACCAAGTATAACTAATATTGTATCCGAGTGGTATTATTTCAGCTCAGAGGATTTTGTTTCTAACTCCTTCACATGTGGTATTTTGCGACGAAGAGGCAAGTATACGTCATGGACCCGGTTATCTATTCACACAAATGGATCTCACTTCTAGGAAGTTAATACGGATCGGTCCATATATTATCACGTGTATTTTTGTTAATCGTGCTCACGTTCCTGCGAGTTTGCAACTAGCCAAAAGAAATCAATGAAGTTTGACCTCTATTTTTCCCAGCTGGAGCAGTCAACGAAGACACATTTCGAACTCAAAAATCTCGAGTTCATATCCTACCATTAACAAGCATGTGTGATAATAATTTATTGTATTATTACTATTATTATTTTGGTAACATTTTTATTTCCTTTCTATCTAATGCACGACAGAAGTGCACTATGTCAGACAGATGCTAGCAGCCAGATGAGAAGATGAATGACAGTGAAACGAGTTGAGCCTGACATCTTTCCTTTTTGCAGATCGTGATTTTGATTGTTTTATAATTTTATTGCGTTGGTGCAACATCGCCCGAAATAAGTGAGTAAAATATATGGAGATTACCGACTATTAAAGCCAGCTTCGGTGTAATAATCCTCTTGTCAGCTTTAAAAATAAACGAAGGAGATTTTGGAACTCGTTCCAACAGCCAATGAGTTTTGCTGGATTTTGTAGCCTGCTCATTGAAAACGTGGTGTACACCTGCATTGTCTTTCTTTCATCGTGATCACTCGAGCATGGTCACGTGTCATACCATTTTTCAACACAAGATTTGCTTTATCTCGTGTTACTGAGGTGTATATCCGATAAATATCAGTTACTCCAGATATCTCTGAGCAGACTGATCCCAAGTAGGCAGTCTGTTCTTCGATTTGTTTCATATCGTGTGAACTAAACCACTCAACAGTTATTGAACGATTAATCATAAACGAACAGTGAGTACTGAAGTAAATTCTTACACTCCTATTAACTCCAAAGAATATGCCGTGGTTTTTCATTAAATTTTCTTGTCATCATCACCATGTGAGTGACGCGAGTCTCCTATGAACTAAGTCAGGAAATGTCCATTGACCATTACGTCTACTTATTAAATTTGATTGACGGCCAAGAAGTCACATTTCGGATTTGGCAACCAAACAGATGTCAGCTACAGCCAATTGTTTGATCTGATCAAAACCTATTTGAATGCCCAACCAACGTGTAAGTTCACGCTCTTCGTAATTATTCCGGTTTGAGTAGTAAAATTACGATAACCGGGGGCGACCGGGAGCAGATAAAATTGAAAGCAACACTGCCGCAGACCTCGGCACTGCTAACATCATGAATGATTAACTTCCGGTCTGTTGTCAGACAGTTCCAACGTAACCGCACAGATGAATTCTGATTGTGCGGATCTGTCTATCAAGACTCGTTGGTTTCATTCGTACGAAACTTGGTTTGAAAAATCTAAACAAAAATCCTGGAATACAGACGAACCCAGTTCGTCTAAGTTACGAGATTCACAAGATTTCTGCATAGACTCAAACCATCGATCTCGGTCACAGCAGGAGTTTACACTTGAAAATCTTTTCCGTGGGAAATCTGCTTCACGCAACTGAGCTTGTAGAATCAACAAGCACGCGGTGCAAGAGAAACAGCCTTTCTTTCATCTGGCAGATCACTCTTACAAGCAATGGCTGGTAGTCATTCAGGCATCTGAAGCAAATTATTCGGTGTTTTTATTACTGACCTCGTTTGCACCATCATTGGCCTGTATCGTATGTGACGACTTCTGTTGCATTCTTTCAGCCCACGTACAGGGAAAAATCAATATTGACCAGGTGTTTCAAGGAGCTTGGGAAACAAATTTCCTGATCCCAAGAAAACACAAGAGTTACGGATGTCAGCTTTTTCTGCATTCATACGTATCCATCCTTGCAATTTGACAAGTAAATGCTCAATACCCAAATCTCCAGTGGTAGAAAGCAAATAGCCAAGTTTGTGCAGCGGCGTTTTTCCATGAACAAACAAACATGACTTCCGCAATCCACAGTCTCTTCTAGATTAGGTTAATAAAACATAAGTGGTTATTCTCTAGAATCTCATTTGAATCGTTAGTAGCGTGAATGGATGATAAGTCCATTTAAGAATCACAAGGTGGTTCGTCGAAGGATTGTTCATCGTTCAGGCAAGGCTAACCCTCATAAAAGAGCGCATTCATATAGGGATGATTGGACAGAATAGTACAGGGAACGCATTCCTGAAGAGCGGCAATAACCGTGAAACCGGTCGTGTGCTTCCGGGGAAGTTTTTTCATCGATCCGTATGTTAAACGTGTTGCTGAGAAGAACAAGTGGTTATTATTTTTGCATTTCTAGGCGGTCGACCAGGAAAATGAACATTCTTGTGCCCCATATAGGCAGAAAGCAACTTAACCTTACCGTTCAACGGTAACCTCCTATGCGCACCTTGACCTTTTGCGGGACTCAGGCGGAGTACACACACAAAGAATATGCTGCCAACTAAGGGGATTACATAATGAGTAACTAAAGTGTTTCACGTGTTTCTCGATGCCCAACGCTACACTGTCTTCTCGCGATTCTATTCACTTTTTCAGTAACAACTGTTGATTTCTCTGAGCTTCATAAGCCCTGCTATTTTGAATGTTTTCGCAAGAACGTAATCAACCGAGAAGGGGCGCTGGTCATACGGTCACTATCGCGACAGTTCAACCTGAAAATCACCTAATTTCATACTTTCATTGAAAATGAACGGATTTTTGGTTTAACCAGTGCAGAAAGCAGAAGACAAAAACGAAGAAGGACGATTGATTTGGTAATCCAAGCTACGGACATCAGCTGAGACCTTTTGGTTCACCCAAATCCTAATACGTCAAACTGCATCTAAATACCAAATCTTAGTGGTGGTGAGTTAGTTACGTACTCATACATTTGTCATTGTCAGTGGTCTCGAAGTCTTTGGTCATTGCCGCATGGCCCCAGAAGATTGCCTATCTAAATACTTCCTGGATTCACCAAGAAACATACTCGCGTGTAAGATATTCTGCGACCGTTGTGGCGTCCGTATTTGCATAGCACGCTTGTGTTACATCAAAGTAACTAACTTCAGTAGTTAGTGCGGATAAATCTGTGGACTATGAAATTGATTCGAGTAGGTTATCAATGCATACCGTGCACATCTTATTAAACGAGTCAAAAATTGGCAGAGTCATCGGATTCTTCGTTGTTTTTAGATGGGCAAATTAAAAACGAGCGGCCAAGGAATCCTTTGAAGCAACTACCCAATTGAGCTTTTCGAGAGAACCTAGCCGTATACCACAATGTAGACAGGCGCTGAATTCATGTATCAATCAGTAGTATTAATCAGGGGTTATCTGGTCAGTCGAATCTCCACCGCGTCTTAACGAACGCGGATATTTGTTTGGGACTGCACCGAATTCTAGCAAACAATCATAATGGATTAGAGTTTCGAACAGAACCTGGAAGATATGAAATTTTGTCTCGATAAACCGGGGAAACCGGGGACAAATTACGATTAAAACTATCAGATAAAATATATCAAATTTATTTTTATATTCGACTTGAATAAATCGTTTCTTTATCTAATTTTACACTTTTTCTAATGATGAAAAGATGCACCTAATTTTTGCTTTGCATGCCACGACTGTCTGAAAGCTGCCGATGGGGAAACCGATTAGTGAAATGTGGAATCGAGCTCACGATATTCGCGTCCGAACACCAAAATTCACCTCTTGACTAATACCGATCTTATTCGGCTTGAACAACCGTGCAAAGGTGAGGGAAAAATATTCTCGTGTTAAAAATTTAAACGTCTCCTGCCCCTCCTTTCACTTGTGATTATACACACGGTTCTCGGTATTTCCGTGCTTACACCAGAGTAGAAAATACTATCGGTTTTATTCACAATTAAGTAACCCCTTTCCCCACTAGCTGGTACATTAAGATACCCGTCTCTCAGGTTAGATGCTGGTGAGCGCTTACAAACACTGGTTTTATGAGCGAAACCTAATAGTACAAAGTTAAGTTTGTCAAATTTGGGAATTTACGGAACACTGTTCTGAATGTGAAAACTCAAAGAGCTTGGTGGCTTTCTTACCCAGGCTAGGCTTTGGTCCATCCATTAAACTAGCGTAATTTGTTTTCGAATTCAGAAGAACAGAGAGAGATAGAGAAGATAAATATTACTATCTATAAGAAATGAAAGGAGTATAATAACATTGGAAAATCTCGGCCAATTAACAGAGTATAATGAAATACGAGTGAAATTTGTACTTTCGTCAAGGCCTTCTTTTGCATATGAATAATTCAGTCCGTTACATCCAGATAGTAGACATTTCAATCCATGCGTATAAATCTATCGCAGTTGAAACTGTTGGAATCAGCATACGTGAACCAAACAGTTATTATGAACGACTGGTGTGCATGTAAGAACAGGGTGTTTAGACAAACGAGTCAAATTTACGAAGAGTGAAATTTGCGGAAAACAGTTTTTACTGAGAAATTCCTAGTAGTCACCTTCACAAGCAGTGTCTTGAGCCGCTGTTTTTCCCTCGGTTGTACGAAGCTTTTCCATTAGAAACTCGGCTTGCAAATTTTCGCGACTTTCGTAAATTGTCGTTTTTTTTCGTAACTCATGTACTGATTGGTTTATTTTCCCTAAGTATTCCTCGATGCAGAACTCTTATATTTGGTTGCCGCCTAGCTACGGATATAAAACTAGGAAGATCAAGAAATTTGCCTACTTCAGAACTGTTCGTCATTTAATTGAAACAGTACCAGAATCCCCACAGAAAACATCATTTCATTAATCCTATTTTACTGGATTGTTATTTCTCCCCTTGTTGTTTGTCATTTAAGGGCAACAGGTGTGATGGTATCTCATTTGCCAGTAGATAAAATGAGAAAGCATCTGATAAAACCATCACGACTGCATAAAAATGCTGTCTGGCGGAGCAGCTAAGCAATCTGAGATTTCAAAATTAGTTTTGGTGGTTCCAGTATCGAACAGGTAAATTCAAACGGAGTCCATCAATGATACGTGTGTTCCCGGTACCCCTGGTGCAGCTGTACATCCCCAAGATAGCTTATCGATCAGGCGTGACATATGCATGCGTGCGTGTCTGTGTATACTGGACTTCAAAACGACCCATCGTTATCCATCTGGTACCTTTGGGTCTTATGATAATGTGAACAAACGATGTGCTAATCTATCCCTACAACCCTCGAATTAAATGTACGCTTCAATTCTAAGGGCAGTTTTCAGGAGCTTGCAATTACCGAACACAGTTATAGTTGACCAACACCATCGAAGCGGATGACCGCATGCTCGGTCACGTGGCGCACTCAACGCGAAAAGGTATGGTGAGTGCTAGTGCAAGAAGGTCGCCTTACACAGACCTGGACACGGTCAGCATGGACTGTCCAAACAATAATCACGGTGGCATCGGTCAGTAAACTATTATCAGCATCAATTAACTGGAGAAAAATATTATTCATTGAGTCTAAAATCGTAAGCACAATCAGAGGGATCAACCTGAGTTAACATTTGAACTCAGCATCCAGGCTCAAGAGGTGTTTTGCTTGCCTAGTCAAATTTGACAAGAACTGATAAATGCACACTCTCTGAATTGGATTTGATTTCACGTGAGCTTGGTTATGCCTGGTAATAGAAATAGGCGCCGCAGTATAATAAATCTTCCCAACACGTTGTAATAGAGAAGGCCTTGAATTGGAAAACGAACATTCTTGCATCCATCTTCTGTGAGATAAATTAGGTACAATCCATTAGGTCACGAGGGCAGATAAAGCAAACCAGCAAACCAGCAAATGCGACAAACAGTCATAGTTTCAGTACAATTCAATAAAACAAAGAAAGTCACCATCTTTTCAAATATGCTAACGTTTTCAAAAAATTAATTAGTCCGCCCAGCACCGATCTTGGGGGCAACAAACGAGAAGGTAATAAAATACGACGGCATGACAACCATATATCGATCGATCTGCTGCTCGAATGCACGCACACACACAGATGACGTTAGGTGTAAAAAAAAAGTTTAAATAGGTCGAAAACGACGACTACTCTGATGCCGTAGAAGCGATACACGAAAGAAAAAGTGTCTCATTGTGTTCCGACTGTTCGGCGTTTTTATGAGTGACCGTGGTCGGTGCTTTGCGTCTCTGCATTGCATCGTAGCTATTGTATCTTGGACAATGAACTTCTTGCTATAACTATTTCTAATTTTCATTCTGACAGGCCAAATTACGGATGACGTTTACGTTTGAAAGTAGCCAAAGATCACCAATATTGAAAACGGTCAGTCGAGCTCCCTACCGGATTTGTGGAGGCGATTCACATCAAAGATAACAACCCGTTTATCTCGTCTGTTTTCTAGACTTATGTGTATATTTATTTATGTAACTTTGCGTATGTAAATATTTGCACAGACGTTTCCCATAGATTGCATCGGTTATTCGAAAATCTTCAACCCCTGACACATTATTTTTGATTGGCAATTGATGGAAAAAGAGTTTTGTGAATTTCTCGTACTGAACACGGGGATATTCTGTGTGACATCAAATTAACCAGCAAGCATACCAGCAACCTATCGGATTACCAAATCGTGTTATTCATCCACAGCGTGAGATTTTCAGTTTTGTTGATAGGGCAATCAATGACCCAGTTTCACGACGTTGACAATCGATCTGCTTTGGTTTGTGACTCGGAACCATTCAACTAACTCTTACATCGGCAGAGTGACAAATTAGATTAATTTCTGTGGCTATATCTTTCATGTGTACGTGGATGTGCACGTGTGTCTGTGTGTGGGGGGGGGAGGGCCGAAGCGAATAATAAATAACAGATATTTCTTATTTCACAAACTGTCTTGGATGATAGCATTTTTTTAATTCTTCTCTTGTGTACCAATCCCTTGCACAGCACATTATGCACCCTGTTGTCAAAACTGTGTACTGATATGCACAGAATTTGTTTTGAGGCACCTGTCCGAGAGAAATTGTTTGGAAATAGTCTACTAAGGAGGTCATACAACAGTAAGGTCAACTATCTCGCCACTGGATATGCAAATTACTCAATGGCCAGTTAGTACACAGGAAGAATTCCATGTTGTGATTATTCGGAAACACGAAGGCAATGCAAAAGTGATCTCGGAATCTCGGTTATCAGATGTTGCAAACTGCCAACAGCAGCAGGTGTTAATTTCATAGGCGCAACTGGTAACCGTAATTCTCGGTGGATGGCCGAGCATCTTTTTTGTTTGAAATGCTCTTCGCTCTTCGCTTTTAATGAATCACCTTATTTTAAATAAGAGAACCTGATGTATGAGGTTAAATCGAGAGGGACGCTTAACACTTTTCCGAGAGCTGTAATGCTACTTGATGATTGGGAAAAGGTTCCAGTCGACCTCTTTTGTTTGCAACCTGGATCTAATTTCGGATTACTAGAGCCAATGCAATAAGTTTGAAGAACAAGATGTTAGTGTTATTGTCTCTTAGAGATCGGCATTTTTTGAGGGTGGGGTTAATAAACGGAGACAGCCCTGCCTCATCCCCACCCCACTCCACCCACCCAAAAAAGGATCGAGTTGGGTAATTTCCAATGTACCTGCTTATAGTCACGAGATGTAACGGGAACACTATAACTTTCGGGACAACTTGAGAGCGAAAAATGTCGTTTAGCGCGATGCGATGAAATTGCTTTTCCCTCGAGGGGTTCCCCGTGCCGCAGTTAGTGGCACATCTATCTTATTATATATTACATGATAGTATGTACTGCATGGATATGCATTATACAGTTTCCTTTCCTAGATATGATACCGTTTAGAAAAAAGCACCAGTGGATCTAAAGTTCTATATGCAGAATGAAGAATGGAACCAGTCAGTGCGCGCATTTTTACAGCTTCACATCCGCGAGACGGAAAAGAGAGCAGATCAAACGTTTACTTTCAAGATCCATGAAGATCTGTTCATCAGAGATCCTACAGAATGAACTTAACATTCTAACTAATGTTCTACGAAGCAACGGCTACGCAAAAAGTTTATAAGAAACAAAATGATTAATGGAAAGATGGAAAATCTAAAATGTTCCCGGTTGAAAGGAAAACGTTATTTAGTAGCCTCCCTTTCAAGGGTGAATATTTATGAGGAATTCCTAGTAGATATTTCAACACAGCTAAAAGATCCACCTTTAAGGCGGTGAAATTGGGTTGTTCATTGAAGGGCTCACCTCTGGTATGCATGCTGAATGGGGACCAACGGCCAATGCTGACTGTTCCTATGGTAGTGCATTCACTCAGGTGCTTCTGTGGCGCATTCTTTGTCGTTTAAACGGTTCGGCAATCATACGTTTGGACGGAAGAACACCTACGGCGATGATCAGGAACATTATCTAGTGCCATCTCAGCACACCTGTTGGGCTATGATCACCGCATAGACCCCAAGCAAGCCTTTTAGGATCACCTATCAAGTGACTCTAAGTCGATCCAAGGGCATCCAAAAAAGAACAATCGGGATTGCTGAAGCTTTAGAGGTCATTCGTTTGACCCTCAACCTCTGTGCACAAAATCGATTTGTTCATGCCCTACATTTAGTATGGCCTACTTCAGCACAGATACACACAGTCTCAAACAACATATTGACGACACCCACAGTCCTAACACGGACCGGGTGACATCCGTGATCTAATCACCCTGTCTCACCTATCGCTGATGTGGTATCATGCCCGATTCAGTTTCGTACCACACATCTAAAAGTAATTAACCAGTCACACAAAAATAGACAGGAAACCGTCAATACTGCCTGGTAAAAAACTTATCACTATTGGAAGAAGCTGGCCGATCTTTTCATAGACGTTTGGTCGTTAAAAGGATGTCGAAACATAAATACTTATGTTGTGCCTGTATGCAACCCTTTGAACTATTCCTGACCAATATCTTCTCAACTGTTTGATTCCTACTAAACAGAAATCACGAACAAACGAGGAAGTGCATCCAAGTTAGGCCGTTAATTGATGCATAGAAAAGCATGAGCACATGTAAATATTGCTTTTGATTTTACCGTGTAATAGGCGAATGTGACTAGGTGAAGTGGATGTGAGTTGATCGAAATGCATTGAATTACCAGCGGTAATTTTGTCCATTTCGATCGACACTGACCGGCATGTACTGAGGAGAACAAATAACTAATCGCTTGTATAGTCACTGGTTTTGGAAACACGTCTTTTCTTACAGCTCACTTTTGGTGTTGGAATTTACAGTTACGAGTGATCAATATACTATCTCCTTAATTGCTATTTATAATCAATTTAGCATGATTACAACATTTAGCAAGACTTGGCTCCGAAAACCGGGTAGTAAGGCTAACAGTCAATGGTCGTGGTGCAAACCAATAGGTGAGAAAGTAAATAGTCCATTGATACACGCATCACAACCCCATTAGCGTTTGAAATACAAAGCGTCTGGGATTGGCTACGGTAAGTGTATCCCTGACTGTGCGTGCTACATTGAAATCCACCATCTTTAAGTTGACATTTTTCCCGGGAAATTTCTGTCTCCGTGGCAGAGGCTTTGTGCGTCTTTCGGAGATCGCCTCATTGGTACAGCGGTTAGGGAAGTTTGGGTCGTAATTTGTTTGCTCTGAATTCTAGTCCAAGTTCCGGAACGCGATGGATTACTACTCGTTTCAAGTCCGCTTTGAACGCCTTTCGTTCGTCTTCATGGTTCTCATTGACCAAATGAAAGATGACATAAAAATTATCCGTAGTATTGGTACCATTCATTGGAAATAAATGTGATTCGTTCAGGTGAGCGCCGGCGAATCTCGGCCAAATTATTTGACCCGCAGATGGCATTTTTGAATTATTAGCATTCTTCTTGTAGGTGATTCCTTATGTGCATGTTCTTACCAAGAGGTAGGTCTAGCAGCAACAACGTGTGACGATGAATTTAACTTCTCAAATTCTCAGTCCTACCACTGACGGCATCACCAAATTTTTGGATCAGTATTTTGTAGGATCCGCAGTCACATTTCGATTCCCGTTCTGAAAAAGAAAAAAGACCATGTGAAATTGTCGGCTAGCTTATTCATAGGAGGGCACAATTGTTACCGGTTTGATAAATGTGTCATTCGGTGGCATAAAAACTTGACGGTCCTCGGTCAAGTTGTTCGGGTGCACTTTATTTGGAAACCAGGCAGACAAAACGCAAAAACCGTCCAAACCGGCAGGGTAAACACTTGTGGGTAAACAAACTCGAAGTTCCTCTACTCTTGTGAACTTCGAAGCGCTGAAAACTCTGGGTGAAATGAAATTCGTCCAGGATGACTAGGATAGATGAAGACGTGAGACGACCACCCAAGGTTCTGTTGATAATTGGACTGTTAAACATTTTGCGAAATATAGAATACTGCAACCCCAATCACACTGGTGCTTGGACAGAGAAACAGGCTACGGACAAGCGAAGGGCCAAACTAAGTCAAAATTTGAATCAGCTCGAAAGTACAGATCCCAAATACAGGGAGAAAGGTTGGAAAAGACTAATCAGTCCTTGGTTCCAGTGATGGAATTAACGGAGTGAGATTAAATCAGGATGTTTTACACATGTCAAGTGAAATTTGTCTGTAAATCGCCAAAAAGTGTTTGGAAAAAACCACAGGAAATAGCAGTTCTTTCAAGATTTCTTAAATTGTTGACCAAAGGTTTTGATGCCATCACACCCAGCTGCATACGTGGAGTGTCATCGGCAAGACAGCTAAGCAGTCAAGATAGTAAGGCGCAAGGAAGGCAAAATGACTGAAGCTTGTGAAATAGGAATCACTGAGAAACGGTTTTATACACGAAAAACGAGAAAGATAACTGCATCCAAATTCGGATTATCTAGAAGTGGTCATTAGGTGAGCATAAAAACGCCTAAGTAGAGCTTTTCCCCTCGATAAGAAACCAGGTGAGACCCAGATAGTGAACTGGAGTGGTTTGGCCAAACCTGTGGAATTTCCAATCTAAGGAACTAGAGCAATGGCAAGGCAAATTCAAAAGTCAGAAATTGAGAACGAACATGATGACTTGACATCAAGGGAATCGAAGGCGCCAAGACCTAGGAGGGTCGATTATAGATCATCCAGAGATAAACTTAGGATAACTTTTGTTGTCCGGAAAGGCGAGAAAGCCTCATCGGCAGATGAAGAAATGTTTGCTTGGTCAGAATCCCGTGTAACTGGAATTTCATTAAATGGATAAAGGACATCATAACTTATGCTCCCAGACTCGGCAAGAACCTGGAGCTTTGCCCAATGTTGTTGCCGGTCTGTCAAATAGAGAAGTGGGCATATTTTTGGGTTTTTTTTCAACCCTTATTACTGTAAAGGCATACACTGAAAATGACAATGACTGTTCCTATGGAAATTCAGGCATTTTAATGTGATACCGATTCGGGCAATAAGCACGACGAAAAATGGAACAAGCGCATGTGAATTGAAAATATGTTGTCGAATTCAACAATGGACAATATGTTTGAGAGAGTGAAACAACGAACAAAAATAAATCTTAGAATTTAATATAACTGGTCAGTGGCCAAAGGCTTGGACGAGAACATAGAATTTCATGGAGGAAAATTCAAAGGGTTGGTGATAACCGGCAATAATAGAGTTTCTTCCATTTTAGAATCTCGGATATTTTCCGGACCGAAATGAAGTACAGGATGACCTAACAAGTGAATTGAATCAACCACGGCAGGGTGCAAATTATCGTGTGGCAGTAGAACAAATGTTAACACAAGTTACCAATGCGATATTGTTTATTTGTTTGACAAATTTTTTCACTTCTTTTTTGCTAGACCTCCAACAGCAAGAAAAGTTTAAAAAGCGCTGGTTAGTCAAATATTGAATTAGGTGTATGATTTTGAGAAAATAGCAGCACAATTGTCGCAGTCGAGGCAGTTGCAACACAATGCCATACAGTCTTGTTTCTTATACTTTATCAGAAACTTTATTCGCTCAGTTTAGTCGGCAACATCCGGACTATGGAATGTGATTTTGCACAGAGAACTCAGATATAAATGTGAAGTGACTAGTCGAACACAAGGAAGAGATCTGACAAATTTGTGTGTGTTCGGTTTGAAAATTGCGAAAATGGATATTTGTTTTGGAGGGGTGCATTTATGAACCACCTGCATACCGTCAACAGCAACACTTCTGACTGAAACTTAGAGCCATTGATCTAAGTGGATACGGCGGGAAAAAGGAAATCGCCAACTGCTTACGTACCATTATTTCCGGCTGCGTATGACGATGAACGAAGACAGCAAAATAAATCGGTTTTCTTAAAAACTGAATCTGACTACAGTAGAGGCCCTGCTCTTGAGTCGGGCTGTTCATTCTCATTTGTATTGCCGAATTTTCGGGTTTGTTTTTTAACACCGCTCGAAAGACGGGAAAGGTGATACTTTAGACTAAGAACAGTGTGTTTCAATCTGACAAAATGTTACTCTGGATGACCGCGAACCACCCGAGATTCTGCGGTCCTCGAAATAGTTGTTGTTGTTTCGAAATCGGGCCGATTTAATTGTTGGGCAATTCTGGATGGGAAGTTCGTGCTCCGTCGATCTGTGAATTTGCCTAGTATTTTAGCCTAATTGTCCTGGCTGAACAACCGCAGACGACTCTGCCGTCCGTAGAAGTGAGGTAAAAATCATCAAGCCTGAGTTACTGTCGTCATTCTCGCCAGGAACTCCTGTGGGCTTCGCGGAACTGACCCACCTTGACCAACATCTTTCCAAATTATTTTCGCTCATACAGAACAGTGCATACCATGTGAAATTCTCAATCTGAAAATCTTCACTTCACAGAATTCCACTGCATGGCGTACACTGGGGGATCGTTGTTATCGTAAGACGTTCTTCTGTGCAGCAGTCCAATTTCCACACTATCACGGAACTTAACGGGTGAACGGAAACAAAGAGCGCTATTTATCTGTGTAAGAGGAACTCGAACGCGAACTAAGCAGGCAAAAAGCACATTTAATTACATGCGCCACGACAGGTATGTGACAGTTTGTTTCCAGCACGATTGTGTGCGCATGTATCGACAGGTTCATTCAGGTGCTACGAAAGAAACTTATCTCGATCGAATGGATAGACAGATTCCGACAGAACTTGACGCGAGACTGTCATCCTGAAAACCCATGTTTTATCAATCAAGAACACTTGTGAGCAAATCACTAGAACATTGAGTAAGAAGAATAACAACATTTTATGGCAGCTTATCTGTATGTGCAACAGTCAAATCGTAAATTGCAACATCAGATCCGGCTGCCACAAGAAACTACTCACGCGGACTTCTGCAATATTCACGGCGAACTGGGTAACACGGAAACAACGCACAGGTGTTTAACAATTTGAGGCTGGTTGGTGACTTGCCATCTGTTGGGTAAATCGACCAGGAAATAAATTTACTATGACTGAAAACGTAAAATCGAGAGTAAAGAATGAACACTTGATCTGCATTACCGTGATGTGACTGGACGATCCATTCAACCGTTGAGATAAGCTTTGGAGTGTATTCATGAGACCGATTGTCTGTGGTTCGACCGGTTGAAGACTATTGCGGTCTTCTGGCATCTGGTCTGATTAGCACGAAAAGAAGAAGGTGTCAAGGTAGGGAAAAATTTCTTCGCTGTTAAGCCTCCGAGGAAAAAATGTATGCGGGCGATTTAGCATTGCATGTGAAGACGTATCATGATGGTGAGCATCTTTTATCTCAGTATCACGGATTTCAACTGTTTCTAAGTTTATCAATAAGGGTTGCCCAATGTTTCTAGTCCATCGCCAGAATTCTTGATGTTTGCCATGCAGAAACGTCATTTTCACTAAGATGCTCATCAAATTAGGATGCAGAAGCTGAAAAAAATGCATGGTTAAAGGATTTCACAGGGACCAAAAACAAAGGTTAGCTCTACGCTCCAGAAATCAAACCACAGTAAGGAAAGCCCATGATCTTCGGTAAATATAATCCTACTTTTCGATTTACAGCTTTGTAAGACCAACATGTGAACCGTCTTTCCGTGTGCTTAACTAATGGGAATGCCAAATTTCAACCCAGAACTTTTGGATCAATTCGCCACTCCGTAATCGATGAATTACTAGTTCCCAAACAGAACCGTGAAAAGCAGATAATCGATCACAGCTAATGTTGCGGGACAAGCTGACATATCATTTGTTAACCCAAATGTGAGTGCTCACCCTGGTGAATTCTGCTGAATGCCATTTGGGTGTGACCATGGATGTTTGTTGTGTTGCTTTGCATGAATTGCCATAGACCACCTTTTCAGGCAATGGGTTGATGTAACGCAGTTTTTTATCTTTTATCCTCTACTTCATATATTAATGAATTAAAAATGTACATCCTTTTTCAGGAAGTGGGTAGCAGGTAACAGACGGTCGCCAAGTGGGTAATTTGACCGCCGGTGAGAGGATTCGAACCTGCGACCTTCACATCCAAACGCCTGGGCCCTATTCGTTTGGCCACCGACAGCCAATGTTCCTAAAACTGTCAAAAATCCCACAAACTAGCAAATTGTGATCTGGTTCACAGTCAAAGTTCTTTACAAACATGATTTGTGCTAGGATTTCATGTCACGTCTGAACCGGTCGTCCGAATGGTTGATTCCCACAACATTTTAAATGTCATAGCTCAACTGGTACACACCGAGAATTAGCATCCCACTCAGGTTGAATTGTCGGCAAGCTGGAGCCGCTTCTCGAAGGCATCAGTCATTGCAGCATGAAGCACACCTTCTATTTCCTGCAGTTATTCAAAAACAAGACTGGAGTGATGGTAGCCTTTCTGGATGTAACATCGATGCTCAACAAGCCCCCACTCATCTCAGAAACGGAGAATAATAAGGCCAATGCATCATTATAAAGAAATAATTCAAGACATTCCGGCATGGGATATAAATGAATTATTGCCAGATATACTCTGGATCCTCAGTTTTCCTTCAGTAATAAGCTTTACCGCCGAACAGATGAAGTTGCAATGGGATCACCCTCGGAGCCCTAGTGGTCGGCTTATTCGTCGGCAAACTAGATATTGGTGCACTCCAGGACATAACAGGAGATGTGTGCACTTAGTATAAATAGAAAGCGACATTTTCTTCTTAAAACAAAAATTGCACCAGTGGAAATGTGCAACCATGATCACGTTGAGCTTGGTTTTGCAAAAGAAGTGAAACACGACAGTTCTTTTCATTTCCTGAATGTGATGCCCACGAAGACAGCCCACGGGAAGCTTATTCGCGACATGCACCGTAAGCCAACCTGGATAGCTCACTACACTAATAACCAAAAGTCATTCTAGGAGGTAGCACCTCGTGTACTAAACATTTGTTCTCTAGAAATAACGGAGCAGGCAACAAATCAGACAGTGCAAACATTCTCAAACAGTGGATACTCGGAACGTTTAATTTCCAGAGATGAATCCAAGACAAAGCCGATAATGTCGTTGAAAATGAAGGCAGCACATCCAACTTACTTTCAACGGAGACAGTGAGCGTGAGCCACTAATGTGGTTTCTGAGAAGGACCATTGCATGCAATGTATCCATCGTATCATTACGTAAACGCGTCACCAGTCCGCCTGTGATTTTTACGAACCTTAAAGACAGTCGGTTTAGTCTTTCCTTGTTCAAATTAAGCGGCTTGGAAACCTAAAACGTCATAACCAGTACGATTGGGATGCATCTTTCAGGCAAAAGATACAACGTGAATGGTGGAGCTTTCAGAGTGATTTAAGACGTGCCGGGAAATTCGACGAAAGCCTTCAGTCAACTTTGTTCAGCAAGAGGAGAACAGATAGCAGTCAAGCTTTTAAACGTGTCACTATGATCACAGAGACGTTTTGTCAAATCACTCCGCCTACCCTGGCAGCGTTCCGAAAACGCTAATCAAATCCCGTATGCTCTTCACTTTAAGCTTACATGCTTGACTTGAAGCAGCTGATGAGTTCCATGTGCACTTTGTTCAGTGGACATTTCCAATCATCAACCGGAAACAGTGCGCACACTCCTACTTTCCAAACCACTTAGCACAAATTACTTTCATTAGTCGATCTTATCTTGATACTGTTTTCGTCAGAGGATGATGCTAACGAAAGCGCATTTGTACGCTTCTGTTTTTTTTTTGGCTACGAGGCCAAGTGTGATATTCATATGGTTATAAAAGTTGATCCTAAGTTTTATTGAATTGATTTATTAGAAGAGGCAAAATATTGCAAATTTATTGAGTGTGCAGCACAACATAGTTTCGGCGGGCTCGTTAATTCTGATAAACACCACGTAATATGGCTTTTCGGGCGTTGTGCTGTTAAATGAAATGAGTCACTCCGCGTGCCGCGGAATGGCCGTCGGACGATTCAGTTTCTCCGGTTTTAAGAAAATACCCGTTGCACTTACAGGGGAGACTTCATGCAGAATGTTCGAAAACAAATTTAAAAGTTCATTTTCCGAGATTTTTATGAAAAAATGCCACCGTCGGATTGGGTAAGCCATCCTTTGATGATATTTTGCCGTACGTTAATCAGTTTTTGATATGGCATAATCACTGTTCACAATCAGATGTCATGAAGGGTGATTAAATACAGGGAGAAATAAAACAGTTAAGTCGGAGTGTCGAAAAATAGATGAATCCGAATGACAAGAAGATGCGTAATTGTTTGAAGAATGATTTGGTCGGAGGGGGGATTGGAGCTGAAAAGAAGTGTAGTGGAAATTGCTTCGCAAGCATTTTGCAAGTAGATTTCATTTCTCATCTCTAAGTGGGTCAATGTGAATAAAATATGAACAGATGACACAGTGAATTATGTGAAAACGTTTTTTCGTTTGATCGGAAAAGGTTACTGAGGAGTCATATAGCAAAATAACGGAGAACACATCAGTGGACAAAAATGCTGTGAGAGTTTCCCTGAGGACAAATTGACTCACTCTGTGTATCGGAAACGACGAACGAGGTAACCATTTTAACACTCAAACATGTGAGAGAAACATCGCAAATTGGTGCTTGATTATTTGTCCAAGTCGGCTTTCAAAGCGGAGCCGGCGTTGGTGATCGAATGCTTTTTGGGACAAGAAGAATGACAAGGGCCGAAATGGAACTCAAAGCCTCTAGGTAAAGATCGCATTGTGAAGAAAAACTTGGAGTATTACAGGAGTTATCAATAGAAGGTAAAGAGTTGGACTAAGGGTAAATAGACTGGTAGAGAGAGTAGAACTGTATCAACAAACCGAAGAATTTGTGCCCGTATTGCACCGAACAACTATAGATATTGTTATTTAAGGAACTAGATAAATAGCAACCAAATTTAGTTCATCGTGTGGCACTAGAAAAAAAATGTTTTAACCATGAGATTAGACAGCGAGAACAGCCGAAGGACTTAAGCATATGAAGAAAAACAAAAGCGAACCAAGCCCAGGACAGGTATCAATAGAAAAGATATATCAAAGTAATTTCGCAGATCCGTTTAAGCTTTTAAAACCAAGGGGGAACCTATTGGATTCGTATTCAAAAAGAAAATTCAGTAAAGATAATTTGGGAGAAATACGACCAAAAAAAGACAGATCGTTCGGTTGATTTGAAAGTTTATCCAAAAGCACTTTGATAGATGGTCTGTTTGAGGATAGACATAATCGCTGCAGGTCTCCATAAGATTCGAATAACACCACTGACGATGGTTTTGTTCACAAACGGGATCATAATCTCCGTGAACGAACTTGATCCCAAATTAGGGGAAGAGATGACAACAGATTATCTGGACAAGTAATGTGAACACATTTTGAAAATCGAAGTGTAAAAGCCTCGTCTAAGATGAAAAAGTTCAACTCATAGGGAGGCAGAATTTCTACATGATGACACAGTGTTCATAGGTGAGTGCACGAATGGGGTTTTCAAATATTGTCCCTCCCTAATAAAGTTCGGCGACATTCCATATTCTGAGCACAGAAGCCTTATTCCGTGTCAGAGATGTCTACTGACAATAAAAACAAGAAAATGATCCGTGACTCTTCCAGCCTGTCGTCACAACCGGTTTTGTAAATGCGTCACAGAATATATTCAGTGACAGGGTCAAATAACAGTATGTTCGCTGTTCGGATCTTGGTAGCTCTGCGCATGCATCTAAAAACAAATTGCTTTTAGTCTTTGTAACGGAGATAACCATGTTTTTCACTGAGCCTAAGGTGGCGGAAACAATTAGAAGCTGGTCCAACTAAATCCGGCATTATGATTTGATCTTGGATCACGCATTCGGATAGCACCCTGGCATTCACAGGACTGATTACCTTATGATCAGCCTCACGGCTTTCTCTAATAATCTAATCTGTCCACATGCGCAACATACTACTTCAATGACCCAGACTTGCTAGTGTGAATACGCAAGGCGTTCACGCGTGTACATCCTTGTAGAAAGTATGACCTGATTCCTGCATGGCTGGATTGATTTCTATGGGCTGAGAAGAAGACTGAGCACGTGCTCGGGGTTTGGATTTTGTATAGCTAGAAAAACCACAGCTATGCAGTTCGTGGTATAGGTACCTACATCCGAGTCATGTCAAGAGGAAGAGAAATAATTGCACCGAAATCCGTTCCACCAATAGCAAATAAAATGTCTTTGCTCTTGTCAGAATTGCTAGTTCTTCGACCAGTAGGGCAACTCAACGTCGACAGATCTACAGGCATAAGGACAAAAAAATCATTTTGATTATTTCTTTGAAGTACGTGCGTGTGGTCAGCCAAATGACCAGCGAATCCATGTCCAGTTTCTGAGTAACTGGACAAAAGTGCCACTTTCCTTGCAACTACGCATCAATCTTACAAATTTTAGAGTGTTTATTGGATTTTCTCTTCCTTTCTTGCAGGTCCTTGTATGTGCAATCGGAGAGTATGGAACAATCATATGATCCCGTTACAAGAGAACACCGGTGAACGGTGCTCTGGACAAACTGGTGGGTGTCTGAATTTAGGATTTAAAGTGTGTATGAGGGGGGGATAGGGCGTGCATCCATTGACTGCCTAAAATTATATTGGTAATTAATTTCGTTCCAGTGAACGCAAAGAGTTATCGATCCTCGTGAACGCATCTGGATTTAGCCGAGACTTTGGAAAGTTGAGTGATACGAACGTGTGAAAACTAAAACAGGCACGACTAACTGGGAATACGCGATCATCTGGAACTAGAAAATCCGAATCATTTGGGTTCCACTTGCCATGATCCTCTTCGTTTTCACCAATTGCTCTTATGTAGTTAAGTGAGTTATAACATATTTATAGTTAGAACAAACTAAACATGGTAAACGTTTCCCATTACTTTACTGGGTGAAAAGAAGAAGGAATTGTGGTTTCCCTCTGATCATTCATTGTCTCTTCGTTTTCCAATGAAAATCGTCTGGACAAAATCACGTCGAGGTAACGTCACTGATCTACGTATTCCTCATGCTGATGATGTTCAGCGTTGTCTCCCAGCAAGCCAATTAAATGGATGCACGACGGGATAGCTTGAAAACGTGTATCGCTAGTCGGTGATCAATTCCCGTGGCAGATAACCGGCGTGGTGTACAAACACACATGAAGTTTCGATTAGATTTGGGCTCATGAGAACCACCGATACACCTGTCTATCTTTCGTTTGAGTGGAACAGCATAAGAGGTTACTGGTTTCGGCCCAAAGCTGCCCCAGTGTACATTGCTAACAAATTGTACTGCTTGCTTACCGACTAATGAATCGTCAACCAATTCTACTAACCTGTGACTAGACGGACTTACTTCGTCTACTTTTAACTCCATGCAATAAGAATTTCAGTGCGTAAAAATGCCCAATATCGTAAACATGCAGGCTAGGTAAACAGTTCTTTTTGAAATGTGCTAAGATTTGTGAGGTACGGAAACCAGGGGTAGATAGAAAATACAACCACAGAAGGAAATAGAATGATAGCAGGGAGTTTCGATCCGAAAACGTCAGGTTGACACACGACACGAAATCCCACTAGCAAACAGAGTGGCTAAGTGTCGAAATCCGCTGTGTCCAAATCACGTTGTGTTGACTGAGTGTTTGTGTTAATCAGAATTTGGAATTTTTGAAAACATTTGGCTACTTGACTGGCGTTCTTGAAGGGAAAGTGCTTGCCAGCTTGTGCTTAATTCGCTATCCTCCGAGGATATTGACCGGTCAAACAATTGATTATTTCCCAAGTTTTCTTCCTTGTTAACGGACCGGGTAAGGTAAGTAAATTGGCATTTGAGGGTTATTAGAAAAACTGACTCCGACTTCATTATCTGTCAAGTAGAAGAGTCGGATGCACCTCCGTGTTCTATGCATATTCAAAGGTAAAGAGAGGAAGTTTGTAGAAACGCCTGGATGCATAAACCGCCGCTGTGGGAAAATACAGCCAAAACGATACCAAGAAACTTTTCAATCTTTTCTGGAGTAAAAGAAAAAAATTGTGATTCAAGTTGTTTCTTTCCACTGTTCGTCAACAAGCATGGACGCATTGAGCATAAAAAGTCAATCAAAACCAGCCACGCGCAAAGCAAACACATTTCGTCGAACTGTTTACAACAAACATTCACCTCAGTAGCTGACCCAACATTCCACATTGTCAGTTACCTCAAATACAATGTGTTACTATTGTCCGAATAGTTTCTTCTCGGAAGCTTTCTCGGCCGACTAGGTATCGCTCACATCCACTCGTTAGCATCTCCCATTGTGATTTAATCAAATCAATGCAAGGCAGTATGTTTAGCCTTGTTATCGTTCTTCCAAAAAACGGCTCCACTCAGCTAACTGGTAACAGACAGTCCGTGTTGTCTTTGAATAGTCTGCAGTTTTTACCTAATTTGATACTCTCGAATTTATGACTCCCAGAAATGAAAAATGCAATCGGAATCAACCTGTAATGTTACGATACTTAATACATTTCGGGTATATTCATAATCTTTGGCGTCGGAGAAACATATAAAACCTTTTTTTCTGGATGAAATGGCTTATTACACAAGCTCATCAAGAATCAATAGTTCGTGTTTTGTTTTTCCCTGTATTACTTTTAAGGATTGTATCGGGGTGCGAAATGACACCGCATGACTGAAAAGGTCGAGATTTTCAAGCCTGTACCGAAGGCCACAGTGAATTACCTCGCTGATTATGGTTATTTTGTTAAGTCGTCTGACCTTGGCTAAACCCGCTCGGGGTTACGTTTTGCAATTTAAAGTCATTCACGGTTTGCTTTGAAGCATAAAAGTTGTCTCCCTCGCACGGGGAAAACGAGCCGTCTTCGCCCGCGTGACCTGCATCATCTCTTCCGCGAATAAGATTAACAAAGTCTCACACAAATCCATCACGGCCTGTTTGACAAGTATTTTAATGGAAATTTGAGTTATTAACTCGTCCGAAATTGTGTATTTCAGCATACGTGAAGAACATATCAAACTGTACACACCACTTTCAGTAAGCCGTGTATGTTCTCATTTGCACGTACCAAACACAATGGAACACTGGCTGCAGGTCCGGGTGTGAACACGATGAATCACTTGGTTTAACCTCTGTCTTTTTATGCCAAATCTATGTTTTGGACACGGCGAGGCATCATTTGAAGGAATCTCATTCGAAAAGTTTGACTCGTGAAATTGTGCCTGGTGAATAATGTCAAAACAGATCGAATGATGAAAACTGGGCGGCTGTTGTAAACCTGTTTGTATTTCAAGCAAGGTGCTAGTTAGAAACAAGACGAATGATGCCGACTTCAACCGGTATGCACAAAACATCAACTGGACAAAGCACTCATAACTTTAAGGAACTTTTTTTTAGATTGAAAAAACAATTTTCGCAATTTGGAGGAAATAAAAAAATCGAAACAAAAATAGGATTTGAGTGAAACAACTTCTGAAAACTGGAAACACTAGGATAAATCACAGCGAAGTGACAGGGAATGAATTCATTTTGTATGGGTTTTTAGTAACAATATTGTGAGTGAAAAAAATTGTATGGGAAAATGTTTGGAAATGTTAAGCCACTCAACGGAACATGAACACGGCCATGTACAACAATGCAGCAACAAATATACGGGACTGGAATGCACTGGGAATTCTTGGAATTTGTTTAAAACTGACTCATGCTTTGGAACCCTCGCCTGCCAGGTTTCAGTAAGTGAAAAATTGGATCAGCGTTGCAAGAAAATCGAGGTTCAACTAGGGTCATGCATCAGCCTTGATGGAAGCGAGTAAAGCCAATCGATATAACAAATCCGTTTAGGAGAAGAACAAGCCGAAGATTTTGGGATCCATTTGTAGTGGGGGGGGAACTAAGTTCAACCAGGCAGGAGTTCGGTTCTTCATCTGCAGTTCTACGTAGTCTTTGCTGAGCTTAACAAGACCACGTTCTTTGCATACTTTTCAAATTCGGTCAGGCTAATTTATGGAGCATACTGAGCATTTTGTTACCAAGAACGATTTTCTCCTCCGCCCCGAAAAATGGTTTTGCAATCACGTGGTTAGGAATCCTTCAGAACTTTCAACTTGACAGCTGTGACAGCATTAAGTAAGAAAGATTTCTTATTATCTTCTATTCTTATCTAATAAATTAGACTTTTTCAGACATTCAGTAAGTCTCGATGCAAAGCTTGAAGTGTATTTTTTTTTTAAGGTCAAGGGAAGGTTTATTCGTGTGCTCGAATGACTCGCTTGTCTCTGCTAATTGATAGAGTTTGGTCAGCTAGTTTATCGCGTTGTTTACTACTGGCAAATATGACACGATTGGGCAACAAGGGGTCTTTGAGAATTGTGTAGACCTCTCGGAGTTTATGAAAGCTTTCACTCTGTAGACTATACGGTTGTATTGCTTGGTTTAAGTGAGACCAGAACTGCCCTAATATGAATCATCTAAGTGTGAATAAGCAAAGTAATCTATCATTCCTCCGCTGATTCTATCAATGCTCATACCATGCATTCCGAACAGAGAAGCCTTTAGTGTAGTTGCTTGCTCGGAATCATGATAATCGATCGATCCATGCATATCAGCATCACGAATGAATTATTATTCGACCTGGTTCTCGGCAAATTTCTAGGCTGTTAGCTATTCTTTAAAGATTGAGGCTGGCCGACGCTGGTCATGGGGATAAGGTCATGACGTTTGGACGTACAGTTCGCTGGTTCGAATCGTCCCGCCGCTGGTCAACCTCCCCACTTGGCAGCCTCATTTCGGCTGCGGCCTCCTTCCTGAAAAGTGTCGCATATTGTTATTTCATCAATAATCGAAGCAAAAAGACAAAAGATAGAAGCACACATAGATGGTTCTCAGGTATTCATAACTATAAATAGCGTTTAGATTGCAAGCGTTTCATCCTTAATTGGCAGGTATATATGACTTGAGTCTTGTAGGTTTGTGGAGTTCTTATCCCTAGTTTTGATTTGGAACTTATCAGTCGACCAGTAACTTATTTTGTGACTTTGTGACCCTGTGAGTTTCGATGTTCAGTAATCTGACTGTAATGAGCAAGCTATGAGCTATTATATTGGATTTGGTTGTGTAAGTAGTGATACTAATTGATACGCCTCCTGGGCTATGGCTCGCATTGGCTTTCCTTTAGTCCCATCCATTTCAAATGTGTGAACCCCGTACCACTGCCTCATGATCGGCATGTTACGAACTGTTGACCTGAGAAATCCGCTCTCCTAATCCTTATAGTCTCTTTTCTATTCTCGATTAGGCGGTTATTCCAGTCGCCGCAGCAGTCTGCACAGGAAATTATAATTAATAATTATTAGCTTCCAATCAAATAGCCAGTTTAGCCTGTTTCCCCAATTGGATCGCTTGTTCCTAAGTTCACCTGAATTCACCCAGTATATGTAGAGGATGCCTACCAAGAGCCCATTAGCCGACTATGCAACACTTTTGTCTCCAAATCACCCCTGTTATTGAGGCGCACATAGCAAACTCATTACTCTTTGCTGACCATTGGATTCGAATCCTGTTACAGGTCGGAGTCGGTCCGTTCTAACGACAGATAGGACAGATGCTAGTAAACGAGTAGCTCTAATTTACAACTGACACTAGCACTCACTAGCATCTGACTTTTATAGCGCGCGAAAAACTTTGAGGCTGACTTTCCAGTTTCGCTATTCAAATCATGTGCATAATGGTGGCTTTGTGTAAAAGCTTCATGACTTGAACCGAGATTTTTCGGAAGTTGCTCTTAATTCCACCGGACTAACAGAGATTCATCCAGCTATTGACTGTCATTTCTCGGCCGATAGATTTTCTACCTACTTTGAAGAGGCAGTTTGATCCACGAAATTAATTTGCTGGCTTCACTCAATCAAGACACTCGCCCAAGAAGTTGGCATTGAATCAATATCTAACAGTTAGCAGACATCAAGTGACATCTAAACTGCACCCATTTTTACAGACAGTTAGTGGTTGGAATAAGCAACGCAGCAAATGAGTTTGCTTGTTCTGAATTTAACTTTCTGGTTGGCACATGTATGTTAAGTAGGCTGGAAGAAATTGATGAACACGTCAATACTCCCTGCAGTTACTCCTTCCTTGAAAAAGACACGTTGCATATTCATCTTTTAGTTGATAATACGTGCTGCTGTGCTAAGAACAAGAGCGAACCAAGAGGTAGAGTACGGATGGAAAAAGTTCACACCGGGGGAAGTACGTGTGTTATCAAGAGCAAGTGGTGTTCTTCGTGAGTATGCTAATTCAAGCTCCAAACTATTAGAAATGCTTCATAGCTTATATTTTTATGATTCCCTTGAATATGATTCCATTCGATGATCCATTTAGTTGAGAGAGGAAGTCTTTTATCTATTAATCACAAGGAAAAGTTATCGACGAAGAATTATTTTCGATAAATTGATTACATGAAAATCGGCTGACGTACCCGATGATAATTTAGCAACAATCTATTTAAGCACGACGAAATCCGATTGGCAAGCATTGTGTTGTTTCCAGTATTACGAAACTGTTGCTAACTATTGGGGGCTATGATTTCGCAATCACAATGCACAACACCTGCCCAACAGTAAAATGTGTCGATTTACCTTGAACTGATCGATGTTTGCCAGCTCTGATTTGTCAGTTATTGCTTTTAAAGTCACAGCAAATGAGTTAATGATTCCAAAATTGCAGCCCTAATTCCATTTTTTTAATCTTTTATTTTCTTTATTAATGAAATAACAATGTATAGCATTTTTCAGGAAGGGGGCCACGGCCCAAATGGGGCTGTCAAGTGGGGAAGCTGACCAGCGGTGGGAGGCTTCGAACCCGCGACCCTTACGTCCAGACGTCACGAATTTATCCTTTTGGCCGCCGCCGGCCAGAATAATTTCATGTTAACCAAGTTGTCATGTTGAGAGTTCCGAATAATTCATTTCACATACTTAATTCACAAACTTAATTTCTTGTCCTCAGATAAGATTATTTTGGGTGGTAGATCCAAAGACATAGAAACAATAGAAAGACAATGAATCTGGGAGTAATCACACATAATTCATATGGAAATTAGTACCTTCCCGTTTGGTGATGCATTTCTCACACGTGATGGTTCAACCTACTCACCTGGTTGATGAATGTCTAATGGACGGCATGTGGCTGGCCCTGGAACAAAGAATAAGCATGCAACCCAGGATCCCGGTAACAAAAAGCCTTCTGAGCTTCAGAAATTGTGTTCGCAACGGTATCTGTGTTGATGTTAGCAGAGACCGACGTCCCCATTGGAGTGGGAAAGTGCACATATGACTACATCAGTTTAATCAAATTCGTCACACGTGGACAAAAGTAAATCCCGAAGTTTACTTCAGCGATAACTGACAACTGATGCCCACGGAAATCTGAATTCTATTTTCTTTCCAACAAAGCCAAAAGTCAACAAAGAGAAAACGTACTATTGGGGTGCAGAAAGAACATTCACAGGTTAAATACGAGTTTGTGCAGTGCTGACCGTCAAAGTGTCTTAGCATTTTTATTTGAGCGAACAGTTCCCCAGGCTACTTAACAGTTTCAATGGTTTGAGATGGCCATTACGAAGCACTTCCGATGACAACATTTTGATAAACTCTTCCTCAATAGATTGGGCGGGGTTACGTCCATAAATCAAGGATCCTGGGAGTTATGCTTGCCCGAGATACAGCATATTCCTGGAGAGGAAAAATGAATCAACATTTTGGATACCGTGAGCAAAATTTCTCGGAGCAATTTTTCAGAAGACAAAACCATGCTTTGACAGAGAGAAGCATCATCAGTCCACTTGAACACGTGGCACTGTCAGTCAGCCGTTAACCGGCAACCGCAAACAGGAACCCTCGAAAAGCGCCTGATTACTTGGCCAACGCTTTTAATCTTTCCACCTCCATTCTTCTGTACTGCTTGTGTTTGGTAAATAGGCCAGAAAGCCCCACAAACAGAAAAATAGGAGACCAGACACTTCCAGTTTTCTTCCCTAAAATAACAACCGTCAAACAGAGTAAAATGCGGACAAAAATTTGGAACAGCACGTCACACAAACATTTCACACTGAACCAAAGGAACGATAACTTGCACAGTGAGCTTCTCAAGTTCCTCCTTCTTATATTTTTGAACCCCTTATTAATTAAATAACAACGTATTCTCATTTTCAAGAGGAGGATAGTGTCCACGAGAATGCTGCCGGGAACTGACTGGCGATGGGTAGATTCGAGCCCGAGACCTTCACTTCCAAAAGCCAACACCTTATCCCCTAGACGATCAGCATTTAGGATAGTTAAATAGCTCATCTTGGGTATCTGCAGATGAAAGAACAGAGCAGCATAGTTGAAGTGCTAGAATAAAACCGTTCGCAGCTAACTATGAGATGCATGTGAACGTCAGAGGTCAAGATGCCGAGCGAGGATACTGAGCCGCTTTGTGGATGAAACGTCACATGGTGGGAGGCATTCGATTGGAGTTAAGACCTTTATCATTCCTCATTTGAAAGCTGTTAGGCACAGCTATTTGTCATTGAGGATGGTATCCGGAAGAGGATAACTCAGTAGTTTTATCCGGCTCGGACAAGGAAACACACTTTCCAAATAAAAACGCTGAGCTTTGAAATCAAAAGCAAAGGTGAATATGCTCAAATGATGTGCTCAAATGCCAGTAAAATTAAATCCTGCAAATTCCTGAGTTCATGAATGACCGAGAACGTTAAACGCATCGCAAAAATACTTGGCATTACACCTCTCAAATAACATTTTGATTTGCAAACACCAATCGGGATACCGATGAAACAGTGATTCTCCTAGTTTCCAGCCAATCATTTTTCCTATTTCTGTCACCGATTAGACTTCTCCTCGGCTAATCGAACGCTTCAACAGGCATCATTAGTTATTCATTTACGGCACTCAAATATGGGAAGATTTTATGCGAACAGATTTTTCAACTTTTTCAAAAGAATGAAAGAACATTGTTTGTGGCAGCACACAAAAACTAGCACTGGCGCTCAGCCGTAATTCCGGTAATACACCAATTTAGCTCTCTACTGAAATTCATTTTTGATCAGTCATTTCATCGTCGTGTTTGCTAGCCCTCTTTATTTATTATTCCTTCAGATGAAAAACAATCAAGTCAACAGTTTTTTGAGCCTAACTGCTTAGTGGTACAGCATGAACTGAAATGATCTGATTTGCGGTTTAGACGCGAAATTTCCATCCTCCAAACCAGCTTCGCCCTGTTTTTCTTACTCAAGAGATAGGCACTTAGAGTAATAAAGTCATTTGAACCGATTTATTTCGACAATTTCATAGGCAAATTCTATAAAATAAAACAAATACTTCCCAATATCTATCACTATAAAAGACTGATGGTACAGGAATGGAGACTTTTCAAAATTAGCATTTTTTTTCAACCGCAGGATGACAAAACATTTGACATTAAATCAATTCTGTTTGAGCTTGCTTGAAGAATACAAAGACGGTCAGTGTTGCAAACCAGCATCGTTTAACTTCCCTCTACAAATGACACCGTTCCCATCGGTATATTGATTTCACATTTGCCCCTCACCTGGTAGTCACGTGCAACAATTTACAGGGAATTTATCTCAAGACTTCAAAACCCATAAAACATATGCAGACAAATTTGCTAGGAAATAATGTTGGAACTCTTTTTTCTACTTCAGCTCGGTCGGAAGTGAATACAACAGATAAATCCAGTCAGCAATGGCGATTCTATTTTGGGCAGATGAATTCACCGGTATGCCCCGTAGGACATCGTTTTCGTACCACGACACTCCATAATTTGTTGTGGTATGGCTTGATCTCAGAATTCACACTAGTCCCAAGTTTGATCATTTTCTCGGACACAGACATCATCTGAACGTTTTACAACTAACTTCTGCCGTGTTGCAGGTGCTGTCGTTGCTGCTTATTGCAGAAATCTTAAATCCATACAGTCTGAACACGTGTTCGTTCAAATCATTTTTTAAGTCCGAATTGGTCCTTTTGGACGTTGTTTTGTTCTTATTCTCAACTTTTTCATTGTTGATCATAGACACTTGTTCATCTTCCAGTGTTATTACTTGTCTTTAACTAGGAGCCGATTTTCATGTCCATTATTTACATCAAAATCCCGAAGCATCTGAGTCCCGGGAGTCCTATCTTGAATGTTGTAAACATGATGTAGTTCTCGTATGAATTTTTTCATTCCTGATTTTATACATTCCCAAACTACAAAATCCGACGATAAAGTGAATGAATGTGTCCATGGATTCCGTAAGACGAATTATTCGTCGGTGGTTTGTCCGTCTTTTAAAGACCGTAATCTACCACATCTAGTCCGCTTTACTTTTTCATCTTGTTACTGTGTAATTAGTTCCAGACCAGTCATAGCTGTGTGCACAAAAGCAAATAAGTGCATTGAAGAAGATAAAATTAAGGTTTATGAACAAACAGATATTGAAATTAAATCATGCTTTACTGAAAAGTTATAACAGATGACAAGATTTCCATATTCGGAATTTCGAGCTCTGTTACCTGTTCACCAGTGGGAGCAATTTTGATAGCAAAGACCCTTTTTAGCATTACAAAGAAGAAGCATCTCCCTTCCTGGTTCGTAAGAAAACATTTCTATTAAATGTCTATAAAATGAATAGCATTCTGATTTCTTCCTCTAGCCGGGTTTGTTGTAGTCATTCTGTGTCGCATTTCGGTGAAATGTTACGAATATAGGTGATTTTCCATTTCTATCCATGTACTCATACACGTGGTTGGAAACATCCGATCTTTCCGATTTTCTCCCGTTCCAGTAGCGCTCATCAGTTTGTGACCTAAAAACAGAGTGACACAAACGTTAGGCGATTTTATGACCTCAATGCACTGGATAGTTACGGCGTGCAGTGCTATCAAACAACCACGCCTTCCTTATCGCCATTCAACCACTACGATTTTCAAAATTCCAATTCTATCAAATGGCTGCCCCACGTTCAGATAACTAAGCAAAAATTTCGGAATCACGTCGTCCACGTTGTTTTGTAAAATACCGGAAACATCGGTTTCTCGTTCTCACGGATTTTGACTTTCTGCAAGGGCTGTTTATTTGTCTTCCTATCTAGCTGAACGAGGATACCATGCACGGGTACGAACGCACACGCGCTACCAAACAAACGCACACACACACACACACACACACACGTGTACGCAGCCGCTTGATTAAAAACATCGGTTATTGACTGAGGCCTGATGAAATTCGCAGATTGAAATTCTATCAGAATAAATAAGAAGGAAATAACAAATATGAAATCTATCATTTGTATCCAAAATGAGTGGGAGAGATTTTCTTTTCAAATATTCACTTTAAATGACAAAACATTTTCATACCCCACTAAGACATTAATGGGCTTTGGTCGACTAAGAATAATCAAATATTGATTATAATCAGATTCTCATTTCCTGCACCTTGACTGTTTCTGTGGCAATATGATGCATATCGACTCTCTTCCCAAAACAAATTATTGTTCCGACACCATCAGGTTGCATTATCCCCGTTTCTGTCAACTAACTAAAGTAGAACTAAAATAGAACTATTGAATCCCAGCCTGCCTGACACACCATTGAAACCCGAATCTAAATCATGAGTGATTATTTTGCTGCCATTTGCAAATGAAAATCGGGAAGGTTTTCAATGAAGAGGACTTCTTGATAGGGTAATCATTATCATTATCACTGTCGCTCTGTCTCTAACAGACGGGCAAGCACCAATGAACACAGCTATTTTCCTCACTTGTGCGTTGCGACAGAACGAATAGTTACGTATGGTAGACAGGGATTGGACCTAGGGTGAAGGGAGAGAAATATATATATATATATAAGACAAACTAGGAACTAAATTGTATGATGGGGTTTACTCAAGCAACTAGCTGATTCATCATCACGTAATTTCAAAAAAAGAATGAACAAAATTTTACGCTTAGTGGTTAGTTGGATGCGGCATCCTCAAGATGGATAGTTTCATAAACGAAAGTGACCCTGGTAACCAGGACGGAATGGCCTCTCACCCCTGAATTATTGTTTGTGTTTTGTAGTGTGTATCAAGTATCCTGCCCACTATTTGATAATGCCACATAAACATTAGCTCAAAAATTTGAACTGGTAGTTGGCTCAGTCACTTTGGGTTTTCGTAGATGCATATCTCGCAGTCTTGTGCCATAAGTCATATTGCGTTCAATTGGTTTTGCTTTCCACAATCATTTATTCTTTATGGTAACCGTTCAAGATAATCCCATCAACAGTTTGGGGGTGGCAGGTCATATGAAATCAATGTTCTTATTGTTCTACATCCGGTGTCGCACTCAGCCCAGCTACGGCACCGCAGTTCGTTACTAGAGAAACGTAAAATGGATCTTCGAAGTAGTTGGTCATCCAACATTCATGTTTGCGACGCGTTATGTGCCGTAAATTACGGGATTGTTGTACTGCCAATGGCAAATTAGATATAATTATGGCGTTTTGAGGTTGAGGTTGTGGGGTTTGAGTTCCTCCAACACCTGTCAACTTTCGCTCATTTGGCAGTGTTCTGTTGATCGCGGTCACCTCCTGAGAATGATACACTCAGTCATTCTGTTAACAAAGGAAGTAACGAGTTGGATGTCAGTCCGACGGCGCGAATAGCGCTTTGTTGATTCGATCACCGAATATTGTGAATACCATAACGCACATGGCGTGCGGAGCGATGTGGGACAATGTTTTTCTTCCATTAATATCGATCTCCTCCGTTCTTTTCTGGTGTCGTTTCACAGTCCCTGGTGAGCGTTCTAATAACTGATTATCTTATGACCTAAGCGGCCGCAACCAACGTTTCACTGTTCTGCGCCATTGTCAGTATTTCCTTGGAACCGTCGGCCATCTGTGATCAAACAATACTGATAAAACAGTGTAAAGATTGAAAAATCACACTTTACGCTTGAATGAAGCGAACAAAAATAGGCTTGATTCCATCGGATTTTCATACTTTTGGATTATTTAGGTAATTTTGTTTTCTTTCTCTAAGTAGTATAGAATGTCTATACGATATTTCAAGAATGAGGGATTAGCCAGTTCCCGGCAACCAGAAGATACGCTCCTCGTCTTTGGTAGAATATAAGCCCACCGAGACTAAGTGAATTCGATCAATTGGAGATATTTCAAATTCAGCAATACAGATTGTTAAACATTTGTCATCTGATCGGTGTGCTAGTTTCTTGTTGAATCAGTTAAACCATCAGAGTGAAAAGCATGAATATGTCTTGAAGTTCAATATTCACTTCATTGCTAATTGAAAACATCGGCAGATCGGAAACTGACACTTTCGTCAGCGTCCCACTGACCAATGCGTAATTTTATCAACATTTATATTCCGTTAGACTATAACAGTCTTACTTCACCAAGAAAATGGGTCCCTTAGGTCAAAGGCTTTGACATAATGAGTGAGGCCAAAATAATTGATAAACAGCTTGTACAAGCCGAACATGATTTTGAACATTTGGCCGTAGCCAATCGGAATCCAGTCCAGATTAGAACATAAATAATCTTGTCTCGTTTGCTATTCAAATAATCCTATATGCAAACCAAAGCAAATTTCAATGTGCACGAACCGCCACGCAGCCGAATCGATATCTCTAACACTAAAGCTTCAAGCCTGCAACTATCATGCTGATGATGTTCAATTCCGGACTATGCAGAAAGTTATGAGGCACCTGTGTATCGAATGAGAGACATGTTTGTGATTGGAATCAACTGACTTGGTTACATGTGGGTACGTGTATCAACATACTGACTGTTCACCCCTAGGGCAAAGACACACTCATCCGAGTTTGAATTGCAACACACGAATTGATAGACAGGATACCTTTTTGTAATTAATCCAAAGGTGAGTATAACGCTCCTCATACATCGTTGGAATCTGTGAGGAACATTTTGACTGGATTTACAATAATCTTTGCTATTCGCACACAACAATGACATCCACAAAAATGAATCCCAAAAGCTGACGTTATCAAACCGAATTCAAGAAAAAAACATCAGGGCTTTTGTTCCATCTATTCCGAAGGTTGAAATTGCAAATGCGGAGTAGCTATCTGTGCAATCGAAAAGTGCAACTTACCGCAGCAGCGCACTGGTCGTGCAAGTTGGGTGGGCAATATGAGTTGTCTGTATCCCGTGAGCAAGTAGATACTCAGCGTGTATGCAAATTTTACGTCTCCTTGCCCACGTGTGACCGACCAATCTCCACGTGGTCACTAACAGGGTGTTCCCGCGAGGATGTCGGAAATAAACAAGCCCGATTGAGTGTATGTGTACCTATGTGTACATACATGGGTCTACTTTGTTGTTTTCTGTTGTGATTCTATTTGCTAATCAAAATTTATCTTTCTCCACGTACGGGAATAGGTTGAGGAGCTCAAAAACATTACAAATCTTGGTTTGTATGCAGAATAAGATGAGCAGAATTTTGTTGATATTCAGACACAAGCATATGCGAACACATCAGTGCACGCACACACGCAAACACACACACACGTACACACGTGCAGCAGGGTTATGAGATCACAAACAAAGAAATGGGAAGAACATAAATCCCAACTGATCTTTATCACCATTCCAGTTGGACCACTTTCATTTGTTCTAGTCACGACAAAAATGAGGAAAGATTTATGACAGAATTTAGAGCAATGAAGGAAAAGCGAAAACAGCGATTAGCTATTTGGGGACGAGAAATCTGTCAAGTCCTTTCCTTCTGAACCTCACACACAACAAGGAGGAAAAACGGAACCACAGAGAACGAAATTTGCTTCTCCTGACCTCGGAACCAGTGAGATGTATATGAATTCCTTTTGGTCTTTGCATCATACCATCGCCTGCTCAACAGCATTATGCAGATGAACACACGTGACAAACTAAACAAGGGGAAGGTGCCTCTATTTCGTTAATTAATGCACTTCACTCAGGTAGATCATGTAATTTGTAATTGGGACTGTCAGAAATTTCACTGGTCATCATGTTTATCGTGTCCCTGATCGGTCATCTGCAACCACTGACTGAGTCGGTGGATGAGGAGAGATGAAGCATACAGCCCCCGGTGAGTGTAGTTTGATTTTTGATGCTGCACTGCCATAAACTTTGTCATATTTTGCACAAATACAGACAACAAACTTAGAAGATGCTCAAAGGACAATTTGCTATATTCAACACTGCAATATTTTTCCACGGAAGTATCTTTTGCTCCAAACTGAGACCACACGGAAGGAGATCGACCCGGACTGAAAGTCAGTAGTAGATTTAGTTCACCGGTCTACGCGAAAAGCATGCGCGTAAAATTTCGCAGCTGTCGTTTGTGCCCAGGCACGAACACAATTGAATTCAATTCAAAAAGGGCGCAGTTCATCCTGAATCATGGGTTTTCACCAGAGGCTTCATTTGCACGTATTTGAGACTCCGCTCAAACAACAAGTCGAAGGCGATACCATTCTCCGCCTTTTTTAATCGTTTTCATTATTGATGATGAGACAAAATCTAGTTTTTGTGAAATCAGGATGGCGGCCGCTTAAAGGCTACCAAATAGAGAAATCGAGCGTTTCGAACGTGTAATCATCTAGAAAATGCTTCACAATGTTGATCATGAGAGTTTGACAATAATCATTGAACAGTGAAATCAGTTAGGATTTGTCATCATTTGTGATTTATGCAACACTGTGGTGTTTAGTCGTCCAATAAATAAAATATCACCATACTGATAGGAATTAGCAGGTCTAATGCAACAATACTATTACTACCATGTTCTGACTTGTAGCAAAAGGTTCTGGAATGGATTCAGAACTTCGGCGGTTTTTCCACAAAACTACTGGTCACAAACCCGTGAATAGAATAAGAGACAGAATCACAAAGACAAATGTAAACTGGGAACGGATTTACATAAGTGGGCATCAAAGAACATTTTTGGGAATAAACAACTACCTTTGGTGATCAGCTCCATTTTATGGAGCTAAATTGATTTGCTATCGCGGCCCATGGCTCAGGAAAATATATCTCCAATGCGGATTAACCCGGCTTTTTATTGAACCACTGATCTTGAATAACAGTGCTTTTAAAGAACATTCCGGGACAGCTAGCATCTGACTAGTGCTAAAATTAAAGTGAAAAGAAACCTGCTGTTAGCTATCATTCGAAAACATCTCTTAGGCACTGGACTCCCTAGCAAATTAGTCAATTCTACAGCTGTACATTTACTGTGTGCCGAAAGTGAAAGTTCATTAGTTGTCCCACCAAATACCAGTGGTTCGACGAATGACAAACGAAAACACTCAACCAAGACTATTAAGGTGGAGGGAAAGTATAGCATTGTAATTTCCAAATAACTGTATGAATTATTTTGTTACAGGAATCAAATCCGTTATCCCAGTCAGATTGATATAGATCAATCCTGTGCAAATCACTTGGTCCAGTATAAATGGCAGTCTTTTTTCACGGACAAAAGGGGTTTGCCTGACTCCGTCTGACTGGGTGAATTCTCCAATCATTTTGAAAGATAAAGGCGCGGGTTGAAAGGCCTGACTGCCAACACTTCGTCCGTTATGTCTTAGTGGTGGGAGATTGGTATATTTGTAGCAAATAATTAACCATATGATATCATCATTCAACTCACCATTAGGAAACCATGGAAGCAGTGTACAGCTGTTTCAACATTGTTAGAAATCATCCGCAATGCATATCCACCGCGCCGAAACTGGGACGCTGGCCCGAGACGAATGACCAAGTAGCCAAGCTCCGCAGGTCAGGTCCAAAGCATTCGTCGTACTTAGGCTACCTGCAGATAGGGGGCCGATTGCTGTGCGCTAGCGGCCAGTAGCTAAGCCAATCAGTGACAGACAGGTGCAACAACATCATGTGGTGAAGCTCAACAAACCGTTCAGTGCCTGCCTGGTAGTGTATAACTAAGGCG
The DNA here is from genome assembly GCA_008360955.1 of Fasciolopsis buskii. Taxonomy (NCBI): domain Eukaryota; kingdom Metazoa; phylum Platyhelminthes; class Trematoda; order Plagiorchiida; family Fasciolidae; genus Fasciolopsis; species Fasciolopsis buskii. The sequence continues at coordinate 181,010 of LUCM01007519.1, forward strand.
TTCCACTCAAAATTGTTCGTCCCGGGTTTGCGTCCCAGTTCGCGTGCGGTGGATATGCATTGGTCATCATTCCTAACATGGACGTAACAGCTGTACACTGCTTCCACGGTATCTTAATGGTGAGCTGAACGATTATATTACGCGGTGAATTACTTTCTTTGTTAACGAATTTCCTTCTGTATCCTAATGATATCTAAAGATCTCATCCTTTCTTTCTCGATGTGCTGAGGATGACTTGAATTTGCTGATACTGAGAACACTGTTGGTGATGGTCAATTCCGAACCATATAATTTTATGTTCTTTTGTTCCGTCGAGTCAAGTGTATTGTCGTTCTACCTGTGAAATTGGCCAGACGTGATCTAACGAATAAAGACGAGGTCAGGAGTGGTAGCTTATCTTAATCGTTAATGTAAGCTCGGCCGATCGTGTTTGTATGCCGTAAAGCCAGAGCAAGAGTGCTGCCGTTTAGTGTTTCTAGTTCTTTGGCTACTAGCGTAGTTCTCTTTGAAAATTCGTTGGATTTCAAGCTCTCAATAATGTGAGCTGGGTTGATTTTTATTCTATCGCCTACTCGTTTTCATTTGAAGGCTACCAACTGGGAAAGTTCTGACAGTGCATGCTCGATTAATATTTCTCCGTCGTGGGTGCCTCTTCATTTTAAGTGCCATTTCTCTCTGAAATTACTATAAATCAGTCATCTGGACATGACATTTGTTTTAGAAATCGAATATTTGCGATTGAAATAAATGTTTAGATATCAGTTTTCATTCTCTTTGAACGAATTCTCTTAATCGATTTTCCGGCAGCACTCGTTCTGTCCTTGTTACAAAACAACTTGTCCCACCCAGAAGTACGTAATTCATCAGTCATATTACTGCCTGTTCGTGTTGTTTGCAAAGATGCAAATGATACCTTTGTTGTTATTAAATATTCAGACAAAATTTGTGACCGCATAAACAACCTCATTCTGATGTTCCTGCTATTCCCATTGTCTATTTCGGTTTATCTAACAAAAACAATAGTCGTCAGTTTTCTCAAATTAAAATATAATTTTTCCTCTCACTAGTGGCTCAAAGAACACGAAAATTTATGGATCTTCCAAAGGTTTTTGTTGGAGAACACTGGGTTATGGAGTTACCACTTTCCCACATTAAATTTTGCTTAAAACTTCGACTGGCTGCAACCGTTTTTGTCTGATAATCTTAACACGATTATCGTTGTGGATTTTGCCTGAATATTTTGTTCCAGCTTCTCCATCTTTGATCATCCGTTCATTTTGACCGCCCTACAGCGGTCGTATCGATTTTTTAAGAGGCCAATTTATATCACTGTCTCACTAACTAGGAATATAAAAAGAAAGAATTTCAATAATTTTACTATATGTATTCTGCATTCAAATAATCGTGTTATTTAATTCTGAGCTCTAGAATCGTCGTTTTCTCTCTAATATTCTGTTTGTTCAGCCGTTGCTGTTGTTTCCGTTATATTTACTTAGCCAAATCACATGAACAAACAAACTGCACTTACCCGATTAAGTAAAGTGAAGCAACATAAAATGTATCGTGGGAGGTATTCATTGATGACATCCATGATGGCTTTGCCAAAATCAACTGATCTACGCGAAAAAACCACGGATAACATTCCTCTATGCTGTGGTCTTTGGTTCACTTGTGACCTGTTCATTCGCATCTAATTTTTTCTCGTTTATGATGGAGAACTACTGGGTCTTACAGGTGGATGCAGTTTTGTTTACCACGATTCTATTCCAACACTTTCACGGAAGGATTGTACGGTTTTGCTTTTTTAGATGTCAGATGCTGGAGTATATTTGACGACATACGAAAGACGTTTCATTCGCAGACCTTCGTTCACACAGTATGCACAACGCCACTAAATTTATTCGTTCAGTTTGCGATTGAAATACCAACCTCGGCAATCAGCACCAAACGAAAATGGGATTAATACTAGCGATGATTATGATAATACTACTGACGAAAGTGGTAGCATCAATGTTGGCAATATGAAAAGCAATCATAATAAATTCATCGCTTGATGACGGAAGCTATTCAGTTGGGTTGAATGTATCATTTTCATACAAATGAGAATACGTTTTTCTTTTCATCTTTATTTAAACAGTTTGTTTTCCGTTCTAGGTAAATTCAGATGGGACGGAAATAATCCAATTGGTTTCCTGATTTCATTTCAGGACCACGGGATTGATACGTGCCATCCTGAGACATTTCCGGCATGATTTGAAGTGCGCCACCGCCTGTCTATTACTTGGTCACAAAGACAATGAAATGTTAGCAAAAACACCAACAAAAGTTCCCGGATAGGACTTTTTATTCTCATCTGCCAGAAAGTTTTACGCGCAATTGGCAGTTATATGCAGGAAGCTTTTTGTCAGCCGAAATCTGGAATCCTCCCGAAATAATCCAGTTGAGCTGAGTTTTGTAACCCCAGGTGATTAAATGTTTTGCAATCTTATTGCGTAGAATTTATGTCGATTTGTTTTTCCGAGGTATTATCGCAATTAAAATTTTTACTTTTGATCTGGTGGTTGAATGCTCTCTCTCTCTTCATGATCAGCTTCCACTTGTTCAGCTTTGTCGATCATCAAGCCTCCCCACAGAACCAAGAATTTTTCTAATCAACACTCCAACCGAACTGCTAATACCAACCAAACCCCAAATTTATTTACTCATTGTGAATAGAATTTTTTAAGTAGAACGTCTGTGACAGAAGGATCAAATGAGTAACTTATGCTTATTTGCATTCGTTCGTAAACGGAGCTCGAAAATATAAATAGACAAATTTGCATGATGCTTGTCAATATCCAAGAACATTTGTGAACAAGTGTATGTATTGCGGAGGAATGGGGAAGTATTTTTCAGAAATTGTCACCATCTGAATCAAAGTCATCAGCAACGCACATGGAAATCTTAGCACATCAACAAACGGTTCGTATGGATGAATTTGAACTGTGTAAACAATGAGCAACATCCGGATAATTTTTGGGATTCAAGGTGTGACGTTACAGTTCAGTCTGTCAGATGTTCCCACATGGGTTCGAATCTCTCCGGAGTTAATAACATTTGCCGTTTGATTAGTTGGTTGAACCTAATAAAACGCATTTCTCATATTGGTAAAATTCCATTTGCTACTAAGCAACTGTCGTACACGTTAACAGGGTGCAACGTTCCAAAGTTGCTTACATTCAGCTGATCCTACAGAATCTTCTACTGGTGCCTAATAGTGCCCAGTTCTAAGTTGAGAACACTCGTACGCTTTGGAAGGTCCTTCATTTCAGTCAGTCCTATGTTCATATCGTAGACGAAAAGTATTGAATGGAATTAGAGATGAAGAATGAACTTGTGAATACAGCAAAAACTACAGTGATCGAGAAACCAGCTTGGAACTGTTCAACGATCAAGAGAACCCTCTATTCTTAAGGGGCATTGAAGAAATAAGCCGTCACAAGTAGATTGAGCGGCAAGCGCCCATAGCCTGGTGGGTTTAATGCATCTGTAGTTGGCTCGGTATCCAGGCCGAATTCGCAACAAATGCATATATACAAATTAGATTCTGGTAGGATATTACCATTTCGGAGTGTACAAGTATAAGGATGCTTGGACAAGAGAGTACCGAGTACGCATACCTGAAGAGCGACAATAACCGCGAAAGGGATTGTGTGCTTTCGGGAACATTTTATTCACTCACCCAGATGCTTGCAATATATATATATATAAACGCCTTTTTGTAAATAACTTCCCAATTCCATCATGAACTGTTTCAGGATATTTGAAATTTTGGAACGCATTCACTGTACTAATCTTATGCTCATCAGTGGATCGCGTAGACGTGTTTTACAAAACAGCTTTGCAAAACACGATCGCTAACATCCGATAAAAACGCCTGATTGTTTGTTTACCTCAAAATCATAACAGACCAGATTGAAAACGTGGTGCTATTTGCCTCGGCTTTTCCGAAAACGGACGCTAACATTACGCTACTTATCAATTTGGAAGCATTAATCTTCTTCCGAATAACCTTCTTGCACTAACTGCTTGACAGAAACGAAAGTAAATGCAATCGATTAAGGCGGTATTGAGTAGAGATGGAAGTATGTGAGCCTGAGAAATAAGCCTTCCACCCGGATGACTCTGAGTATTTGGTCACCAGTATCCAAGTGCTGCCACTCCTCTTGTTTTATTGGCCTTATTCTTGTAAACTCTTTGCTTATTAAATTGAAGCTTCTTTAATACTATCGCTACCACTAAAATTGTAAATTACTCCACGGCTAATACTAACATTTGTTATAGTGCTCTAGTAGTGTTTTGATTGGTAATGTTAGGATAGGCCCAGCCTCCAATTTGTTTGCTCCCACATTCACGAATCGCATGCCAAGTATTCTCAAATGCTCAGCTGTGCATTACTCATTAGTATTAAGATTTTCAGAACCAGATTAGTGGTTCCTACTAAACATTTGGAGAGTTCTCTTCACATTAGTTCATGCTAAGGGGGACAGAAACCTATACGGAAGGACTGAATGTAATCAGCCAGTGTGACACTGATTACGCAAGCGAAAACCGAAGTGATTTGTGGTTGAAAAATGGCAAGCAGACAAGACACAATGCGTGAGCCGCTACATTAAAGATTAAAATCAATGCTCATTCTTCTCCGTGGCTGATCCAATGGGAAGTGTAATAAAACGCGACAGCTTTAAGTGTTGCGGCATTCAATTCTGCTCAAGAAGAAATGAGACATAAAAGCATCTGCGCGTTCTGCGTTGATCAAGTTTGTCAACATGCGGTGTCACACTGACGATCGGTGCTGAATTGGCTAAATGGGAAACATTTTCATTACGGAATGAAATTACTGTATTACATCTCACTCATCTACTTGAATTTGTGATGAAATGGTCAAAAATTTGGGTTGAATTTATTATTCATCACAATCATCGATTAGTTACGCATCTCTTTCCACATTTTAGAAGCGCCAAGCAAGGGATTCATCAAGTGAATTTTGAAATACTGATCGGTTTTCTACCTATGAAACAAGTGTTCGATGTTCGCAGAACAATTCTGTCAGTCAGACGAAATTCGAGCCATAAATAACCAAAACTGTGTCGTTACGATTATGGACAATCGAAACGTCAGAAACGGGACCGTTATCTACAGGGTGATGCCGCCGACTAGGGAGTAAAATGCTAAGAGTAACAACAAATGGTGGACGAGAACGGAAACTGATCACTTAAATCCGTGTTGTTTCGACAGCGCCTGTCTGCCATCAGTTATTGTTGCTCTTCCTTGTTGCACTATTTCCCATTGGTATAACATCATGTCTCCCTTCTGATACACATTTCCTCATCCATGTAAGATGATTCTTTGACCTAGTCATCGGTCATCGCCACTGTTTGGCGAAATACTTACTGCCTGAGGTCCTTCAGCGAAAACACGTTTCACCCGATATCAACCAGTTGATCTTTTATTCATAGCGGTATTTCATCACTCACCATTATCATTAAAGTACCAACTAATCACTACTACGAAAGCTATCCTAAAATGGATAAGAAGTAAAGTGAACAAGCGGTATTTTGACCGAAAAGCTGCGCCTCGAGAATTTCGACGGGTAAACCAATCGGACAAAGTGAGTTTTAATCGTGAATAAAATGTTCACGGGGAGTTCATTCACTTGTGTATGTTGCTCCAGTAAAGCTATGTCTTGCTGACGGTATCGCTACAAAACACCAGCTCGTTTTGCCATACTGACAAATGCACCTGTCTTCGATCAAAATTGAAAGTTGACAAAATGCTTAAAGCAGAGCTGAGCACTAAGGACTTGATTTCATTCGGTTAGGATGAGCAGCCGATTTGAACGCTATCCTAGGGACCGACATATTGAATTTCCAACAAACCACGTGCAGGAACCAGTTGCATGGATCGCTTAGGCAACGCTGAAGTGCATACGGTAGTTAGTTCGGACTCAAGGGATCTTTCAAAAGGAACAGTGCATCAATACATGGGTAAATTTTGGTCCATCAGCCTCGTAAACGCCGTAGAATAGCAGTTTTATCTAAGTGTGCAAATCACCGGATATGAATTATTTGCGTCGGATTCTACTGAAATCCAGAATTGTGAAAATGGGTGATGCAGAAATCAGATTTACGGGCTTATCCTCAAATGAGCGCACTTGCTGACAGCTGGCTCAAATTGGTGATCATTTTGGTCGGTCTAGACAAGTTGAAACTGCGAAACTATGCAACCGCAAACAGGAAGCATAAAATAGTCATGAGAGTCTGCACGAGAATGATGACAAACGATCGGACGAGAATAAAAGGCCAAGTAAAGACGGAAAGGATTGGGGAATATCTGAATGAGCCATATTTCTCCCGGGTAACCATAGTATTACACACAGTGCAGACAAGTTATTGATTATTCCAATGGCAATTAGTTCCGTTCTTAACAGTGAACCTATGATATGATTTTGAATTCCACGTCGGAAAGGGTTAACTATTTCCATATTTTGAAAACCTGATTCAATTTTCAATGAATTTAGAACTTTAAAGATATTCACTTGATTTCCCTACCACAAGTGGTTGCAAAATCATCTGAAATGTAAAGTAGTATGAAGTCAAAATCGAGAAATTGACTGTATGTATACTATCTAATATAGTGTCACTTGGCAAAATTGAACTGGGAAATTTGGCAAGAAATTAGTGCATTCGGTTGTCGCAGTAGAAAAATAACACAAACAGTGAATAAAACATGTACAACGTTTAGTCATCACATCAGCTATCCTGGTAACCAAGGTGAAATTATTATCCACGGGGGTCTTATATGACGAATGTAAACACGGTCAAAACTGCTGCTCTCATGAGCCCATTTTATGACCGCTGCAAAACTGATGTTCTCTTAGTTACACCGTTTCAACTCCGAGTTATTCTTTTGTGGTCACTGGGCGTCAACAATAGCACTTTTTTCCACGTGCTAACACAAGGCGTTTTTGACGTTTGGGTTCAGACTGTTGCTATGACTCCCTTATCTCTGCCATCGTTGTACACCAATACGGATGCATTGGAATTGTTGAAGCTATTCCAAAATCTTGATGTTCCTTTGACTGACTTTATTTACTGACATTTTTTGCATGTTTCGTATTTTTGTGTAATGTTTAAGCGAACCATAGAAGTCAGAAACGAATAGTAAAATAAATATCATATTATGATCTTACAAATGTTCTGTTAGGCCGGTCCAACGTGGTTAGCTGACAAATCGCTGGTGTCACAATAATTAACGTAAATTACACAAATTACCAGACACAAGCTCGGTCATTCTGGACGATCAAAATGAATGATCACTTTGTTTGCCAAACAACTGTAAATAATAACCGTAGAAGTTGCTCAGCCGTATCCAGTGGCTCGTAGGCGTCACGAAATCCTTTTTGTTACCAAAATAATTGGGGATTTTACGTAATCGAATTGGATTTACGTTTTCCGAGCTTTGACTGTTGGGATGAAATCCTGAGATTTGGGAACGACTAAAACCAAAATGTGGATACAAATGCCGGAATTTATTCGCACTAGTCGGCAAGTCACATGTTTCAGTCGAGGATTTTCACCGGGAAGTATATGTTCCATTTGTTTTATTGATTACAGATTCAAGCAACTTCAGATTTGAGCAAAAATTGTTTTAGTCCCATTGATGTGACATCGCCAGCAAACGTTTGCTTATTTTATTCATTTTACAACAGATGTACAACACTGCTGGAGCGTATTCCGGCCATGAAAAGATGTCTAATATACAACCGAGAGACGGTGAAAGGATTAGAGCTGGAGGTCTTCACTTCTAAACTACATGACTGTATTCATTTGTCAACTGCCACAAAATGAAAATTCGTCCATGTAGTCTTCTGGAAAGAATCTTGATTTGTGTCAACCCTCCTGCAATTTCATTTTGCGAGTAGTGATTTGACTTAAATCATGGCTAGCAAACAATCAAGCAGGAAAAGATGGAATTTTGACGGGACGATACTCGAGTCTGAATCTCATGTCGACAGGACAAGCAAAAGAAACTACCACAGACCCAGGTAAACAAAGTTCCCTTGGCAGAAATGAACTATATCGTCATAAAAATTACCTTACCAGTGACAGAACGTGCAACAGTTGTTCAGACAATGATGTTCCGAGTTTTGCTTTATAAGAAATCAATCGGAGCCAATGAAAGTACAGAAGTAGAACTAATTATTCAACTTCCTTCAGATCACAAATATTTGCCTTGGCCACGCAGTGCCTCCAGAGAATCCTGGGACATTTTAAATTTTGCAAACTCGCAATATACTGAGTACTACTTTCATTTAGCATGAGTAATATCGTGGTCACAAATTTATGTGAATCTGATTTCGTTAAATGCTCGCGTGATTCTCTAGCAGGTGTCTAAACAGTTGCTTCCAATTACGCACAGCACAACGTACATCTCGGGTGCTTTCTCGCAGTAAAAACATTGATGTGAAAATTTGAACATCCTTGATGTGTTCCACAGAACTAAAATATTAGTTCCTCCAGATAAACTGTTCTATACTCAAGTTATACTTAGTAAAACCTAATCAGAATAAACTTGGGAAGACAAACAAATATCTTTAATTTATAGCAATAGTTTGTTTGGTTGCCAAAAAGTTGCCCATTTTGGTGCTATCTCGTTTACTTCCAGCTACCAGCTTCCGAATATTAATTCTGATGTGTAGTGCGGAGGAAGAAGGTCTTGATAACAATAAATATTTCATGCTAAAAACCTTTCGTACAAATGTGCACCAGAATTTGAGGCAATCTGTTGAACCGTTGGAGGAACAAATATACCCAGTCCACTGATTCAGGTACAGATGATTTTCAAAACGTTGCAACATAATAATGTAATGATTTCTTACTGGTTATCTGAAGCGGAAATCCAAAATTTTTCATCACTCAAATTCTGTCTATGAATCATCCAAATCAATCGAAACCAGAGAATTGGGCAGGTACAAACGTGTTAGGTCCGGTTACCTAGTCGACCCGCCTCCGTCAGAAATTTCGGTCCAAACGTAAGCTGTGATCTGCCCGGCACTGAGATTATGCAGTCATGGAAGGAAAATCCTAGCATCACGTTTTCTGGTTGCCTCAGTAACCCGATTGCAGTTAGTCAAGGAAAAACCAAACGCGCACATGCTTCATTTGCCCTAACTGAATGGCACAACACGGTGTGTAGCCAGATAAAAGTCTAACGGGTCCATTTTATTTATTTAATCAATCTGACAAAATAATGACTGTCATTAGAGATTTTATAAAAACCCTTTTGCAAAACCAAATTTGTGTCATGTGTTGCCCGTATCAGACGAAAACGGTAAAAATATTTGAAAATTATAGCTAAATATGCGTAAATGCTACGGTGCTACTTTCTGACACCACTGCTAAACCGAAGAACAATTTCTACAATGTGCTGATTTATCTGTATGGCGTTCACATCGCAAAGTTTTCTACACTATTCAGGGTGGCATCGGGAACGCTTGTGCTCAGATGGTAATGATCTGCACTTTTATGGGTCTGCAACCAACGATGGCCTCATTGACGAACTTGAACTCGAAACGAAACGTCCGTTTCCCTAAATGACATTTAATAACATTGCACATTTCTTGAGGGATTAATCTTCGGTTTAGTAAGCTTTGCTTACTGGAGCTCGGTACTGCTGTTTTCATTGTGAATTTATGAGTGTTTGTCAGTTTAGCTCTAAACTCTTCTAGCATTCCGTTTTGCTATTATCCATTTGAGCAGCGTGCCACGAGACAGACCTTTTGCATGCAGAAACTCCTTACTCTCGACCATCTTTCACCGTATTTTTGACTTCTTGCCACTTAGCATTCAACACTGGTGCAATGTTCCAGAATTGGAGTCACAGTTAATTGAAGTTTATGGGATTCGGACCCGATTGGCCGGGAATGAAATAATCGAAACTCACGAAGCCCACATCTAAATTGCACAAAGTGATTACCGGCCTGTGATTACCAGCCAGGTATTATGGCTCAACGTACGCATCAGTTATCCTAGTAGTGTAAAGCTGGATAGCTTGTTGAAATTGGCCATCGACGGAGACCATGAAACGGGACCTCGAAACAGTTTTTATCTAATTGATAATTGTTTGCGTGCCTCCCCTTGAACGTTGGTGTGAATCAGTACTATACACATGGACGTAAAGGTGACGAGTGTCTCATTTTAGTACCAATTAAGCAAATAATCGGACCCCTCTAATCAGGCTTGAGTTAGTTGGCACAATAGACAGAACTCATTTTAAGGAACCATACGATGACGAAATGCTCGTGACCGAATTCAGTTTAATTTCTTCCAGCACTCTTATTTGAAATGAAACAGCCGCCCATTCTGCCTAGTTTAGTTCAAGCATTGTTCACTCCTGATTTGATCTAGTTGCACGCTGTGTTCTGTGGATATTCGCACTGGGGACTTATGGTGAATTCGTTAGAAAATTTGTCTTTCAGAAGACGATGTTAAACTTTTATTTGCGCATCTTAGTACTGCGATAGAATACAGATGCAATTCTAAAAAAATGAATTCCATCTTCTTCGAAGTAACCTCAGACGATAATACAAGATGCACAGAGGATAACGTCCAGGGGGAGAGTTACTTTTATCCAATCCAACTTGTTGTATAAAAAATATTTAGGCACTCAAATAAACATTTCCCACTCTAACTAGGCTCACCGGTCATCTAATCCAGTAATGTTAATCGAATTCGAATTATATTGAAGATTGTGAGTGTGAATCGGATGTGAAATGCATATGCCTTTTTATTTTGGAATCCGTTTAAAGCGATACAAGATCCTCACAAACTGCAAGTAGTAATGTCAAAATTTTCGTGCAGACACGTTGGTCACAGCTGTTGTCCTAACAAGAGTTCGACCGACGGAATCCCGGGTACGACGTGGTACGACGTCCAATAGTGTGCAAAGAATTCCAAACAAAAGGGAAAGTATGGGATAAAAATGAACTATTTTTCATTTCTTTTGTTGCCGTTACGTAATTCTGTAAGGTGAACGAAAATGTCAGCATGAACTATGGAATTTTAATCTTTATCCACCCGAATCGGGCCAAGCCACGTGTCTGGTGTGGAGTCAGAATTTCGAATCAAATGAAATGGTTTCACAATTTTCTGCATTTATCCGTGCTTTTTTCGCCAGTCACACTAGATCAGTTGTTAACCCAATTTCTTACAAACCAAATAACGCTTCGCTTCTAACTTTCTAATGTGGTTCAAAAACGAATCATATAATGACGAATCCCGGCATTTTGTGATACTGATGACATCTTTTTATCTTTTATCTTTTACTTCCTTTATTAATGAATTAACAATGTACAACATTTTTCAGGAAGGGAGCCGCAGCCAACAGAGGGCTCCCAAGTGGCGGAAGTTGACCGGCGGTGGGAGGATTCAAATCCGCGACTTCCACATCCGAAATCCACGATTTTATCCGCTTGGCCACCGCTGGACATTAACAGAGCCACCATTTGGCTGTCGTACCAGCTAGCGAATCACGTAAAGCTTGAATATCCTTGATCGATCAACTCACAGACGAGAACTCAGGCCCGAATAGCTTCGTCTAATCACCACACAGCACTGGACATAAGCGATGTCAAATTTATGCACTAAGTTGCCGAGTTTGAACAGACACATGGAAATTAACGGAACCAAATCCAAAATTACAAACAACAGTACAAATAACTGGCAATGACATAAAACCATAAAGGCTTTAAACGGATTTCTTCTCTTGGGGAATCCAGTTTACAATTGGTCATCGGGTAAAAATACCTAGGGCTAGTATATATTAGGTTAGAAGACGAATTTTACATATTTACAGTGCAAACCATTACAGAAACCAATGACGCATCGTTCGATTTCAGGCCTGTTTTGCTATCTTGGCCTAACGTTAGAATGTTTGGAATATCGTAGCTAAGAGTTCCCTATTTGTTATTTTTCTGAGTGTTTATTAGTAGTAAACTGTGTCAAGGCTTCTTCTGTGACACTTTCCAAAAACCGTTTGCCAATCCAACCGGTTTTGAGTAACTTCATTCCAAGCGTTTCGAAATGACAAATGAGAGGCGACGCCTTGGACCACTGAATCACGGAACATTCGTTATTTTTAAATAGAAGTACAGAAAAGCATGTAAATTGCCTAAAAACTTTACTTTTAGTGGGATTGAAATTAACCGATTCAAATGTGGGACGGTGTTAATCGAAAAAATGGTTTTAAACCGCCTTGGGAAAAGTTGTCTGTTTGGACCGAAACGTCGGCTTTTCATTACTTATACTGACAATGCCATTATTTTTATAATCACATTTCTCTACGCTTGCATCTCTCGTGTCGAATTAGCCGAATGTTCATTGCGTAGGATCATTTTTGACGTTCTACTTGCAGACTGCACTTTAATCTTTTTTATTTCCTAACCAGTAATTGTACAGTTCCTAAAGAGGACCGAAGGCCAGTGGGGGATTGGGGAGCAGCCGAGTGATGAAGCTCGTTCCAGTCAAGTCCGAAATGTACTAGGTTGGTGCTCAAATCACAATCAGATTTTCTAACCTTGTTCCGTTGAATTGCTTTCGACTTGAGGATTTCTGTTTGTAAATTCCCGGACAGAATATGGTAGGGTGCGTCAAAAACCCATGCGTCACGCGTTGCTTCTATTATGACTGTACTACTAACATGAACACAGAGTTGGCGAATTACAGTATCTATCAAAAACACTTCTGTGGACATTATCAAGGTCAACAGTGTCATTATTATAAATGATCGACATGTAGGCATATTTGCAGATCATCGCTCGAGGCCATGAGAAGTGGTTTATACAAAGATGACACTCACTGACGCGCAAGTAATCTAGGGGATGGTTTTCCCAATCAGGAAGATAACAGACAGGAATGGAGTAATTACATTTGTGTACAATTTGAACAGTAATTTTCATTAAATTATGAACGGTCGTAAAATCTATAGGCATTCATGAATTTGTTATTATTAACAAGAAGAGTAACAGGGTAAGAGTTGAGCCTGTTTGTGCCTGTAGACTGACTAGTCACGATATCTCGGACTTTGCGTCGAATGAAGCAATAAGCTAAACCATTACGGTCCTGACGGCAATCACTGTGGACGCTGATTTATTCGCATATCAATCTGAAGCAATAGACTGGTTCCAACACAGCAACTATCTCCCAGCTTGTCTTGTGTTTTTACGGATGGCATTTGGACCAATGGATACGTGTACGTTATTTGGGGAGTAGGAACCGATAAAAGAACAAGTTAGGTGCAGGACAAAAGCCTATTTGCAAAATGCTTTTACCACGTCCAAATTGTTCATGTCCCGGTTTGTATTGTCTCGTTGGATGAATGATTTTATTTGTTCTGTGATGCATATTTAAATTTACTGGGAAAATTGAAAATTATAAGAAAAAGAGCCATAACTTGCAGGGAAAGGAAATAAACTATCGAATGTTGCTTAAATGCACGCTTTAAACCATTGAATTGTCATGTGCTTCCGAGGTTCAACTGGAACTCTTTGGCGCAAAAAATGGTCAGATGCTAGACTGAATCCCGAATGCGTTGACTATCAAAAGAAACGAAGAGAATATGTGTAAAAATTGTTTGCCAAGCTAGCTACTTTAAAATGAAAGTCTTACCGTGGCTGGTGCTGGCAACTGAAAGAGAATAGTAGGAGAAAATATTATTATAGTTATTTTAATTTTGATTTCCAAAATGTTCATTAATTCCGTTTTACGGTACAAAAAATAGGAAGCATTTTCTTCAGTGGTGCATGTGTAGCCATTGGATGTCTACTGGCGCACCAAAATCGAGACAAGTTAATGCTTTCGACCTTTTAAAATACGACACGTAGTGCTCAATCGTTTCGTTTTATCCAACAAGTGAACTGCTTTCTATTGGGTGGAAGAATTTTCGGTTCTAGAGGAGAAGTGAAGAGTGAGTGTTAACATCACTTTGCGCATGAGGACTGCGTAGATGCCTGCCACAAACGAGTGACCTGAATGGACCACTGTAATGAAAACATATAACATGTAATAACCAAATGCGTGATACCAAGGATGAGAGTAACAGGTTGTACAATACGGCACAGTGGGTCAAGGGTGGACGAAGTGCTGTCGGTAATAAACAATAATAAATCAGTTGCCCAGATGCCCTACTGGTGTTCGGTGTGTAAAAAACACTGGCAGTAAATCTTTGTCGCATAAATTCAAGTATACAAATGGCATACCTCAGCAAATGTTGAACTCCCGCTCATGTGCCACATCAGTGTGACAATTGATGATACGAATTCTCTCGTAAAATTGTTAGTTTTGAAAAAATATGTGAACTTATTTCCATTTATCACAGTTATCTTGACTTCTCCGTTTTGCCTAGGCTGTTTGCAACAACGGCGTTTATTTGTTTGCCAACCCAACTCGATGGTTGATAGTACTCTTTGGACAAGACAATGGATGTGAAGTGACCATTTAGTCTACTCAGTAATTATACGTTTAGTGAACCAAAAATCCTTGCAATACTGTAGACTATCATCGAGCACCGAGCATTGCAAATAATTGGCCATAACTTGTTATGTTTTTGTTCTCAACGGGGCCAGTTTTTCATGTTCGCCGTTTTCTGATACGGACAGCTCCAGTTTCGTAGTACTCTTCCATTTGACAATGAGTGTTAATGATAGGTTTTGGAGCACCGTTTTATAGCTTGTACACATTTGGCTATCAACCAACCAAATTCGGTGCTAACTGTTTATCCGTAATTTGAAATTTAATAGAAACAAGAAAACAAATTGGTTAGGGTCACCAATATTACTTGTCGAAATCTGCTGTGTTAAGTTTTGTCAGAATTCCAGCCTGATTTAGGACATTGTCTCCTTGTGGAGAAAAAGCAACTGATATATATGCATGGGCTAATGATATGTTTGGGGTCTCACAGCTAGCTCAGCGAATCAGCCCCGAGCGACTCGATCCCTATAAGGCCGTTGCTTGACTTCACTGTTCGAACCGCAAATCGGAAGTGATAATTTACCTAACTTTTTACAAGAATCTGGAAGTGAAAAAAGTTGTCATCATTATCAGCTTCCACGTACGGTGATAATTGGGCTAACCACCTCAATTAAGAAGCGTGGCAAATGTGCTATCCTCAAACACCATTTTCTTATGCACTTGGACTGGCATGAAAGATCTTGGACAAAATCATACATTTCCATTAAATGTGGAGCCATTATCGGTGAAAAGATCAAAACGGATAACAGTAAGTGCTGCAGCTCCATGCGGGCAATATGGGTGTCATTCCAACTACAAATGGAAGGTGAGTATTTATCAACAGATAGAATTTTAAGCTTGAAAAAGTTAACAAAAAGAGTCATTTACAAAATGACATGAATCGAAGTAAATCAAATTTCGGGTTGCTTCAGTTCCTTCCGTCTTAATTGACCTAGTTCAATGGACTGAACAAAAAACACTTTCTCAAACGAAAACCATCACAGACTCCGATGCAAATGAGAACATGTGATAGTTTACACTGAACAGTCTACTGGCAGGTGACTCGCGTGTACACGGTTTCAAGTGACCAGCTGTCTGGGGAAGGAAAATGCGTAGTTCACGATGACAGAAGAATAATTGCACGTGAATATCCACTAACCGTGTTTAATTAAAAATTTGACGGTGGAAACGTCGAAGCAGATAAAAATGCAAACCACAGAAAATTAAATCTTTCAGGCAGAAGAATTTCTGGATGAAGAATTGTATGAAAAATGCGTCATCTGTTCAGCTACCATCATTGGTTGCAAATCCCACGTGATAATTCCCTCTTCTCCATGCAGCTGAGGAGTGACTAGTCACATTTTCACACTGGTAATGTTAACAAGCTAACTGGTGATTTGGAACAATAATTTATTAGTACACATTTCTGGGTCAAT
The DNA here is from genome assembly GCA_008360955.1 of Fasciolopsis buskii. Lineage (NCBI taxonomy): Eukaryota > Metazoa > Platyhelminthes > Trematoda > Plagiorchiida > Fasciolidae > Fasciolopsis > Fasciolopsis buskii. The sequence goes on from LUCM01007519.1 coordinate 196,992, forward strand.
GATGAAACAACTAAGGAATACAAATGTTGAGTTGCCATAAATAATTGGTGTTGTATTCATTTGTGGAGCAAGCTGTAAAAGAATTCTACAATTTTATTGTAAATTTATTACTAAACGCATAAGCATGTGCAACTATAGCAGATAACAAGAATGTATGTACGTCTTCGTCTGCGCAATTGTAACTTATCAAATAGGATTGATGGTTAAATAATTATTGGGAAGTTGTTTATACTTGACTGACTAGACGGGCCACAGTATGACACACATGCCGGAGAAGTTGCAAATTCACAATTGCGGTAAGTGGAAAGCCTTCGTAATGACATGCGAATTCTAGAATTTCAATTGTGCGAAAATTTCCCGTAGTGCATTTTCATATTGACGAATCAAATTTCACCAGTACAACCGATTTATATGTGAATTAACTCATTTTTTGGGACAGTTCACCTTCGGTCTCATCGCACGTTTTAGTTGATAACAAAGCTGGAACCTGGAGGTCAGTTGGTACTTTTTTTAATCATTAGTGCTTTTCTATACTAATACGAAAAAATACCTAGTCTGGGACCGGTTATCCTCTTAATGAAAGTGGAACCAAAGGAAAATTTCCGATAAATCATTTCATGATTTTAAATGGACTGATCGATCACGCCCACTTCTAATGGGTCAAATACAATTCTAACACTAATGCGACACAGGATTGTACAAGTATGGGTCTCTTTGGACAGGAGGTCACCTAATGGACGACAGTAATCGCGAAGCCGGTCTTGTATTTTCGGGAACATTTTGTCCTTACTTTCGCATACGGAAACAATCTACTGACTGCATCATTCGAACATTCAAACACTGGTTCAAATAAGATTCTAGTTGACAATTATGGCTGTTTCCGTCACTGCAACCAACTCTGTTTAGTACTTGAGCCGATTTTCTAAAAATGCCTCCTGTTATTCTGGTCCGCTGGTCGTTAGTTCGCTTACAGCGTCCAAGGTCCTATCATTTACATGAACTTTTGACAAAGCAAAACCAGGTTCTTGTCACTAGGTTGGCCGACCTGGCACCTTGGTAAATTACATCTTTCGTAATATTAGATTGTGCGCTCTGTACAGATCGATACCCATATAATGTTCGATTCACTAAGGAAAGACTATTTTCAATCGTATACTTAGCTGTACTTGGCGGTTTAATGCTTCAGTCACTCGCCAAGAAGAGATGCACTCAAACAAAATCACATTGCATTGAAAGATTTCACTTGAACTGGCACCTGTCGCATTGATTGTATGTACACATCATCACCAAAAATCAACGAGTCTTGCTGTTTTCCATTGATAGCCTATCAGCATTTCAATTGGAGTTACCATTAATCCGATGTGGTGCCTGACCGATTAAGAAATCAGCTACCGAATCATTGAATAGAATTGATCGACTGTCAAGTAATATAGGTAGTAATTTCCAACTGTGGCCTTATAACTACCAACCTAACTTCCGAATGCCGAGGAAAACATCCAGACGGAAACTGACTTTGATTTTTTTCTCCGCAGATTTCACGATTCACATGTTCGGAGTGGCTGAAATGTTTCCGTTTGCAGTTCAGCGGAACGTTTCACAGCCAAAATCCACAACTAACAGCAACAGGGATAAATTTCAAGCAACTGTTGGTAAATAGCTTGGTTGATTCAGTTTAGTAGTGTATATTATCACTGGGACAGTTTATAAACACAACTTTCTTTCTTTGAAACGGATCGTGTGTAATATTTTTCAGTAATCAAAGTGGTGTCACCTTGGTTGACAAGACAATTCACTGAGCACTTACTCTGAACAGTTGGGAGGACGTGTGGTTACGCAGTCTTGATTGTGTTCGAACACGCAGACAAACTGGTCACGTGAATTGTAAATTAAAAGTTACTATTCCAGTCTTCATCCTCATAACGAATATGATTCCTTAAAAATGACTGAATTAAATTCGGTACCATTTGAACGAATATTCGCAATCCAGGGTTCAATAGACGAACTCATGAAAAAGGAAAATCCCGTTCTGCATGAATACGAACCACTTATTCCCAAGCAATGTCCCATATTCCAACCTCAGTGCAATCATGTTGGCAGAGAGAAAGTTTAAAGAGTTAATTTTTTATAGGACAACCTGTTTGAATGTAAAACTTATCTTGAAAAAAGCTACCTACGGTAGTCGAAACGTTGGCGCAATACATCTACCAATTACGTTGTGTTATTAACATCATATAATTCACAATAAAAAACCAATACATGGCGGATCGATTTTTCGATACACTCCTTAAGCCCTTCGGTCCGGATGTTTACAAATGCTATCGTATAAATCTTTGTAAGTACTCAATGACTATTATAAACCAAGCATTCAGTCACAGATTTTCCATAGGTCGGGAAGTGCCAAGTTCTACGGTACATAAACTGAGCGAATATGATCCAATCAAGTAGAAAACAGGTGCCCTTCTATAGCACTCTTCAGTTATGCATTACTGTTGCCTTAAAATAAGGTAAATAGGAACCGATCAGATAGTGCATGAGAGGTAAGTTGTTCTATCCAATGGACTGAACGTTTCCCGGTCGGTTTTTAATCTTTCAAATAATGATTGACAGCTGTGCTGAATATGCACTCGCTAAAAGCGTAGACGTCCAATAATGCATTTTTCTCCCTTTCCGGTAAATTGGACACGCTTTTATGTGTAGTATGGATTTTCGCGACGAGGGCAGAATAATGACTGCTATGGTTATTCGGAAATACTGTTAGCATTTATTGCTGACAGTACTCGTGTACCATGATCTACAGCTGTTACTGGAAGGCATCGAACAACCCCATTCTGTTCCAACTAAGAGTGCCTTGTCGATCTTTAACACCGAAGCGTTAAATCGGCATTCCAAATACTACTTGCATTCTTATTCAAACAATCCCGGTAAAATGCTCCACCCACCCAAATTCACGAATTGGGTTTTGATTGAATTAATCATATGATTATTTGAGAAGCACACATGATTTCATTTTGTTTGTTTTCTGATGACTCGTAGCGTTCACCGAGGCCACTGAGAATATTTTTCCTCCGAAATTCCACGGCAGCATAACTTTCTACAGTGTTATTGAGGCGCCCAATCACAATGGCAAGTATAGCCATTTCATATATAAAAATAACAGCCTGGCAGTGATCACGTGGTCAATAGTCAGCACATTTCACTTGATATAATTGACCTGAAGGGTTGGAAAATGAGCCAGTTTATGCTTACCCGGACAAAAATTTCAATGTCAGTCAGAGGTGAAAATATGAATCTGGTCAACACTCAACCGAGAGTAAATTATTTTAGTGAATTTTTATCGGACGAAAGTCAAACAAATGACAATAAAAACGATGTTTTACTTTCTACAGTTATTACACAACAAGTGTACACTTTAAGCGGCTGTCTTGAAACAGGCGAGACAGCCCCCACCTCCGTGTGAGCATTTTTAATTAGGTCATTCAACAAACTGTTAGTTGCTGCCTAAGATATGTTATCTTTTACTTCCTTTGATGATGCAATGGCAATGTACATTTTTTAGGAAGGGGGCCGCTGCCGACAAAGGGTTGCCAAGTGGGGAAGTTGACCATCAGTGGGAGGATTCGGCCTTCACGTCCAAACGCCACGACCTTATCTGGGCAGTCATCAAATCGATGCCAGCTTTGATGGTTCGGTTGCAACGGAACCTGGGAAGTATAACATTGTTTCAGGGATACACAACACAAAACAATCACAGGCTTTTTTCTAAAGACATGCTCAAATCACTCGAGCGATTCGCATCATTCGTGTTATAACATATGGCAGATCGGCTGCAGCTCATAAATTAATCTTCTCATTAATTAGTTGACTGCTTCAAACGGGCATGTTTAAGTGCATGCGATGCTATCCGTTCAAGGCCTATTGTCATATCCGTTCTTCGGTATCGGGAAATATGACATATCCCTGGTTCACTGATCTCACTAACTAGTTAGGCATCATCTCAATTCCAACTGGTACCGTTCGGTAATAAACACACAACACCAAGCCTTTCAACTTGTCTTATTTACTCAATGAGACCATGGGAGCCAACGACTCATCAGACAGTATTTCTGGAAGGGGTTCGCAACCATGGAATGGAGACCTAAATATAGAGTGCCGGAAGCTTTTTATGACCTGCTTCATATTCATCAGGGCCCATTGCACAGATGAGACCAGCAACAGTGACCCTCGAAACTTGGAGTTGCACAGAATCACAGAAGGTCTCAACTGGTCAGGTGTGTTAACAAACCAGGCGAAAACTTGTTGCAGTCTATCACTGAAGTAACCAGCGGACCTGGAATTCGAATTTCTGAATTGAGGTGACATTTGTTTAGTTTAGTTGAATGCTGGCGGAAAAGAGAACGCTGAAATTAGCAGTGTTCACGTCTTAAGGTCACAGCTTTAAGAACTTGAACACATCCGATAAAGTGGTGGGATATTTTGAGTAAAAATCAAATATTGTCAGTGAAACCTGATTTGGATAGTTAGGGGCGTGTATGGATGATAAATTTAAGTAAGAATCAGACGGCGATTCACATTTGGTTGCGCAACAGACCAAAGGGTGCACACACCCTATGTGAGATGGTATTCGCTAAAAGTACTCTGTGTTTCTGGGAGAACGTTGATCATTTTCGCCATGTGAAAATATTAATAGAAACAAGGTTAAAGATTATGTTTGTGATCAAATGCATGGAATTTTAACCGCAATCAACATCCTGAAAGGTCAGAATCGGTAGTTTGTAATGGTATGTTAGCTGATGCCATTTTAATTCTCACTTGCAGATAACATGGCTCGACATATCGACCAACTTTATTGAAGTTCTTGTGGATATGCTCAGGAGAGTATTACCAGGATAAGGTGATTCTGACCCAATCGTTTTCAAACGTAGCTTGCTGATAAGTCGAACAAAGTAGTTTGACCCTTCACATTCACCTGGGTCACGTGGATTCTCGTATGTAGTTTTGTAGACGAATTGGCTTGCGCTCGCTCAGTTCAGTAGACAGCAAAAGAATTTATGCTTTCACGTCGTGGTAGAGCACTATCCGATTGTTGGCAAAAAATTGCATGCATCACCAATCCATAACATTTCCTGCACGTTATCGGATTTAAGTCAAAACCGTTCGGAAGTGTCATTCGACTGACTTATCGTGATCTCGCATGCGTAGGCTTAAAATGTGACCCACTGCACATGGCCACATTTGTGCATGCATACTGTAGAGTGCAATACTTATTATTCCATTGCTCTACATTCTACGAGCAGTTAAATTTGTCATCTACCGTTGCTGTTTATCTGTTTGTTCTTGGACCAACTTTCCAAGTCAACCAAAGTGTACTGACATGCACCCAACTTGGACCTCCAAGAAAGAGGATCGACAGGACTTGTTCCCTTGATGACACCAGTAGTGCTTAGACCAGATCAAATAAGGATTATTTGATAATCCTGCCGAATCACCGCTCATTTTGCACTCTAGAATCCATAACAAATCAGTTCACAAATCCGGTCTACTCTGAAGATAACGGGCTTTCGGAGCATCTAAATAATTCCGTTGCGTAGATTTACTGGCAATAGTTTGTAGTTACTAAACCTTGGTGTGTTCTAGGCATTATCATTAGCTTGAATCTGTCGTTCTTTCTGAACCAAATCACTTAATTATGATTGAATTTATGTAAAGATATTTGAAGGCAATAGATAAATGAACCAGAAACAACAAACACCGTTTGATTTGTAATCTTTTACCCAAACTCAAAAGCTGTGTTTCAATATTTGGTTAGAGTCGGAATACCATTGGATTGGATTCAGCAGACAGTTGCTAACGAATCTATCACATTTGTATACCTCTAAAGTAAAACGAGTAGCCACTACCCATTAGAGATTGTTGCTTCTGTCAGTTCCCTGGTGGAAATTTTCGGCTCATTCTATAAGATACGTAAATACAACACAAGGATTATTTATCCGCACTATGATGACAAATTGATCTTGCGTGCTAAACAAGTTGTATTCATACTTAATTACTTCTCTCTCTCTATCTCTCGTAAAAGTGTGCAAAGTTGAGGCCAAAACCGGGGTGTCCGATGTGGACAATGTACTTGTATTGTTTTCTTACTTTTTACTCACCATTTATAGGTACCATTAGCCTGGTATTTAAATGCGGCTCAAGTAAATTGCGTCTAAAATGAAAATGAATTTGTACTCTCAGGTAAGTGCTCAGGAACGGAATACTCAGCAACGCACCATTGGTTTGCTACAATCCTGGGAGTGAAAAAGCACTGCCAATGTTTCAAAAACAACCGTAATGATTAGCCTGTAAAACTACAGTCGATGGATCCTCTGCCATCCTAGTCTCTTCGACTAACTTTTTTGTGCCGAACTGCTACATTATTGTAAAAAGTGGAAATTCCTGGGTCGTATAATTGTCGCGACGGACTTATCTGATACACGTAGCTCAGGGATAGTAAATCACTTTGAAAACGTTGTGCCGTTCCATTCTACGGATCTGGATCAAGTGGAGAACGGTGTTGCCTGACAAATTAGGTCCTAGAGGAGAATTTGGTTTGGATGTATATGTGTGTTTGTGTGCTACCGTAGGCACGACACATTAAGCAGAATGAATGATCGGCATGTGCGGTAAAACATCCGTCATCACATCAACCGGAGAACACTAAACTCAGGACCTACTTTGCCAAATACACTAGACTGTCGAGAATGACTATGTGGATAGCCAATGACTGTCCATCTTTTATTGAGTTGATAAGATGTGTAGATCGGAGTCACATTCAAAATTTAGACAACACAAGTGTCCATCCGGTTGTTTGTAACATCAAGCGGTTCATTTTGGGGGAAAATCACATTTTATAACAAGAAAACTGAACAGGATTAACGCGTTTTTAGTAATGTCTAATCGATCCCAATCAGGACTGAAAAGCTATCCAATATGGATGACATCAGGGTATATCTGTCCGTGTTTCGCACCAGACCGTTTCTCAATCGTCGTCGTCACCTGCCAATTTAGGTCTGTCATATTTAAGCTTTATCGGTCGTATTACGTCTGCCTGAAACCAAGCTCACGTCTTTTTTTTAATTTCATCTAATTTCTCATTTCTGGCTTAATCCGCATTCTGTCTTTATCACAGTAACACATGTGTCGGACTTGGAGCTATTAGCAGAATGTCATCAGCCGTCAAGTTTTAGGCCTAACTATCAAAATGCCTCAGTAAAGTCAAGGGTGGATGTCTCATTTTCCCAGTGGACCGTTCACTTTAAACGCTTTTGAAAATATTCACGAATTTCCGTTTGCTTCAGACAGCCTCGGCTGAAAAAATTTTAGGCAATGCTTTCTCCTATCAAAGGTATTCTCACTAACCTGTGACATCGATTTCGAGGGCACGACGCAGTCCATTCGGTTGGCTGATTTTTGGTAATCGATCTAAGGTAGATGACCAAATCATGATTTCACACCAACCATGGGCGGCTTGCGAAACATAAGATAGTATGCTCACGTTCATCTGCGGCGGCGAACCAAAGTGGGCATCCCCGATGTTTAGCTCCATCCGAAGAACACTTGAACTGAGAAATCAGTCACATGTCTCCAGTGGGTTACGTGAACATTAAGTCATTCTACTGCACTGCTTGTCAGCTCACTTAGTCAGAGGCTCTGGTTAGAGTCTCCTAAACGGAATATCTAGCCAGGTCTGAGCATTCGGTTAGTGATCAGCCTACACTGGAATCATGAACCGACAGATAGCCGATAAAGTGGAAATAGAGGACAAAAAAGTTGTCATACGTGTCACTCGCACATATTGTTTCCCTTTATTTCCCTTTTTTCGCTCTGTGTTTTCCTCCTTCGTCATGCTTCCAACAAAGGGTTGTGCGCATACTTGTGCAAAATATACCCAGAGTAGTACTTACAAATAATTCTCTTTATTCCATTTATTTTACCTTTCAGCGGATAATAATCAGCTGTTAGCAAAGTACGTTTTTGCTGGGTTTACTCAAGACAAGAAGGTGAATTTGCTATGCTTGTCGTAGTAAATCTATGGAATGAACGGGAGAAAATGCACACTTCTAGCCGAAAATTTGTTTGAACTGCTGGTACTTCAAGTTTTCTATTATCTTTCTCTGTAAAGCTCTGCAAAGGAGACGTTTTACAATATTCAGATTGTTACAAACCACTTTTTATAAATGAAATTCTGGTTTGTGGGTTCATCAAAGGAACCTGGAAAAACTTTGGTTTTAAATTATTTCATGCATTCATTGACCATAATGATTTTGATGATCTGGCCCCATCAAAGAACAAGGATGTGATACAAACGCGGAATGCATACAAGCAGATTCCAATTGTGCTTTTTCACTGAAACTGTTGGTTAACTACATTCAACCAAATATTGCTGAAGAACATTTTCACAGACACGCTCTTCCAACTGTTCTCCCCATTTGCTCGTAAAATTCCTTCCCGCAAACAGGATTTCATCTGCCAAACCCATATTGCAAAAACCAACACAGTAGTACTAATATTAGAATATTTCTAACCAAAAAGGTAACACTTGCCGCATCGTGTTTTCGGTACTTTGTCTACACCGTTTCTTCCAAATATTTGCATCCAGAAACAAACGAACTATTTGGGCGTTCATTTCCAAACGTTTGTGGGGTTGTCTGTACAAATGTCAGAACTAACTACTGTAGTGGAATACATTTGGCTTCTTATTCTATAAAATGAAATTGGAAAATTCCCCGAAACATAAACTTCCAGTTTCAGCTTTATTTAACTATCCATCCTTGAATCACTCCTGATACTCTATCCAAGAACGCAGATATTAAACTAACATACATCAGAGTTTCCCCTGAAAAAAACAGTACTTATTGTGGTTACGGGATCTTGGGATACCAGCAAACAGCTAAGGTCATTTTGTCACAATAACTAAACGAGTTCCTGTTTCTTTAACTTCTCCCAAATTTGTACTTCGCTTATCATTTTTCATCTTTTTCCTACCACGTTCGCACGAAAGCGAATCTCAGTTTTTAAGGGATTTCTCATATAACATCAGCCCCGGCTAGTCACTAAGACACTATTAAATCACCATATAGCTGTTTCGTCTGTGTTAGGATAGGAATCTTCAACAAATCTTATTTATTGCTTTCAAAAAGGAACGCGAACCCGGAACGAACGATTGTGAGTCCAACCCTTTGGCCGTTGGACCAACCAGGGACGTAATAAATCCTCTACTACTGTAAACTATCAAGTAGCAAAGCTTTCCATAGAAACTCTCCATCCCCTGGAGGCCAATCATTTGCCGAACAAATATCGGTGGCTTGACAAATCCAATGCCAGAAATCAGGGGGGAATTCAAACGGTGTTCATGTTTGGTATCCCCCTAAAAGTCCATCAGGTTGGCTCAATGGCCAAAAATTTCGATTCAAAACCTTTTGTTTCGGAAGCCATAAGTATGTGCTGGTGATGATTCCCAGCAAAGATGAAATCACGGTTTTCCAATGACAAACTGAAGATTCACGCTGTACGAAGAACCCCTTTCAAATTTTACTAAATCTCGATAGTCAGAGTTATTTGGTGGATTTTCCAAATTGTTACCAATTTTTAACAAAGGAGAGCGTAAGCAGTAAACTTGGTATCTTCTTTCACTCGCAGTCATAATAGAATACTTTTACTGTATTCCGACTGTATTCTAAGCGTGAATGTCTTTAGTGAGAGCAACATCTTCATTTTTTCGAATTGTAAGCTATTCCAGATCAGGTGTAAACCCCCTTTTGAGTAGTCCATGCAAGGATGGCCAGTAGTAAAATGCGACTGCACTTAGTCAGGTACGTTGGATTCCACGTCTATGAGTTTGTATCACGGAAGCTGTCCCAACTCCTCGTGTTCTTGGCTGATTTCATTGCAAAATTCTGCCAAAGGCTAAAATACGATTTATAAGCAGTACCACACAACGTTCGGATTTTATTCCAGAAGCATAGCAGCGCACGCTTACATAAACCAACGAACCGCAAGATGCAACGAAAAAAAACAGTTTTTCTCTTATAGAAATGCTTTTTGCAGGCTATGATTGAAAAGCCAATACTTGTGCGGTTCTGAAGTTATGCCCACTTGTTGCTAGAAAACTTTGACAAATGTCTAGTGTTGACTAACCGAATGAACAACGTAAAATTAGTTAATACCATTGCGAAAATTTTACAATTCAGAGAGATTTGGATGTATTTGAAATCCTGTTTGAATTCCGGGAGTGCTGGAAACAAAACAAAAAACAAAATTACGATCGAACAAACTGTCCTCCGTTTACCAGAAAATGGGGTTGCACAGCATCCACCTGTTGCGCATTTCGTAGAAATCGATCACCCAGGTAGTACTCTAAGGTGCTTATAAGGATGTTTTTAATAGAGAGGAAAGCGAAAATTGTGTACTTCGTAGTCATGCCTTCAAAGAAAACTTATTCAAACAAATGTCAACAGTGAAATGACAAATTTAAATACATATGATATGGACTGTGACCAGTGGGAACAAAACATTCCACATGGTCAAGTTTTTGAAACCGTAATCAAAACTAGCAACCATAAAAGAGACGCAAACGAGGACGGACCCACTGAACGAAATCTCGATACAAACAAATGTAATTTTCTGCTCGGTCTACTAGCTCAATACTTATTTTTGTATGCATGATGACAAAAATACATGTCATCTTGAGTTCTTGAGTTTGATTGAAACCTTCACCAAAATAGATTAAAATTAATACGAATTCCGTATCGATTTTGGTTCCATTTTAAATGGGACAACAATTTTAGTACCTCTCGAAGGTTAACCTCTTACTGTTTGTGTGTTCAGTGTGATAAAAATAAATTGCACCTCTGGCAGGAAACAAGGAATGTTTGGTCAAATATAGGGTGCCCATTTGCAAGATAGATTTATGAAGGACTCGAAAAACAATCGGTCAAAGTCACTGCTGATCAGTGCAGCAGCAGCGCATTTGGTTTTTTTAATATCTTCACTCCTCTATATTGAACACAAATGGAACCAACGACGAGACGAATCAGCAGGGAAAAGTAGTCAGGCGACTGATCCCGTAAAGCCTTAGATATCTGGAAATCCGCACGGTGGCTATATTTTACCAATGACACACCCTAGTGAAATTAGTTGTTTGCGCCCGTCACACCACTTTTCAAAAAACTTTTTTTCCCGATTCATCCATTTTACTATGGTCGGCTATCAGAAGCCTTCAGTTTGTATGTGCTAATTCTCGTCCATTTTACACTTGTGTTCATTTTGACTTGCTCCTGTTCAACATCGAGGGGTGTGGTTTAGGAGAATAAGTGTGATTAAAGTAAATGAAACTCAAACGAAGCATATTTTCACAAGTTTCCACACGGTTTTGGAAACTTTTTTCTTATTCTTTTAAACAACTTTGGTAAATTAACAAAGTAATTAAAACTGAATCGCCCAATTATAAGATGATTAGACATAGTCCGGTATCACTTTGTCTCCAGTGAGTATCGAGTGAATTTCCGGACTCACTGAGCACCGGAAGTACACCCAGCTGCCTTGCCGTCATTTGGAATGTTATCACAAGATTTCGAAAAAGACATTCAACAAAAAAGGGTAAACCTTTTACTGAATAGACTTTTCCGGAGTGATGTTTTCCGAGCAATGTGACAATAATTGAAAAAACGTTAAATGACTATTGATCCTGGTATCCTAATTACGATAAGATATTTCGGGTAAAAATGCGATACTGATAATGCAGTATAAATTTGCCGTAAATCGTCAAAGAAATAAAATTTACTCCGTCTACATTGCGTGTCTTCAGCTCTGCCATCATTTGAGCGGCTCGCGACTGAAACCAAAAATATTCATGATTAATATTGTTATTATTATTGACCGTACTTCATTACTACTACGACATTTTTGTGGTTTGACAGGTGAATCATTAAGTAGCTTACAACCTGAATAAATAGATAATTTTAAGATAAGATAAGCTAAAACAGATTTGCAATTGTTTGGGCAATTAAATGCCTGCCGACTCCTATAGGAACTTTTCTATTGAGGACTGTAAATGTTTTGTTCAATACATAAAATTTCCTGTGAAAATATTGGGCTAATTCATTCACCTCCTGGACCGGCAGGGTGGGTTTGGTCGATACATTTCGATGAACTCATGGCCTTTTACCCAGATTTTAATTGGGAAACGGCGGGACACATAAATGAATGCACGCAAGATTGTGATAGTGAATTGAAAAGGCAAATTTTGGGCAGAAAACTATCGGTCTTCTGGGATTCGGAAGAAAATACGCGTTCTAGCCTCGCAATGTTCTGCTCCAAAAATCTGCCTGTATGTCACTCTCACGTACCAAGAATCCACTCTAAAAGTTTCATTGATTTCTGTAACCTACCAACAAAATTCTAGATTTGAAAGGCGGTTCTAGATGGAGATTATATGAATATATATATATATATATAGAGAGAGAGAGAGAGAGTTAGAAGCATGCAAAAGTTTAATCACATGCTCAGAGATACAAGGCTAAGCTAATTGGTATATGTTGCAATCCGCTTTGTTGTTCCTATTGCCGAAATTAGATAGTCTGCAACCGAGATAAAACAGCGACACAAAGAGTACGCCATTTGATTGTGCTTCTGTTATGAGAAAAACATTGAAATTTTCAGACGTTTTTTGACCTTGGGCACCATGGACACTAATTACACACACGATGATTTTCACAACAACAAGAGCAATCAGCATTTACTGTTGCACGGAACTTTCAAACGGGGAAAGTTCGGCCAGAACAACAACTGCCCGTTTTCGGTCAACAGAACACTCAGTAGGGCAGCTAGAACCATTGGGACCACGAAATGGGATGATTTTCACTCCATGGTACTTACATAAGCAGTACTTTCTTATGCCAAGCAGTTAAATGACGTGTTTCAACTTCACTTTAAAAAGTTTCCCTAGTATCTTTTTGAAAGAGGGCTGAATAATGCCTTGTTCTTTTGCTAGTGGGAGATTGTACAAATATCCAGAAGTTACATAGAACAGAAAAATCCGGATGCGCACTGAGCATCCGGAATTCCATGCCGAATTCATACTAGCGGTATTCGGCCTATCGGACAGATGCCTCATCACTGAGCTAGAACGGTCGATGTTCTAGGACGTAGCACTGGACCTTTACTCAAACAACCTGTATTCGACAGTCGTGTCCAAGGTAGCTCAATGATCGGGCATCTGTCCGATAAACGGAATATTGCAAGTCTGATTGTGACTAGTAAAATAGATTTTCGGATGCATACTATTCATACTGATCATTTTTTTCGCAAATTCGTCAAACACTGGCCGTGTTCAACTAATGGTTATAATTGTTCGTCTGACAGATCTTCATCGTGATTTATATGGCACTTTTCTGTAGTTCAGAATTAGGTTGCAATTGGTCCTGACTTTCTGGAAAGAGGCTTCCTTCTCAAATGATTTGGTGAGTCTATATCTGGTGGGTAATTGTGTAGTAATGCATAATCACCTTTCAAAAGGGACGCTTGAACGTGCCCTTGTAAGATGCACTGTTTTAAACATATGACACTAAAATCCACATTAACCTCTTCAATGGAATCCGTGGTTAGTTTTAACATTAGTCCGAAAGGTGGTGACACTGACGCAATCTTAATCAAGGCTTGATCCGTGGGTATTGGTAACAGTATGGTTTAGAAGACTACTTAACTGATGAACAATATGTTATTTTGTGGAGTGATCAAATTTCAAACGTCTGTTTTTGATATTTAATCATATTTTGTCACAAACGGCCAGTAAAACTCCGTGGACCGTCAGTGTTCCATGTGATTCAGAATTAGGCAATCAGGAATTTCAATCATGACTGAATTTGTGCAGATGTCTCTATGCCGATGATTTTTCCTACACCGGTGAGTTCTATGGCGTCAAATAAAGCGGTTGTACAGTTCTACCAAGGCTAAGAATAACTGAAGGCCTAGTCGCCGTGAAATGACTACTAAGTTTGTAAAAATCCATAGGATTAAGAGAAATTTTCGACCCAGGTTTCTTCACGGCAAGAACGAATACTGATTCCCATCTTTGGTGATTATCCTTTTTTCTGTTTTTTGACAATTTTCACCGGACATTTAATCGTTGATACTAAGTGGTGAATTATTTGGTCAACAAATCGGGTTTGATGAGCATACATATGGGTTTCGCATGATCTGAACCATACGTGCTACTTAGAAATAGTGAACCTCACGGCCTAACAAATATCGGTTGTCTTTGTCGACTCGTTTGCTCCAAATGATCTATTACTCAACAGCACTCGCGAAGCTAACAATGAGGCAACGCATGACAATTTATTCTTTTTGAATTCTTCGTTATTTACAAATTTAGAGTGAAATAAACAATTACTTACTTTTAACCCGAGCGAGGAGTAATTCAAAATTCGTATTGAAACGAACCCTTTTTATTTAGCTACACTTCGATTTGTCGGACAGTCACAAAGCGCTCCAGTTGAATAATGGGAGTGATCCTCGCAAATTTGTCGCATCAACTTGCGCAGTTGGCCAAAATCCACACAACTGTTTGCCCAAAATCCCAAAACATGATCCGGACAAACTGCAAGTAGAGCAGTCACACAGTGAGAAAATCGGTGAACGAAGTTGGTGGCCACCGAGGAAGGCTATCAGTCAAACTGGGAACCAAATCGAGAGATAGTAAGCAATTCTGATTTGGTTCAACTGAGGTTTGTAAAAAAAAAGGCTAGTGACAGCTTTCATCCTGTGCCGACCAGATCTGATCCGGACAGTTAATTGATTTGGTTCGGAGAAATCAAGGCTACTAAGAACGAAATTGTTTGTAGAAAGTTCAAGGAAGCAAATCAGTAGTACACTTTGCTTGTGACGATTTACGAGGGGAATAAATGGTCTACGACGTTAAAATTTTCTTGTGCACTTCAGACCAGTTCTTGATGTAGTTTAGAGGTGTTATATTTTGGAAGACACAAACTTCTGTTTTACATGGACAAAAATAAAAGCTGGGGTAAACCTCCGGTCGGTGAATAAAACAGTTAAAATATTGGTATTTTCATTAAATTTGTCATTGATTAGGCCAAGAATTTCTCCACTGGTCCTCTCATTTTTTACCGTTCACTTAAATTTTTTGCCTAAGTTAACAACACTGTCGAGAAATTTATCTAATGAATCCATTTTACCGCCTTCAGTCACCTGGTGTTTGTTTCATAATTCAGAAATGTTTCCTTGATTTCACACATTTTACACATATTTTCGGAGGTGATTCCATATCCCACTAAACAATCCTCATTCACTGCTAATAATTTATGTTTTCCAAAGCAATAAAATGAATTTTTGGTATCGAAATGACAGACAGTCCTTCACGGATTACAAGACACCAGAGGGAAACTTATTCCAAAGTGAGATTCATAAGCTGCATCTTTTGACAACAAAATTGATTTTTGAACACCTTTGTCCCACTAAAAGTCAACATCCTTTATTGAATCGGACAAGTATTCATTATTGTTTTCAAACCTATTAGCGTCTCCATAACTAGTGATATCGCATCACAAACAAACGAATCATCAGGCATATTTTTCTCAATTTTTCCCCTCTTTTCCAAGTACTAAATCACATAATCAAATACTCACCCCACCAGTTCTTTTCATTCAGTGTGTTGTAGTTGAGACTTTGTCTTCCCTTAAATAATCTCAGATAACTGTCTTCACTTTGCATGCAGACGAGATGTGTCCTATTCATCCCGAATTTCATTTTTCTCATCACACATACGAACTTTCGAATCCACCCCTGCATTAAACGTGATTTGTTCCCCTAGACATCCGTCCTGCAGCCCGACACTGGCTGATCGAATTCCTCTTTAGTAAACTGTGAATGTCCAATTGGTCCGATCCGTGACAAATGGACTTAGTGAACACAGGTAAATGAACGAAGTGTGTAAACTTTTAACAAACATCAAAGAGGTTATTCACGAAGCAAATCCTCCTCGTTATTTGCTCTTCGTACCCATCGGAAACTAGACAAAAGGTTTCTCGTGCATTAAATTTGATGAATTAATGACATTGTTCTGTCAGGACCTTCGTGGAAGTCAGGAGTTCCACAATAGTTCCAACAAAGGACGCCACATCTAGAGTTTCTCTATTCAAACAGATTTAACTTTCGTTTTACCTAAGTGATTTCAGTGTTGATTTATTCTCTCGCTCTCTCTTCCTCTTTCTGTATCCTTCAGCTAGAGCAAGTTTCGTCAAATATTTAGGAGACAAAAACAAAGAAAACCGAAAAGCAATTCGGAATTCAAAAGTTCAGAAACCCAAACATGCAGGACAGCTTACTGTTCCCTTTCTTCCGTAGCTGTGTTCTTCCTATTCATCTCAACAGCTACTCGCTTTTTATCCATTTGATTACGTAATGTTCCAGAATCCTTCAACATAGGGTGTCACACAGTACGCAAGCCCTGCTTAAAGCTTACTCATTTACGCAAGCAACAAGGCAACACGAGCCTCGATCGGAAACGAGTGCGGAAGAAACCACGGTACTACTGCAGCAAAAAATACCAAATTAATGCAACGAAAATGACAAAGCCAGTAGGCAAGCCGTCGGAATATACCAGCTGTCTCTCAGTGTTTATGTTCGAAGTACACTGCACAACTCATCAGCCAGGTAATACGGGGGTTTGGACTAATGTTAGTCTGATAAAACTAACCAACGTTTAACAGCGTCTGAAAATGAAAATAGCCCAAATAAGCATAGAATAGATAAACGGAAGAGGAGTATAGGTGCTACAAGCGAATAGTATTCCCATCCACACATCTAAAGGCACGAATGGTTTCCTTACCATAGAGTCATGAGGGGATACTCATCGTTTTTGGGGCGTCCCCGGAGCATGAGTGCAGTTGAAAGTGAATACCCTATAATAAATGAAGCCCATTAAATCCGGGTGACCGGGAAATTTGACCCGAAAACTGAAGTAGTGTGGAACTGCTTAAGGTCTCAATAGACCAGAAACATAATGGGCAGGAAGTAAGTGATATAACCACTACGAAAGTGACCGGCCAATTTGTAATTGGAACTTCTGAACTTTTTAGTGATAGACTCTCAATTCATTTCGCCATGGGCAGTCGTAGTTCAGATGGTCTTTAGTTGACCCAATCTCATTAAATTTAGATATACCGGACAATTGTTTCCTTTTTCTTTCGACGGGTTTTTCCCCTCATCTGTACTGAGTCAGTATAATGTGTGACTAAAGCACGGACGTATTTGTAATCTCTGACTTGTTGACTGATTATCAAGAGAAGGTGGAAGACTCGAATAACAGTGTTCCGGACAGGACACTAACAGAGTTCTTTGCTTGGCATACGACGGAGAGAGAACGATAATGTAGTGGTGAAAACTACAAACCTGATAGCCAAAATGCTGTCACGACGAAATTGCACCTCGATGCAGTGTGACGGCTTGCATGACTCCATGATCCGACGAGCTATACAGGATAGCTTGTGTCATCTTGAAGATATAGTCATGTCATGAGAGGGCATTGGGTAGAGGCCAGACGAAGTAGTCTCCTTGTCATCCAAGTCTAGGGTTAATCTGTGTTAGCAGCTCAGTCTGAAAAATCAGTGGAAGAATGATTAATCCAAGTAGATGGTCTGTTATTTAGATATAAACCGCTACGACGCGGTCAGGTTCTTGTCAGAACCAAAGACTTTGGTTGAGAACCTTAGCCGTTCTTCTGCTTAGCGGCTGCACTCCCCAGCAGTACCCGTCCATTATTCCCCATGAATTACACACCTACAAATAATTCCATACTACATCGGTCGTCGCACAGAATAACCAGGACCGCGCTGCCCATTGCATCCAGCGCAGGTGTGGTGGGCAGCGATAAGTATGCTACTGCTCAGAGCTCCCTCTATTTTATTTAACCTGTCTCCTCTGTCTCCAACCCAATCTGTTTGCCCCTTCTGTCTACACATAGTATCTCCATTGATAACACGCCCGAACTCGAATTTCGAGTAGCATTAATCCAACTGACTGCGGCTAATGGTTCTCGTCAAGAATAATTCCTTTACCACTTGCAGGAGGACGCAAGCAGTTCAAGCTGTGGGTCAGCGGAGTGCTCAGGGATAGTGCTTGAAGGTTGAGAAGGCTGAAAGAGCCTCTCCTAGGCTTAGATCCAGTCAACAGCGTTGGCTGTTGCATTACACCTGCTGGGGATGTAGTCGGCATCCGTAAGGCATATGTAGTGACTACCGAAGCTTAGCTTTTTACTCGAGCATGCTCCAAGAGACGTGTTAGCAATTAAATACTATAGCTAGACGAGTTTTACCGATGACCCTTAGCTTCACTTCTTGTTGGAAAAAGGGGAGGGGGGCCCCAAAAAAAAAAGGGGGGCTTTGTCTGACCCCGCCCACGTGAGTTAGCACACAGATGTTTTAAGGCACAGGTTGGCAGACTTAGTGAACTGGAATCTTATCCAGGTGGGTGCTGCACCTTGCCTGCTGAGGGAACAAACAACGAGGACATGCTTCTCTAGTTTTGTGCTAGCAATAACTTATTCCTGTCTAGTACGAAGTTCTGACAGTTCGCGTCGTAAAGCGACAGGGCGCCCTAACACGACGGGTATTCTGAATCAGATCGACCATATCGCAGCAAGTTAACCGTTTGATATCGGTTGCATGTTCCAGAACTATTAATCCTACTGGACCGCATGAGTCGAATCGGATCATGCGTTAGTTTTAGTGGGTTTTGTGCTTCAGCTCAACGGTTACCGACGCAGACCACAAACCGGATTGACTGTCGAATACTTGTGTGATTCGGCTGTTCGCGACAGCTATGGATAGAAACTATCCAAGGAACTATGAACTCCGACGGGAAGTAGTCTAGACGAGTGGTGTAATTGAATGAAACAGGCGATGCATTTAATAACAGGTTTCACCTGTGGTCCCAGATCTAGCTTCCATCAAAGACATTTCAGAAGGGCCGCCGGGTTTAATGGAGCGAAACCGCCAGCTACCGAACTGCAAGGAAGCGATTAAGATACATCGATAGTTGGAACATCAAGGAACGATATGACTTGAGAATGCTCGTGAAAATCGGTGGGTTAAGATAGTCGAAGAGATGGAAGTAACGGCCGTTAGGGTAACAGTGAAATACTTTTTAAGCTTGTCTGTGACACTGGGGAAGGTCGGAAACTTTGTTAGTGAAATCTTATGCGATCAAAATTGAGAGCTCATCCATGACAGACCGCTGGGAGAAGCACTTACAGAGATACACTTTAGCCTGACCACATGTACTCATAGCCAGGTCGCGACTTCCATGTTGCGATCATTGTGAAGCGTCCTTTGACTGCCGGACGAGCTTTCCCCAGTTCCCTCTAAATTGGGTGGAGAAGCCTTGATAAAAGCACTTACCTTCGTGTTTAGTGGTATTTGGACCATGGAGCGCAACCCGTTCTTTGTGAGTGAGTCAACTTTATCTGTTACCTGTGTCAAGAAGGGCACACGGAGTGACTGCAGCAATCATTACGGGATTAGTTTATCTCTGTTGATTACTGAGATTTCTAGGCTCACTATTGATTTACAACGCCGCTTGACACATTCGCAAAGAGGTAATTTCGGCAAACAGTGGGCCAAATTTCGTGTAGGGCCAGGTTCCATTACCAAATATCCAGTCCTCACCAAATACCAAAAATGCGCTACACACACCGCCTCCCCATGATGGTAGTCGTTCTGGACTTGAAAGGTGCTTCCGACTCCGTGGATCGACCAGCACTAGTCAGTGTTCTCCACCGGAAGGATATGCCAACGAAGTTCGTGAACCTGATGCGAGTATTGTACTCGAATATCTTTGGTCGCGTGAGGGCATTACGGTAATTATGAGTTCATTTCAACGATTAGCGGCCGTTTCGACAATGGTGTCCCATACCCCATTTCCTATTCAACTTCGTCATCGACGACGTGATGAAAGATGCTTTAAAAGCTCTTCGCGATGCAAGAGTCGAACTGGGAAGTGGAAGAAAGTTATGTGACCTAGACCACGCAGATAACGCAATTGTCCCTGTCTGTTGAATTTCGCGGACTCTTGCACAACGGGCACTAGACAGACTGTCGAGATCAGTTGTTGCGGTTCGGCA
>LUCM01007519.1:217319-287572 GCA_008360955.1 Fasciolopsis buskii
TGTGCTTTGCACCTTCAAATTGTAAAGTGCTGTTACAGGTCTGAACGACAGCAGCGTCGAACTTGATACTGGATGGAGAGGAACTAAAGATTGTGGACCGTTTCATCTACCTTGGTAGTTGCGTGTCCAACGATGGTAGCTCGGAAGTGGAGGTAGGCACGCGTATATCGAAGGCTCCAGGGGCTCACGCTGGACTGAAGCACTTGTGGCGTCGGCCTGATATTTCACTGAAGTTGAAAGGTCGAGTGTACTGGATTGCAGTGCTGTCAGTTCTATTGTACGGTTGCGAGAGATGGAGTATACGTGTCGAAGATGTTAGTCGCTTGGAGGTATTCGATGACCGATATCTACGCAGGATGGTTAGGATCGGATGCAGTGACCGGATGAGTAATATGGAGGTTAGGAATGTAGGATCAGGTGCCGGCTGTGAGAACGCTATCTCAGCTAATGATGCTTCGTAGTCTCCACCTATCGGGTCACGTGTTGTATATGGCGAACACTTGTTTACCATTTCGTGCCCTATTTGACTTTTCTCCCACAAAGTGGAGAAAGCCATATGGAGGTCAGCAGATGAGGTGGCAATATGGAATGAGAAAATGTATAGCGGACTTAGATAAACTAGGTGTCTGACATTTTCTTGGTTGGTGTCCGAAAGACCTGTCAACTAGTTGGCTGGAGACAGAAGGATATGGCAGTGAACCGTCAACAGTGGCGATAGTGTTGTCATTTTCAGTGAAGTCAGAATGATCGAAAAAGTGCGGTTTTACAGTTAGACTGTGTTCCGTGTGCTAGCCGCAGCGGCATCTTATTTTTTCCCGCTTTTGTAAATTCAATCCTTTTTCCGTCTGCCTATTCACTTTAACGCTGGGAAAAATTCATCGGTTACTGTGGCTGGCCTTTGTATGTGGAGCTGAAAGTCAGTGGTGCTGATGAAACTCCGAATCTACGGAATACGCTATCGAGGAAAGTAGAAACAAAATCTTTCGTCTAATCGTGGCGTACAAACACTGAGCCTATTTTCACACTGCATAGCCAAGTTTGTAGTAATTCTACCAATAGATTTTATAAATCGCTAGCATTAATCTCGAAAATGCTAACAGACTGAAGGACGTGATTCTTGTCCTACTTGGGAGAAGAAGAATTAATTTATGTCAGTAATCTTCTTTAATCCATCAATCATTTGTTTGGAGGCCACGGTTTAAAAACTGAAAAACATTTCAAATCGGATGGATACAATTTAGATCACGCTTTGTATGAAACAAGGTGTGAATAAAGTACACTTTGGGGTTAGATTAATTGTGCCAATCAGCATTTGTACAACAGTTATTAAATCATGGAATTGTGTCTGTCAGTTCTTCGGTTTCGTTCAATCCGAAAGCCTGTTGTTTGCACTTTACCGAAATCCCAAGTACTGCTGCGTACCGGAATAAGCGTGGCATCCTGCACATTGAATGAAATTCAGCCATCGGCGTTTCTAAGGTAACAAGTAAATATGGAAACTGCAGAACAAACCGGATGTTTACTCATTTTTGTTGCCATGAAAAGAAACGGGAAAATACAAAAACAGCCTAGCAATCAGGCAGATTATTAGGATATTCTACGCCATAACATAGACATAATGTATCATAGGTTATCCAATTCATTCGTGTGGTGGCGAGCAATAGGTGTTGTCAGAAATAACCGTTGGCAAAACATTTTTTTAGTCAAATACATTAACTTCTCGAAAATTCATTTTGATTTGCGTTTAGACCCAATGAATAACACTTCGCTAAATCCTTCTGAACTACAAAAAGTACCACAGATTAATATGGTTAGGGTGTCAGTATGGAACCATCCACTTATACCAATACTTTATTACGCTCATACATCAAGAGTACAGTGTTGGGGACAGTGTCTCACAACTCTAATACTCATCACACAGGAGGAATCGGCAACCATTATCTTGAAATTTGGAATTGCTTATGGGGAATTTGTGGGTCGTGTGTTAATAACCGAGTGGACTGACGTCAACCTCTGGAAGTGTAAGAACTTTACTTTAAAGCTATCATTATGTGATCGCTTAACATTGGTCCAACTTGATAGGCTCTATGAAGGACAGCTTGTCTACCCGAACTTACAATCACTTTTTACAACTTACACGTAAGTAAAATTTAAATTGCTCGGATGTTGATTATGAGCACGCTTGAAGTTTCTCGAACAGACTTCGACCATTCCGTTAATTTACTACTGTCGATCTTACGAATTATGATTTTCGACACCTCATCTGACACCTAGACCTGCTAAAATGTGATGTTTTTTGGTTTATCCCGATCAGCTTACAGCTTAGAATATATTGATTCTGCTTACGTGAGCATTGTACTATGTGGTATGCACAGTCAAATAGTCCGTACTAATGTGCCTCTCAGTATTCCAGAGATTGTCTACATGACCAATAAAAAATACCTAGGTGTCGTAATGCTTTGGTCAACGTAGTCCTATCTATTGTTTGATCAACATGATACGGCATCGTTAGCCAGTCTCGTAGTAAAAATCTCTGGTGTTTTACCCGACAGTACAGTTAATCGGTAAGGCAGTAAACTACACGGAACTTCACAATTCCGCGCATTTCGATATTTGGTAAACTGTCCAACCCAGCCTAGGGCAATTTGGCATAAAAAGCCGCTCAGTTAGTCTTATTGACGAAAGTTCTCTTGTCTCTTACTTTCATCCTACTATAGACTTATCAACAGTGGCGTAGCCCTACAACGGGGTTTCATTTCTGAGTTTCATAGAACCTCATTTTGAGGCGTCTTAACGAAACACGATGCGCTCATTTTTCACGGCAGATGGCATTTTCCCATGTCTGCTTCGTGCACCGATTTTCACTGTAATAGGAAACTTTGGCATTGCAAATAATGATGTTGATTGATTCCAAGAAATTATCGCATACTCTCTGGCGTTCTCGTGAAAAGCAGTTATATAGGTCCCAGAAAATTACATTGCAAAACTGTTTTTCTACGTACTCGTTCACGAAAAACAAAGATACCAATAGACAAAATTTCGCAGAATCATAAGCATAGACCCAGACGAGGCCAGTTACAGCAAACTCTCAAAGCGAAATATGATTACTTAAAACATTAAAGTAAGCTCCACAGTTAGAAATCATCGAAAGTTTTCACAACTCATTTGGTCAAATAGGGGATTTACACCACAACGGAATACCGAGCACGCATGTATCTGACAACCCCGAAAATCAATAACAATCACGAGACGTTTTTTGACATTCCGGTGAAACAGATGAAGGAACTCTTACTGTCAGTAACATTCAACGTTCAGCTTGGATTCAAGGGATAATTGTACCGTCAAAAAGACAGCGTTGCCGTGGGGTTATCACCTTATCCCCTATTCCCGTATTAATTTGTTACTAAACAAGGTAAAAGCATTTTTCCAAACATTCTGAAAAATTTTACTTATCTGATGTTGGCATGTGAACGGGATTTTCTATTTGACAGGTGGATACCACTAGAAGCAATGGTAGATTTACCTGACCAAATTTAGTGTAATAAATCTACTGCTTTTATGGGACAAGTTTTACAAACGCGGGTTATAAAGTGATCCACCGAGTGCAGTTAAAATTATCTTGACCGGACCAGGATTATCATTTTTTTTAAATTGCATCGCCTACAGAAAAATACTAATCTTATGCTACTTCCTCCTATCTCGAATGCGAAAAATTTGTTCGGCAGACGTAATCATTGGAAAACTGCGAAAAATGCAATAAATGCCCCGAAAATTCTGGTATGCTCTGAAATATGTACTTAACAGAAAATACCTGAGGCAAAATTAGAGATTAACTGAAGATAACTTTTACGAACGAGTCACGTGCTGGACTGTTTCAGCGAAAGCGACAACGCATGCTTAAAGGCAACAGTGAATTGCAATTTCTCCCTACCATATTGTACGTTGATGGATTATTCCAGCTATTCTGCCGAGAGAGCGAGAGAGATTGCTCGTTCCCTCCTCTCCTTTCCTTGCCTCATGCTCGTATATGTATTGGTATACTCAAACTTGGACCCCCCTCCTCGTCCTTTTGGTGCAAAAAGATTTGCCGACGATTCCAAAGAGTCATTACCATTGCGAATGCGCAACATAATCGTGATTTTGGGTAAGTAAATTTGTTTAGCGAATTTCCCCCAAATTTCTCCCGAAGACGTCACAAACAACAACTGACTGTCTCAAAATTTGTGTCGGATATATTGATAAACCCATAGCTACATTCAGGGAAGCAGTTCATCAAGACTCTGGAGCTAGTCGACTGTGACTGAGAACTGACCCACAGACTTATCCAAACTCGTATGTTGACCGTGTTCATGAAATCAAAAAAAAAAAAACGGAAATACTACACACAGAGACGGATTGGCAATGTTTTGTTTGCCTTCTTCCAAACATGAAACAGGAGCACTCAGTGCTTCGCTGGTTGTTGACTGCATTGCATACATTTTCTTGACTATCCAATCTTGCGTGGGTCTTGGTGTCTATAACGCATTTTACTTTCCGTTTGCGCAATTAGGTTGGCTTTGATAATGATGTTATCGAAAATCGAGTTCATTTGTTTTTCATCTTATTCTGTGTTCGTAATTCACTGAATTTAATTACAACTATTAGCAATAAGCTGTTAGTTCTTCTGTTCATAACATCACACATGCAGACCTGTTTGCCGAAGGTGGATGCCATGGTGAAAAGGCTTCCTAACGGGAACGTGACCCATTGTGGAGGGAGCAGAACACGAGACAGTCACATCCAGACACCATCATTTTAAATGCTCAAACATCACTGGACCTAATAATGGGTTTAGTGTCTTTGGTTACAAACGCGTCATTGAAATTTGTTGTGAAATCCTCAGTGTATAGTTAATGTTTGATTTTTCCTGGTGAACGGATATGTATGGTTCATATGATGTACATGGAATGCGCATAATAAAACTAAACGTCGTAGTCAGTGATAGACAGTTTAAAAATGTACACTCCGGAAAAACCTTTCCAGCCATACGCAGTTCGCATGATGCAAGCTTGCGCTGATTGTCACTGGCCTTGTTTCCGACTCTCCGTATTAGTTATCAAAACATTTAATGGTATGGTCTCTTTGGGGTACTATGAAGTATGTCGAGGAGCCAAACCTCGATGGCCATTGTGTAAAACATGGAAAGAGTAAGATATCTGTTCTGGCTCCCACTGGTCAATGGTCAGTCACTTCCATATATCATTTCCGACATCTCTACAGAGAACTGCAAAGTTGAACAAATAAAAAACGTTCCTTTATTAGACCAAAACAAACGGATTATATTGTTTTCTGTGGCAAACACTCAGTGATCAATTAGTCAGTCAGCTAATTCTCTTCATTGGTATTAGAGGAGGTCTAGATGCGACTTTTCCGCTGTTTTTCGATGAACTTACTCAGTGCAATGTTACCGGGCTTGTGCTGAACTTTGGACGGCATAGAAGATAAGTTTTCAACATATACTAACAAGACTTACAGAGATAGCAAGTGAAGTAAAAACGCATACCTTTGGCAATATTTTGATTCGACAGTTGTAGCTTCCAGCTCTGAACACGTCCTTGCACAGTCTGGCAAACAATAGTCTTCTTGGAGTAAACACAACCGGCTGAAGTGATATCAAAAATAGGTGACCTGAAACGTTTGGGCTTTGGTTGGTCCATGAAAGCATCTGAGTGTATAGCTGGTTATCATTATTGTTATTTATGGTAAAATGAGATCACCGTGATATCGCGAATGCTCAGCTTTCCGTGTGGACTGGTAGGCGAATTGCTTTCATTAGCAACAATCAAACAGAAAAAAGGGGTGATCATTTTATCCAAGGAAACATGCTTTGAGTCCATGACCAATTCCCATTTCGAGATACAAAGCATGGATCACGCCAAAGGTCATTTTAGAAATGACGGGTTACATAATCGTTGCTAATAATGCCAGCAACAATGAAATAGAAAGCACGGATGATAATGTTACTAACAGAAACGTCTCAGTCATCGAGATGTATCAAAAAATCCCAATTGTTACACATCACATTGAACACTTTCTTAAGATTTAGCTCTCGTCATTGTAAACACTCCGGTCAGTGTTATCATGTCCTCTATTATTCTGGAAACATATTTTCACTTTTAAATCTGTTTTTTTTTACACTTTTCTTGCAGTTTGTATAAACAGATCCAAATGATCGCTAGATAAGTCGTGTAAAATAGTGTTTCCATCGAACTTTGGTTCAGCCGAAAATTGCGAGATACAGAGTTATTGTGCCACAGAATTCCAGCGAAATATTAGTTAGGCATTTACACAATTCTTAATGCCAACAGCTTGATCATTTCCTATCTACACTTTCTTGCTTTTTGTATGTGAGTTGTTTTGAAATTAATGTGTAATTGGATGCCGTCAAATATATGGAATATACGCGAGACTTAATGTCCTCACGAGTAGCTTTTCTGACAAAGAAAAAAGGCATGATAAGGAAGTCAGTTTGTTTCCAATAATGACATACCTTTTTAAGACGTAGAGGATAAAATTACCTTCAGTTAAGATTCCTAAATGAATCTGGCTGTTGTGTGGCGCCAAAATCCAGTCAGAGAATTCAGTAGTAGAAATTATTAAGGATGGGAATCGAAAACGACGTTTTCTGTGTAGCACCAAAGTAGCTGCACCGTTTCTTTTGCTCTGTTCCTAGTGAACCCCCATTATTGGTAGCTTTGTGTAAAACTATACTGAAAATTTTAATCTCAACATTTCTAATCAGTAGCATTGTTTAACTTTCAGATTTATTTGTTCTATTCTAACCACTGCTGCAACCAATCGCTCATTTCATTTCCTTCCAGAATGCTACATAATCATTAAGAAGCAGACCTAGACTCCTAGCAAACGGTTAGACATTAGAGACAGTGATTTTCCCCCGGCACTTTGCCTTTCATTAGGAGTGTCCTCAGATCGGCAAAATGAGGCTGGAGAACAAACTGGTGATTACGACTGACTGATATGAGTTCAGGACCACTTGACAAAGAGACTAGAACAGTCGGGGCAATTTCCAAAGATGCTGCTTCTGAGAAAGTGCTACAAGTCTGCCGATGGTACCAAGATAGGACCAGTGTTGCCCTATGCTACCTAGGGCCATATCACTTGTTCTTCCCACTATGTTTTGAAGGATCATATTTTAGAATAAGCTTGTCAACAATAAAGCAACACAATCTTCATGGGTCACACATAAAAGCATGTGCACACACAATCAAGATGAACGAACGCAACACCGACTTCGATTTAGAAAATACTCTCATACGGTAATCATAATGGTCGTTGAAATCGTTTATCAAATGCTTCGCGGCCACAAACCAAACAGTGTGGTTTGATGTGCTCTTCCATTGATAGACACTTACCCGATTTGCTCCAGGTCATCGATTTGCTCTAGTTTAAACTTCCCAGTTATTGTTGCACAATGAACAATTAAATTCAATACTGTTTATTCAGACTGTGATGATCAGGATTTGAGAATTTGTGCGCGAAAAATTCACCGTATGTACACAATCTGTACTCTCTGGCAACCACGTACGTTATTTGAAAGTAACTTCATAAAAAACTAGAACAGGTTCTATTTTAATCTCTCGTTGTTTTCCTGCTCTTTGAACATTACTGATAAGTTTACGTTTTGTTCTGGTTCGTGAATAATGTTGGTGATGATAGTAAAATTGCACGAAATAGTTGGATTGTGTAATACACAGTTTCCTTTTTTCCGTTCTGATTATTCTCACTCAGACGAATGAATATTGAAATGTGAACAAAATGAGAATCACGACGTTTGCAGACATTTATTCCACCCGAACCTGTGTAATTTTTTTCAATGTACAATCAGTTCTTGTTGCTGCACGATGAAGATGCTAAATGAAATGGGCAAATCAAAATTTTGGATTTCATTATTCAAAAATTTGGTCAGAACAACCCTTAACAAATTGTCGTACGTAAAATGTGTTCTTGTTAGTGCGGAACACCTCCTGCATGGCACGGAAGTTCCCACACTGTGAACAGTTAAACAGTTTCTTGTGATCTTCGCACAAAGCACTAATACGTGCAAACACGGCGCCTAATTTCGAATTCAGCAAGCCATCGAGAATTCAGGGTACCGTCCACAAATATAGAGCTCTAGGTTTTATGTCTATAATGTTTGATTTAATTCATACAGTCAGTTGGGCACAGCTTCATTGTTTTCTTCTAAGCACACCAGCGATCATCTCGATTCGATAAGCTACAGGGTGATCCCTAGCCTAATGACCTCTGCTCTGCGACCATCACCTTGTTTGTTTCATTGACGTTTGATACATGCTTTTCAGGGAATACTCAGTAACTTTTGCAAACGATTTGTGTTGGTCAGTTTACAAGGTATTCTGCAATTGGACTGTCTGAGTGGGACATAAACAGCCGACAGGCAAGGATATCAGTTTATTTTACAAGCACCCTCGTAATATTCCATTCAATTTAAACTAAACACCTAGTCGACGTGACTGGAAAATCCATGGCATCTCTGATTAAATCCTTATTACTGCAGTTGCTATTTTTCGCATTACCTTTCAAATACCCCGACGCTGACCGATTTGGTGCACTGGACAAGTGAGTCTGATTTTCTGTCCGGATAGTGAACAGTACGTTGAGTGTGATTTTTGCTACAGCTACCAGATACCTGCACTGGTTCCTGGCTCATAGGTTGACCCAGTTTAAGCTAAAACTAGAACAACCAACAGTCTGTGTGTGCGTGTTTGTGTGTGCGTGTTTGTGTGTGCGTGCGTGTGCCTGTGTGTGTGTGTGCAGAAACACAAACGATATTTATTTTGTTATATTCTGAGAGTTAACTATGTATTCATTATTTCATTTCTACTGTTTGCGATCAAACTGGAGTAGAGAGGATAATGCAGAGTTATTGAATTCTGACAGTGCGATCGTTCGAAGCAATTAAGAACGAATTTCCGTAATTCTCAGATTCAAGATTTTCAGCATCGAACATCACTGTTGTGTAAGAAACTTTAGCTCAACATATGATCATCACTTCAGCACATCACTCATTAGGACAGGAAATATTTCTGTTTGCATGAAATAATTCACCATGTGATATCATCGTTCAGCTCACCATTAAGAATACATGGAAGCAGTATACAGCTGATTCATCCCTGTTAGGAATGATGAACTGGGACGATTTTGAGTGGAACGCCTTAGATATACACTATCAGGCGGGCACTGAACGGTTCGTTGAGCTTTATCACATGATGTTGTTAAACCTATCCGTCACTGATTTGCAAGGCCACAGAAGGCTAGTGCACAGCAGTCGAGTCTTGTTATTAGATTACTTTTCTTCAGGTAGCCTAAGTACGACGAAGGCTTTGGACATGACCCACAGAGTTTGGCTACTTGATATGTATTAGTAGCAGGTGATAGAATGTTTTCATTCAGTCCCCTACCACTAATACATACCAACTAGTCAAGCTCTATAGGTCATGTCAAAAGCGTTCGTCTTGCTTAGGCTACCTGCAGAGAAGCCATCCACCAGTAGGGGTCGACCGTTTGTTCTAGCGGCTCGTGGCCGTGCAAATTCGTGACGAATAGGCGCAACATCATGTGGCGAAGTTCAACAAACTGTTTAGAGCCTGCCCGTTAGCGTAATGCTAAGGCGTTCCACTCAAAATCGTTCTCCCCGGGTTCGCATCCCAATTCGGGCACGGTAAATATGTACTGGTTATCATTCCTAACACTGATGAAACAGTTGTATACTGCTTCCATGGGTTCTTGATGGTTTTTGAACAATGATATTACTTGGCGAATTATTTCATGAAAACATTCTATCTCCTACTACTAACGCGTACCAAATATTTCTGTCTTAATCAAATTCACTAGCACAAATCCGTTTGTCATATGTAGAGTTGAGTTATGATTACACCTAAGCCAAATAAACGAACTGACTATGTTTCGCTTGATTTATGATTCCTTGGTTTGCTCTTTGGAATTTATCAGTAATAAACCAATGTCAATTCAGCATGATATTCTGTTAACTTCTAGGTGAGAATTCACGGCCTAGGCACAAAACGAGATAAGCGGTAATGTACAACATTTGTGAGAAACAAACATCCTTCATTTTCGAAGGAACTGCTTCTGTGAAACAGAATAACTCTTTATTATAATGTCTAGTCTTTCTTTACTGACTATTCACAGGGAATGCAAACTCACATTCCCTGATAAAAATGATCAGTACAAGTAATCAAGAATACTACTAATCCTCATCCACTTCATCCCTATCTCCAAAAAATGAAGTAGAAGCCTATATAACGGGCATCGTGACCTACTAGATGACAAAATGAACAACACCAATTACAAGTTGCTTCAAGCGTGCCTGTGAATTTCTGACCATAATTTCCCACAAATTTCTTCTCACCGGTTCTTCTATCACACAGAAATGACCTCAGTGTTACCTAGAACCAACAGCTATCTGTGTTTTGAAATACGATTCCAGAAAAGCCTAACTTCACTTTTGTTAATCACATGGCACAGTGACCTTCTCGCTAACGTGGTACAAACAAAGAAAATATCCTAAAGTACCACTTTGGATCCAGATGGTCAACTGATGTTTAGCAGAGCAATTTTGGCCGCCCATAAATTTTGCCACAGTGTGTCACGTGACCACTACGTGTTCAAGTAAAGCTGATCTTTTGGCGTGGATTACAACACCACCAACAGCAACGATAAAATAGCACAAAGAGCAAACGTTTCTTTCTGGTTGCCCTTGCTGTGGAGTACTGTAATCGACAAATTTGCTATTCCACATCACTTTTTTGTCTGTTTAACACTAAAGATCATCGTTAAAAAAGCAGAAACATTGACTTATGCATGCCGCAACCATCCGGAACAAGAGAGCAAATAACAAAGACAACATAGAATTTCGAGCACTAATTTATCAGATAACCTATTAATGGCCCCTGAAGATGAAAAGAACAAAGTATAAGCAAACATACTCCTTTTCCCGAGGCTCTGGTCGCTGAGTTCCACCTCTAGATCGCGAAAGTTTCATGACCAATCTAAACGACATCGTCTGGTAATGGAAAATTTGCTATATGAACGCTAAACTCAGCTTTCAGAACCTCACGGATACCAACAACCTGAGCTATGATACAAGAATTTCGAATGTACTCATTTTCAGTGACCTGCCATCACTCATTGAATTTGTCTTTTGTAATGAGAAAGACTCGAAAATATTGTCTCTTTTCCCGGCCATTGTTTATTGCATTTAATTTGATCCAGTGTACATTCTTCTTCTATCTTCATGTTCATGCCGTCAGTGGGACTGAATAACCGTAGTTCTGACTGTAATCAACTCGAGTTTCTATGGCTTACAAGTATATTGTTTTGTAAGCAAATTGAAGAAGACCGAATGTCAGCAACGACAATCTTGGCATATGATTGCCCCCAACAACTATGATCGTGTTCATTGGAGCAGTCTCATATGCTTTACGAAATTTATTAATTTGAAAATTTAGACTACTTAGCTAATTGGACCAAAGAAGGAAGCACAAAAGATCTGTTTACTAATATTCTTCTGCATACTCTGTCCGATCACGAACAAACATACAACTGGACAAAGCAAAATATGAAACGATGCACGTGAAAATCTAATGTGCACGGTGTCTTGGCATGTGTTGTCAACCTTTCTCGACTCTAGTTGGGCAGAAGGTAGACAATTGACTAGGCCATTATTCTTTTGGAAATGTTGGTTTAAATGCCGTAGATTGACAGCAAAAGTGTGTATGGAATCGACTAACTTCAACTCTTGGTCAAGGACAGATGTCGGGTAGGGTGGATCTACGAAAAATTTCATTCCCATGGATCAGGGTAACTGATGGTGTCGATTGAGCTTGCAATTGCAGGTTTACGTTTGGATGTGTCAAAATTTGGTACTTGAAAGTTATGTCAAGTTTGGTGGACTGATTCACGAACGAACTTTGGTTCAGCTAGGACTTCTTCAACGTTCTAACTTCTACTGTGTTTCTTGATGTTTTCCGCTAAGTGTTATGGGTCACAGACTGGCAACATGATCTTGATTTAGTCGCGTATGGTTGTTTTATCAGAGTCCCTACCGAAAAACTGTTTTGCTCAGCTGGCTTCGGTCTTGCGACCTTTCCTACTGTTCTCATCTAGAAACAGTTGCCAGGCAGCATGTGAGTAGGAAAGAACCAGTTGTAAATTATTTGTTATCGGACATGAACACTCAGTTTAACCACTATGAACTATAGAAGAGCCATTCAATCTTAGTTAGGAACCAACGGAAATACATTTCTACTGGTCCATATTTGGAACTCAGATTGAAGGCATATCGGCCGAGTACTTCTCCCAGTAAGCTATTCAAGCTGTCTCGATAAATGACCTTGACAGTGGACTCGTAATAGTTAATCTTGGGGATTTAACTCCAGTTATTGAGGAAAATAAATCAAACATAAATGGTAGATGATTACCAACGACGAAAACTGAGATAGCCGTCCAACGCGTCCATTGCTTTTTTCTATTTTAAGCTATGTTGTATCGCGAGTCGCTTCAAAATCACACTAAATTTTTAATTACGGAAGTCGGTTATTTGTTCACTTTTCACTGTTTGCAAAGATGCACTGATCTGCATATTTTGGCAGCTCGTTGTTAACGTTTTTTTTTTCAGTCCAACTGTATGGTTAGAAAGTCTGTTTTCAGGCATTCTATCAATGTGTAACGTGCTACTGGGAACGATGCATTGATTCCCCTATTCACTGATGACAGCGACGATAAAGGTCGGCTCAGCCTCTGAAGCGGATTTTGAATTTCACCGTCGTCTTAATAACCGAGTTAATTTATTTGGGAATGACAATATTGGATGTCCACCACTCTCCTTCCCGTCGTGTTTGCACGTCACTCCCAATCAGCGCACTTCATCTTTCAAATTCTAGTTTTTACCATCTCCTGGTTTGGAATTTGTTTCAGTTGAAGTCAAACGTTCTCGTACCAGTTCGTCACACGATTGTTAATCTGTTATCTGTGTCTTGAACGTGTGTACAAAAATACCGCGTGTAAACACCCATACACTGCACTTGTACGGACTCCTTATCTGTTCCAACGAATTGCTTGCTATAGACAGTATGACACTGTTCGGCGATAACTTGATTTCTGATCCATTCTTGTTGCAATATAAAAGCTACCACGACAATGTTGAAATCGGTATCCTCAATGCAGTAAGGTGTCTTTTACTCGATCGAAGCTCGTGTATTCAAGGACACATATGGCGCGTGATGCGCAGCTTTATTGCCAGGCAATAACTCCGCAAATTGACTGGTTAGCAAATGATTTTCGTTTCTAGGCGTGGCCCGATCAACGAGGCAGAAAATTGGCAAGAAATGACGAAATATAACATTTATTTCTCATTCCTGTTCTTTCCTTAGACTGAGACTGCCACGTAACTCTGTTATGCTATATACGGATAGGTATTTTCTCTAAGGAAAACTCAAATTGTCACAGTTAGCCAGTTTCCGGTTTGTCTCAACTGCACAGTCATTTTATCAAATCTAGCAAAGTCTATTGTGACGAGGTGCCAAACAAGAGCTCATCAATAAAAATGTCCCGTTCAATCTTACTGAGAGCTGCCGCTTGCGCATTCAAAGCAGATACCTCAGCCCTAAATATGCATTCGTAATGTATACCATCTGGCAGTTTGGATAATTTGGTTGATGTCAGTCATACCGCATAAGTGAAGCGATTGTGGCTCAGGTTGATGATTTTCATGCATTGCTGACAGCTAGCTTGATGTTTCGATAGCAGTGATGACACAGTCTCTGCCGGTGGTGAAAATTTATCGATCTAAACAACAGGCTCAATGATGAGCACCTCAACTAAACCCCATAGTTCCTCATGAGTTGCTAAACTTGAATACCGCTCTATAAAATGCACAAGCGCCCCTGACTGGATGTTTGAATGGTATGTCCAAGCATAGTTATACTCACAAATAGTGGGCTCTGCCTATGGCGTCTCTAGAACCGGTACCACCTCATGTAAAGTCAACATTAAAAGATTCAATGAAAATCGATCACAATTTGTTTGATTCAATTCAAGGGTTTGCTGTAATTTCATTGCATTTTAGGGAAGATGGTTTTCTGCTTATTTATGGAGCATCACCTGTATACAGTACTTGCCCGAAATTGTGTTTGCAGAACACAATGCGTTCCACAAGAGTGTTGTGTGGCTTTCTGTTGGTAGGATATGTTTAAATCAACTCTGTCTGACTAAAACACAGTTGATCGAACAAAGAGAGAACACTTCTACATCCTCATTTTGACATTTTATAAAATTCATTCCTTTTAAAATTGGAAATATTCCTGT
Organism: Fasciolopsis buskii; assembly: GCA_008360955.1. NCBI lineage: Eukaryota > Metazoa > Platyhelminthes > Trematoda > Plagiorchiida > Fasciolidae > Fasciolopsis > Fasciolopsis buskii. Next base: position 231,723 of record LUCM01007519.1, read on the forward strand.
GTGTAGGTGGTATTTCATCCATTATTTTTAATAGTGAAGCAATATTGTGCATTGTGTATTGGAAATTGACAGCGGTCACCACGAAAGGAGAGAGAGAGAGGGACGACTGAAAAGCGGAACTGATCAGCAATTTGCTTTCTCACGACCTTGATCAACCCCGGGGTGTGACAGCAGCTCACAGAATAGCAAAACACGTCGAGGTGATGGAAGTCACCTGATTGGTACACAACAAGAGAAACAAGTAAATCATTTATCTTTGACCAAACTGAAAATGCCTGTTAGATTATTACGTGACCATTAGATATCCCTGGTAGGTTTTTGACAATCTTCATCAGAAAATTGCATGTTGCCCAAAATTCAACAAGATTTGGGCGCATCTATTTTCCGTTATTGGTGATTTGCCTACTTCATGACAATTGAGAAGTTTGTCGAAACCTAATTAATTTCTTGGTACCGAACATTTGCACATTCTAGACATATCCATGGTTGATCTCAAAGAAATGGATAAATTCTTGTGGTCTCTAATGCGCAACGAGTTGAAAGAATTTGATCACAAAATTTTGTTTGCTTCATTTTCCCCGCACGTCAATTTTTCACTCATTCAACATATTTTCGATGAACAGTGTTTTTACATCGTAAAAAATTATTTGGTCTTTCTCAAGTTATTATTTTTCAGAAACGGAATTTCGGTCTTTGAAAATGTTCTAAAAGCGAAAACAAGCACGATGAGAACAAAAATTCAGTTCGCATATGGTTGTACCATCAGGTGGATGTGTTTTTCTCTTGCTCCAGTGTTAGCATCTAAGTTGAACAAATTGAAGAGATAGATTTGCGTAACGTAATCCAAACAATTTGGAGATACAAATTAGTTCGATTATACAGCATGCGTTTGTACCAATGGCAAGCTGATCAAACGATTGTTTGCCATGTTTCACTGAAGTAGGTTGTATTTACCCTCGTCGGATTTTTGAACAGACTTGACCATAAGAAGTGAAGGCTGCGGCGGCGATCCAATATTTTGCCCAGCTCCATGAGTGGTTTAATGTTCACAATACTGCTGCTCACTAGGAAATATAAGGTTGACAAATTAATGCCTACTAGTTGATTTCAGCTTACCCTGTGGTTATAACGCTCGTTTTCTTACAGTTGCGTAACTCACGTGTACTGATCAGACTCCTTTAGGGTACAGTAGAATGTGACTTTGTTTTGCTCACTTGGGGTCCCCTTTGCTGTCTGCCCCCTGAGGCATCTAATTTCTTTGTATCAGCAAATTCTGGAGAAGTCTACAGCACTATTTTAATTCACACAGCAAACTGAAACAAATGCGAACCGGTAAGATAACCACCTAATTCCCAAACATGCGTCCATCTGATACATCAGAATTACATTTTTAAAGGCCTTTATTTGTGTTAATTATTATGACTGAAATGAAACTGATTTATCGGCCATAATTTTGTTCCTTCCAAATTGACTGAGCATTAGAAACTGGACCTCCATTGCACGATTCGGAAAATCAATTGGTTTCATTCTTTACGCTCTTCACTATTTATCCAGGGAGTGGCAATATCTTTCCCCGTATAAGGCGATCACAGGTCACTTGCGGGTAGAAAACACCATGGAAAAAGTGGTTCGAAAAAGTCACGTGATTTATTCGTGTTCCTTTCTTTTTCTTTCCCTCGTAACACTAAGTAAAATTACATAAGTTAAAAGTAACTTTCAGGAAACAAGGAAAAAATCTGTTTTCATTTTCTCTCTTTCATTTTGCTGAGCCATTCACCAGTTCTTCTTTTGTTTAGCTTCGACCAGTTGTCTCCAGAGAAGGGACGACAGAACACGCAACGGGCAAGCTCGTTTTAATGGGAATAGGGAATTAGCAAATCAAATGAACGGAGCGGTGGACTGTGTTTCCGCTATCCGCAGACCACAATTCATTTCCCGTGGTCTTCTCCGCCGCGCATTCGGTCTGCCTGTTCCCAAACCGAAACCGAAAAACGCGATAGAGCTTGTCAGTTGCCGTAGTTTCAGACCATAGTAACAAATTTTCCACTTATTTTACACTGTATTAGTTGGGCCTTTTTGTATCTTTTTTGTCTAGAGGCACGCACTGAGCTTCATTTTGAATCCAATGAGAAAACACAATCAGCCATGTATACGTGCGCTTGTGATTACACAACAATCGATAAACACTGATGTACTGTTGCCCTGTTAGCTGTTCGCAACCTCATGTCCAAACTTGCCAATTTATGGGAAAAAAGGTTTCATATGCAACCACCCTACCTCTTATTCTCACGTGGCCTAAATGCGAATCATCAAGCCTATGTAGAGCAAGGAGAACAAACTAGGAGTCAATATAACTTTGCCTAAGGAAAATTAATGGGAAGAACGTACAAATAAATACCTTTCATGAAGCTGTTCATCATACGATATCCATCCGCAACTAGACATGGAAGCAGCGTACAGCAGCTGTTTAATGCTTGTAGGAATGATGAGCAATGCATATCCACCGCGCGCGAACTGGGACGCGAACCCGGGACGAACGATTTTGAGTGGAACGCCTTAGATATACACTATCAGGCGGGCACTGAACGGTTCGTTGAGCTTTATCACATGATGTTGTTAAACCTATCCGTCACTGATTTGCAAGGCCACAGAAGGCTAGTGCACAGCAGTCGAGTCTTGTTATTAGATTACTTTTCTTCAGGTAGCCTAAGTACGACGAAGGCTTTGAACGTGACCTACATAGCTCTTCGCTGCAACAGTTGCGGAGATCTAAAATGAATGGAATTCGAATTTCCTCAAGTAGAATCTGGAACGGAGACCGATAGTGGAATTCGGTTGGGAGGTGATTAAAAAGTGTTTTCGGTTGGACATTTCACCGAGTTCGAAAATAATATGAATTGAACTGGACATTCCCGCATGAATCTAATTCAGCCTTTCATCCTAAAGTCAGCTTTAGGATGGAAACCTGTCTCTGGTAAGAATATCCGTGTTTCAGTTGAGTGAGCACGGATCTCAAATAGAAATGCTTACCGTTAACAAACTCAGAAGCAATAAGGCACAAGTGATCCGTCCACTTTCATGGGGATCATTAGGAGTACGCCTCCGTCATGACCGGTTTGGCGTTTAGACCGGATACAGAAAGAAGTGAGGGACAAAAACCACAACCTAGAAGTTATGCTATTCGCCTAACCTATGCACAGCTTGGTTTGGCTTTCCTCCGCTCATAAATTCTGAATGTGCACAGACGGATAAGCACGCAGTGGTTGATTTGGCATTTGCCTCATGGTCTGACTATTGGGGCTGGGCATTACCAACGAGTTCGGAAGTGGATGACGTAGTTGTACACGGTTCCCACAGTTTCAACCCGTGAGTTACATACTGACTCAGGGCGAGGAATAGATTTATTAATGCTTACGTGTCGATTACTTCCATTAGTTCTAAATCTTTGAGGTTGTCAAAAAGTTTGGAGCCACACAAAAATCATTTCGTTAGTTAGCCTAATCAGGGTATCACAAATAACTTACTGAAGAGTGTGACTTAGTTGTACCGAATGGTTTTGTTCTTTTGTATACATTTCTTTTCAAGACGAAGGAATATTTTTCTGAAAAAAACCCTAACTGCACATTCTGTGGGGTGAAAAAGATGAAATTTCGTCCTCAGTGACTTTTTACGGCAAATTTTGAGGTACATCAATATGGGTGCAATCATGAGTGAACCATCGGACAACTGATTGCAAGCAACTCTCGAATAAGGATACTAGTTGTTCCTCCAGCTATAGACAACGAGCGTAGTCACATTCACGATGCACATCAGTGGCTAATGTAATTATACCAACAAGACATCTGACATCGTTAGCAGATATACCAACAAGTCCTGTCAAAAGTGAATTGATCAGATTAATAGTCATTTGGGACAGAATAGCTACAAAATCGACTGCATCCATAGATCTGGTGCATGGGCTGTTTACAGACAACCGGTATACCATAATGCGATTCGTTTTAAGTGCATTCAAATAAAGAATTCGTCTTAGATATAATGGGACCGAAATAAACAACTAGTGCGGTACGTAGGCAACTGAAAAAAAAACCGCATGCGGAGCCTTCAGCTCACTAATTGCACAAAATCTCGTCAGCTGCATAAAAGTAGTAAAGCCGTAGTTAAAAGTCACGTGATCGCACTACCATGTTTGTGTCAGCATAATGGCACACGGTAAAACCGGTGGAAAATTCAAGTAAGCAGGTAAGATAAAATCAGTCTTTCATGTAGAACTAACTATATTCGACTTTTTGGCGATCAGTAATCTCATTAACTTATCTTCTACCAGTTACATGGGATGGTTAAACTAATGAATCACATGCTATGACAATCCGAGAAAAACAGTGAAAATGGTCGACCACCCGGAACAAACGTACAGTTGCTCATATCTTATCCACTTAGTTAGGCATATATTCACAAAATTGGATTTATTCTTATCTTCACATTTACTTTATATTCGCATATATATATATATGCATACATATGGCCGGCGGTGGCCAAACGGATAAAGTTGTGACGTTTGGATGTGAAGGTCACAGGTCGGAATCCTCCCTCAGCTGGTCAACTTCCCCACTCAGCCCTCTTCCTGAGAAATGATGTACATTGTTATTTCATTAATAAAGGATGCAAAAAGATAAAAATATATATGTATATCCAACTCTACTCGGAACTCCTTATCGACACGTTTTACTGAGCAAGCTTTCTTCCCCGGCTGACTTTCTGTTGTTGTGGCAGGATATCAAGGAAGAACGCACAGCTATTCCTAGTCTTTATTTGTTTATATTTAATATGGGTCAAACTGGAAGTAACTAAATGTGTACAGTCTTCGTTATCAAGTTAGGTTCTTTAAGCACGAAAAGTGAAGTGCAGTCGGGACGTGCAGAAAGCGAATGGTTGGAGAGAAAAGTGACTCGTTTCCTAGGTTAGAATCTCAAAGGCCGATTAGTTCAGTCGTTATATTCTTGCCCATTATTAAAGTCAACAATAAATTACGGCGAAAAAACCGAAATCGTTCGGTAATTTTATATATATATATATATATACATATATATATATATATATATGTATATAACCTCAATTCAAAGCTGATAAGGGCAAAACATCTGAGTCATATCATGCAGCATAATGCAAGCGACAACTCCGAGTTGTGTTGTCCGGTGCTATTGAAATCTAACGGTACTTTTTTTATCTCATTTGAAATTGATTAATTGGTTGCTTAGGCATTCTTATATCTTCGGCCGCATCTCTTGCCGGCTCCACCCCGCCGAGTTACTAAGCCTAACCCTAATGTATATAGCTAGCGGACGCGTACAAGTTGTGAGCTGGCAGTGTTCTGATGAGCTTTGACTTATCGTGGATATTTTTCCGAGATTAAATTCCTATTGACTGTGTCCAATAACCGTCATTTTGTACTTGGTTATGAGTGTACATTTTCGGCACTCTGAAGATGGGTTTGAACTAATCCCGCTTTTATGCCACTGGTGTGAAATCACAGAATTGTAAGTAAGATCTACCAGAAATGGCTTTGCGATAGATGTTGATTTGTAACTTTCCATCGAGACGTCTGGTTAGTAAAATATCCAAAAATGTTAACGGTTGTCTTTTCCCTCGCAGTAAGAAACGGAATAGTTGGGATCGATAAAATTCAGAGTTTTGATAAAGGGGATAAAACGTTTTTCACGGGAAAAAATAAGGAATTCGTCAACATAAAGTTCGCAAAGAGATAATTTCGAAATATCACCAAGAAATTTTGCTCGACCACACCCAGAAAAATGTCTGCCAAGATTGGATCCAAATTATTCTTGATATTGCTCAAGTTGATCTCAGTAAACTACGAGAGATAAGTGGCCTGAAGAAGCTGTCTCCTAGATTAGGTGTCTCTTGGTTTTGACATATCAAAATGGATCATACATACCATAAAATGCTATTCCAGGTAATGGAGGTATTTGTCAATTATATACAGTTCCAGCTACGATGTCTTTGCACAAGGCAATTCCACATATGGCATTTCACATGGCTTATCAATTTTCCGACTCACCCTCAGCTGGACTATGCATTCTGATGCACGAGCTTCGTTTTAAAAGTGTATCCTCACCTTTTCAAACTACTTACATTTATACATAGCCAAAAAACAGGGTAAAGATCGAATCAAAATTGCCGATTAGTAGAGAAAATATATGAACTACTTAACATAATTAATGAGTTAATGGGGTAACAAGTGGTTAGACGAAGTGTTCACTATATTTTGGCTGTACAGGGAGACACCACTAATTGTACGACTCGATTCCCGTATGCCGGAGACCTCCATTAGTACAAATCAGTGATGTATAGTTGCCGTGCAACGTCATAAATAGTAGTAAACCTTCGAGGACCTGCTCCGTTTAAAAGATAAGCATATCGAGTCGATCAGCTAAAAATCCACTTACGGGAGAAACCTCTGATCGTAATATTTCAAAGAAAAGGGACAAACCGTTTACCAAATTATTCCCCCGGTCATGTTACAAAACACTCGGTTCAAACAGATGCAGTGTGGTCTAGAAGATTTCTTAATATAAATTAAGTAAAACGGTTATAACCATCCGCGGGAGGTACGTTCTTTTATGTTCCCTGCGATGAATACAAAAATTTTCGCATTTCCGATTCTACTCTCCATCGTTCAGGCTTACCAGATTAAAGCCATCTGCTCCCTAGGCGACTTTTGTAACCCTTGCAAGAGTTAGAAATTGAAAGGGGCTACATCATTGTGCTTTGATGCAAGCCAAGCCCCATTGGAGACAATCCAAATGGGCTAGTAGTTGAAGTGTTATCTCACCTTTGTCCTGTCCATGTTCAAAATCCTCAGTTACCTGGAGCCCGTATTCGGTTTGATGATTTAAAGCAACCCTAATGAACCAGATTATGCTGTTTTTGAAGCTTTCACCGGTGAATTACGTGTAATTCTTATCGTCCGAGGAATTGTTTTAAAACTCAGTTATTCTCTAAAGCAACCAGTTAATTGAACAAAATTTATCGATCTCCTTATTGAAAGAACCGAATTTATCCTGAGGATATAATTCCAGTTTATTAACAGATATTACACATGTCCGGGATATGAAACAACACTCATTGGACAACTATCTATGATGTGTACACAATACTGATTTATAAACTATGACTTCCACCTGAAATATCACTAAAAACATCAGATTTCGTCTCTGTTGATATTCGGAAGTTTGCATTTCACATGCAAAGCTGTTTTTTCTTTCGGGTTTATCTATGGGTATGGATGTAAACATGATTTTGTCAACCCCCAGGAACAAGATCAGTTCCAGTCACAGTATCCACATCTTCTTCATCCAAGTGTCAAATTGATTTTCAACTATCGTTCAAATAGTGCACAAATCTCTAACTTTATGCAATCCATTTCCATGGACAAGGGGAATGACGTTGTGATTATTTTTTCTATCCAGCTAGCACTGGTACTTTCTTTATAACATTTTTGACTAAGACTAACCATTGTAAAACAAACAGTCGATCAGTCAATCAATAATGATTAAGTTGTGACGAGGATACCTTGTATGCCCTGGTTTCGATTCATTTCGAAATCAAAATGCCACCGTTTTGTGCTAGTCTGTCATTTTTTACGTCTTTTGTGTCCTCGGAAAAACCTGTCATCGTTTTGTGTCATATATGTTGTTTGGTCTTTGTCAAATTTCTGGTGAGCTAATTGCAAACTCTCTTGACTTAACTGAAAGTTTTCAGATTCCGCACGATTTAAAGTTGTATTTTGTAGTCGCGAAAATCCAATCCCGGATCACAGATTTTCAAGCTTCAACAAAACTTAGCATCCCCTTCGTTCACGTGCACACAAATGCACAAACGCACCCACGCATGCAAGCACACCATCCGAAGAAGATATTGCAATCTTATATGCACGTTTATTGCTTGCCTTGACAGGACTAATCTGTCGCTTGAAATTATGGTAAACTTATTTTTTCTATGCATATAACCGATGGAACGTAGTAATAAATCTCCCATCAGGCTTTCCAAACACCGCTTTAGTCATGGCAACTACTGCCTCCGTTTTAGTCCGTTGTTTCGCGACACGTTCATCTTAGGTTTTTATTGAATTTTAGTATTTAGGTTCTGTTTTCATACGGCGTATTCTGGTCCCCAATTCGTCTAACCGTTTGCGGCCTTGTCACCCTTTAGTTGTGAACAAATTGTAATCAGTTTAATTTGCAATATTTTGTTGTAAAACATTATGCCCACATTATCGGATATGTATTTAGTACACTCACCTATTAATTTACCCAGACTTAAACTTTACCTTATGCAAAGACCTTTTTCCCAGCATCTTTAAATTCCACAACATTCGCATAATGATGGATATATATATATATATATTGATTATGAGTAGTGTCCCGATGGGTAAATAACATGTCTCCGGAACCAAACGACTGGCTTCACGGCTACCGTCGCTGGTCAGGTGTGCGCACTCGCTACCCTCTGTCCAAATATTTTTTATACTTGTTCACTCCAAATCGACTATTTGTATATATATATATATATATATATATATATATATATATATACTATATATACTATATATGCTATCTGTATCATTTCTGTCACCATGCACGCTCCTGACAGTGAGTATCGGATACGAGCTAGAGTATCTGTGAAGTCCACTGTGTGCTTCTTGGGGCATTTTGTTCGCTCCTCCAAATGCTACTCACAATCAATAGACATTGATATAATATACTCACCTTAACTTGTGAATAATGAGGAACTATGAGAGATGTGCATATGTGGTGATGCACATGCATATTGAAAAGAAGCTATAGCAACAAACAGGTCACGTGGTTCTAAATATCTCTGTTCAATGCTACGAATACTTGTGTATGTGTACCTATGTGGAATTACTTGCCTGAGTGGACCAGGGTTATTAAAAACATGCGATCACCTTATGGGTTATGGGCGTACCTCACGTATGCATATTCATAACACTTCTGTTCAAAACTCCGTACTCGTACATCTCGGGAGAATTCAGGAAAGTACGAATGAAGACAATTCACCAAAGATCACAACTGTAGTTTGATTTGCACTGCCTTGGTTTCTCCTGACAGTCAGCCCTGCATGATTTTCAGTATCGCTTTCGGTTCCACCCATTGCCTGCTATTTGTACATGTTGATTAGAAGTTTCACCGGCCACATCAGAAACATTCAGCAGATTTTCGAGGGGACACCATAACTTCGTATAAGGTTTGCCTACCGGGATGTACCTCAAAATTTATCCCTTGATACTACAGGAGGCTGACAAAGTATTATTCTCATCTAATTATGTACAAACGCATTTAGCTTTAGGCATAAAGCGACGTTCACGTATACATATAACCTGGTCATCTTCATGGATGAGGCACGGATTCGCTGCATGTGCCAGGGCTCCAAATTTGAAAGGATCTGTCTTCTTTCATCATGTTGGCACTCATGGTCATTCGCTTGAAAGATTCTGTCATCTCCCAAACGATCTATTCCATCCGTAACCTGAAACATCCATTCGCCATGTGGAGGTAATTTTTGGTCAGCATCATTTTTTCATCTAGACGAAGCATCTAAATGGGATGAGCACTTGAGTATGACTTAGTCAACAAAAGAGTAAAGACGGACTTTGGGACTGTTGTCATCCCGTCTTGCAACCAGATTTTATCTGCAACCATTTTGCATTTGCCTACTCATGAGTAAGAAATGAATAGACGGGATATTATTCAGTATTCGTTTTGAGGTGGCACGAGGAACCACGATCTGTATAAAATGGGAAATCCACAAATGCGCTACCTATTCAACGGTCCACTTCACCGGCCGGAGTCGAACTGGTGAGGCTAATTCAGTTGTTGAGTCATTGGGATAGTGGTTTGCATAACACTGGATGTTCAATTACGTAATCCGCGCTCGAGAGCCTAGTCCGCGGTGGCTCAGGGATACAGCATGTGCCCTGGAAGCGGAAGGTTGCCTGCCCAGTTCGTGTCGTGGTATCTACATTTGTATGCCTAGTGCGTAAGTATGCTTTCCATTCTATGAAACGTGATATTCCTGACAAAACCAAGGTCCAAATAATGTTCGTGGAATATTTCCATAGTTAGTATTCAGAAGTCGTAAACTGGCAAACAGACTTACCTTTTCAGTACTTTTCATCAGGCCAAAACAACACACGTGGACAGTTTTGTGGACAATGGTAATTTCAAGGCACAGCATTGATTATGGAACAAAAGGGTGAATTTCGATCTCATGAATGGTTCATTTGTCTATTCGCTAATCCCATCTACTTGTCTCATTATCATTGGGTTCCTTTGGCCATGTAAATTGTTAGGCCTCGAAGAACTGTTTTTGGGAGCACAGGATAGGTTTGTGTAGTCTGACAGTGATCACATTTTCGTAGACGAACCACGTCACCTGCTGTTTCCAAACATCGCTTCAGGGGATTTCGAGGACCCCATTCCGGACGTTCAAATGGAGCCACATGAGCCAGTCCACTGGTTAGTGCATTCATACTTTTTACCAATGTCATCGACTGGCCACCTCGAACCATTTTCCAACCATCAACTATCTAGAAGAAAAGTGTACAAAGAGACAATAGTTTGGCGGGAATGCGCAAAGAAGGCCCAAACACCTCAAACTAGTCTGAATATAATCTGATGTAAAGAACAGCACATACATGTGGTTGGCAACAGCAATGATTACTACCGATAGCCAAGGGAGTTTCCACCACTGACCACAGTAATTCCGATAAAGCTCGGTCAGCTAGCTTCTCAGGGCTATACGTGTCTCATTGTCTGCCTCATCCGGAGGGACGGATCTGCGAGCATCTCACAAAGCAACTACTGAAGTCGAGAATATCCATCGTTTCTGAGTGGCGGTAGCCGTTTAGTGCAGCACTCCTTGGATCTGCTCCCAATGTTCGCTCGGATCCTGGGTATTTCGTCACTAAGACAACCATATTGGATGCTCCGACTGAAACTGAAGTCNGAGCAAATATCAATGTAACTATTCTCACATGAGGATACGGCTATCTCCATAAGCATCTAAATGACAAAGTTAAAAGGGAAAGGTGAAAGGGAGAAACCCTAACGAACACCACTACCGGCAGTGAACTCGGGTGAAACATCTTCATGAGCGCGAACTCGGCTTCGGCCGTTCGCATTCAAAGATTGGATAAGGGAAATGAATTTCCCTGGCATACTCTTCAGTGGCAGGGAGTCCCACGGAATTGTACGAACGACTTAGTCGAATGCTGATTGCAAATTAAGAGAGAATTCTTAGGCCTAAAGAACACGTTTGTTCTGAGCTCCGCGGCAAAATGAAAATGTGGTCAATACAACCCCAACCGGAAAGGAAACCGGCTACGTTCTCACGCATACATCTTTCGCGAGTACTAGATAATCGGCGGATAATTACCAAAAGCAATTTGGATGCCATGCTTATTAAACTAATTCCCCTGTGGTCCACCACCTTTCCTGTAAATCGGCATAATCGTCAATTCACACCAGTCCTCAGGAATCTCTTCCTTTGCCCAGATTGATCCCACGGGTTATGTTAACTCCGATAATAGCACATCACCACCATCCTCGAAGAAAAACGGCGACAGTCCACCTCGTACAGTTGTCTCGTGCGTTTTGAGGAAACCGATCTCCCTGATCACCGACATTTCGGATGGTGGGTTGGTATTCACTTGCATTAGTTCACACGCAGGCACAAGTGGAAAGCACACTTTAACCGTCTGTTAACTAAAATGCGTCTTAAATTGCCCTGTCAAATGTGCCAGTCGACGATACTGAAATTGGGTCAATGTGCCGACGGATTCCTTATTCACCTTGATCAACTTCTGCTTCCGTGGACCACTATTCCTGATCAGTCAGTAAATGTTGCAACTATTTCCAATAACCCCAGGATCCTCTACTTCCTTACATTACCCAAACCATCAATCCTCACGGCTATTTCTCTGACGCTCGGTCAGCTAGCTTCTCAGGGCTATACGTGTCTCATTGTCTGCCTCATCCGGAGGGACGGATCTGCGAGCATCTCACAAAGCAACTACTGAAGTCGAGAATATCCATCGTTTCTGAGGGGCGGTTGCCGTTTAGTGCAGCACTCCTTGGATCTGCTCCCAATGTTCGCTCGGATCCTGGGTATTTCGTCACTAAGACAACCATATTGGATGCTCCGACTGAAACTGAAGTCGGCGTCTAGTATCATCTGTACAAGACGTGCAATTTCTGTGCTAGTGTGACCACAAAATAGGCACAAAAAAAGCGAGCACAGACCAAAACATGATCCGAGTCCATGGGTGTGGACCAAAATGATCAGCAATCCGCAACGGACCTCACCATCGGTGACCGATGAAAATGTGATCAATCTGAGTCCAATGCTTTGAAGGCAAAGGAGGACCCCAGGTAAGCCGACGTCGCCTTTTATGACAGAACTCGGTGTTCGCCAGAAACAGTCTGTGGCTAGGATAAACTAGGATGAGACGATCTTCGTTCTCGGCCCAATTGGCTGAGACATAAAAGCAGCCCCTCATGTGCCGTTCCGTCTCTGCCAAGTACCCAAGTTAGGCGTTAAAATTTTCAGCAACGAGAACAACGTCCGTTGATCACACATTACAGAGTATGCTAAATAATTCCCGCTAGAACCCCTCATTTCCCCCAGGGGAGCTGCAGTCGGTGGGCCCATACGCAGATATGACGACGATTTAACCGACATATACAAAACCGTACAGCCAAACCGCACATAAACGACTGTTGACTGGGATTCAGTCTAACAGTGCATATTTCGCTCGCAAACTCAGAGCGAACCCAACGCCAGCCTGGCCAAGACCGCTCGAAACCGGATGACCGGACACGTGAATAGTAAAGCAAAAGAATGGAGTTGTATATGGGCTACGGAGAGTAACCATGGATGTGGGATCCTGTATGCGCCTTTCGGAGACAGCATACATCTATTTTAAAAGTTTCAGGAGTTTTGGTTATGGCAGCTTGCTACCTCATTTGAGTAAGTGTGCAGCCATTGAAGGCAGGTACGTTTAGGTTCAGGTAATGCGTGCAAACCATTTCCTCCCCTTCTACTAATGCTGACATCAGATAAATCCGTCGGGCATATTGCATGGTACTTACATCGAAAGAACGGAAACTAGACAGGCTCCCCGTAGAAAGGATGCTCAAGGTATTCCGGCGATTGATACCTCGCGGCTGTTCACATCGCACAAGGGATTTTTCTTTGGGAATCCTAGCCGTTGATTCAAAAGTATCACCAACAAACCAGTGGAGTGTTAGTCCAGCGCATGAACTCGGAGCAGGTGGATGCTTATCACTACACACTTGACCGAAGCAATGGGATATCATCACAACCAGAGTACTTTGGTGCAATTTTCAAGGTTTTACAAACTGCAACTGAATTGAACTATGCAAATTGCATCAGTGATTAGGTCTCATACACTAATTTACCCGTGATGTGATTCGGTCACCAAACTATCACCAAATATGCTGCAACCACCGAATCGCCTAAAATATATCTACCAGTCAAATCAAATCGCATTTTCCATGTACCCCGATTCATATTTTATATCAATGCATCTAAATCTGTAGGATATTGTTATTTCAATTGCTCCACTGCGATCATGATTTCTGCACTTACTTCATGTGAACTTTCCCAAACTCTTTCTCAATGCAAGTTTGTTTCACACTACTCTTGGTCGATCGAAACTCCCTCTACTCTAAACGCCGCCTATTTTCTCTCTCGTACTCTCTCTCGCTCTCGCTCTCTCTCTCTCTCTCTCTGCAACGATTCGGGATTCATATTCACTGAACGGGACCGGCATCTATCTGATATCCACGTAATTACCAAAACCTGTGTTCATCTGGTAACTCTTATTTCAATCAACACCTGTGGACTGACCATCGTGTTCCGTTAACCGGACTTGTTTGTATTAAGTAGTTACGCAGCACAAATGCATGTAGAAACAAACTCGCTCACTCAGTTCAACTGGAACTTGCTCATTCTGTTGCCTACGAAGATGATACGTTTGTTATTTTGCACAGATGTCTGTTTAAGATTTGCGCGGACATCTTCATGGCTGTCGGTTAGCTTTTCACATGCTTGCATAACTGTGATTGCCTAGATAAAATATCTCAAACTGGCGATGGTGACACCGTAGCGCACTTAGTGAGCTAACAAGCACCGTGCATTGTCTAGGTGACGTATGTTTAGTTAGTCTCTTATTTTTCCCGAGGGACCAACCACAATACGTCCGTAAACGCACTGCCTTATATCACTGAACAAATATACTTGTGCTTTGTAAGGACGCATAAAGACAAATCTGTTCACTATAAATCAGTGTGTCATATATTCAAATTCCCAAATGGAAAATACGTGGCAATATCGATGCACTGATTCTTCTGGTTGTCACCCCACGAAAACCAAGTGTAAGTGGCTGAATCAAACGGTAGACCCTCAGGTTTTCTTAAAAGCCAGAGAGCCGTCTGCGTCCTTTTTCAAGGAAAATGATGAATTTTAGCTTTGAAGTTAAAAAAGATCCCCGAGGCCGACCTAAAAAATGAAGTGAATGTCCAGGGATCGATGTAAATCGGGACTTGCCGACTTGCTAGAAACGTGGTAGGTACACTTGTGAAAACCATGGGGGAAATAAGTTCGGTTATCACTGTACCTATGCTCCTCGCATGTTACTGTCCACCGCTCACCTAGTGCTCCCAAAGTTCGTGAGTTTGACAGTCAAGCCAATTTCATACAGGGCCGGAGTAATCCAGATTACATCTCCACACAACAGGCGATAGAATACAGGAGCACCTCTCTCAAGGCCTATGACTTCTATCTTTCTTCCTTTGAAAGCCGAAATTATAGCTCTGTAGCGCTGAATCTTATTGAACTAAGTGCCAAATAAACTGATTTAACTTTCAAAATTGTTGTATGCGAAAAACTGAAGCAGATTTCGTGCTTAGAGATCTTTAATCGCAAGAGGTGATGTTTGTCAGGATTTCCCGTTCTTACTCACTCTCTCTGTTCAACTCTGTGCTTGATCTTTAGTGGAAATCAAACCCCCTCGCGTGAGAATAAGGGCATGGACATTTGTCCTAATACCAAACTATTTTATAATATGCTGTCAGTATTGTGCTTATCAGTAAGGACTCAGGTAATTTGCAAGTATTCCCTGGTTACCTCAGAGACAATGTAGCTTGCCTGCAATGAGTCCATTACATTCAAAGTTTAGCGTGCTGTTAGAGGACAGGGGTCCCCCAAAGTCAAACATTCCTCAGGAAAGAGTTCGGCAAAATGGATAAGTTCTCTTATTCGGGCAGTTACTTTAGACCTGTTGTTCGCATGCTGGACGAAGAGCTCTTGCGCATACAGATGGCTCGATCGGAGCCTACCGATTAGAGACATCTGTAATGGCGTGAAATCCCATTGCCGACCAAAAGTCGAGCTTAGCCGGCAAAGGTATACGGCTATACGGCTCAGACAAATTGCCGCTGCGGACAGAGAATATGAGAACAATTTTGGTGACTGAATACCGTCGTTTTCAAAATAATGCTAAGGGTAGTGTAAGAGAAATATGTCAGCAACTTTGAGGTTGGGCGTAAGACACCAGAACACGTAGGGGAGAGCTGCACGCTACTGGGTGCGTCCCTGGGTTTCGGATAAGGAAACGGCCACCTTCCAGGCGGCTGACCGTGAATAAGGTGGATTCAAGCCCACCGACTAAGCGACCGCGGAAAAGCAGAGGCAGCCTCCAGGGCAAAATGGGTTTCTGCTTGAAAATCGATTTCCTGGAAAAATCCCCAAAGACCGCGCTGGTGGCACTGCGATGTCGCCGGTCTGGTCGGCCAACCAAATAAGGCCATTGCCCCTCGTCGAGTTCCACTGACCCGATAAAGTTTTCCAGAAGATGTATATGAAACGACCAAATAGTCAGTGGCTCGTCTGGAACGATTCTGCTGCCTCGTAGAAAACTCTTGACTGCGCAAAGGCTAGAAGTGGATCCTCGAATAAAAAGACATCTGGAATGGGCGACTGAGTATTCAACAGCCCATAACGCATACAACTATATGACTGATGTTCACACGAACGTCTCTAGCTCTTCTCTCAACTGCAGAAGCGACCTTCCACCGTATACAACTGATTGTTCCTCTGCTAACTCCTGTTATTTAGTCTCTTCCCACTCTAATTCCTCAAATTCTTCGGAGATTGCAGTCGGCCATGCTAGTGTAGTGTCACTTGAATAAACCCCGTCTCCCCCCCCCCAGATAGCACCAGTCTTGCCAAACCCGATTCCGCCACCCGATGTTCTTCGCCCTCGGTGCCCTTTCAAACTGGCCACATTCAGTGTGCGAACACTGATGCGTGTA
Organism: Fasciolopsis buskii; assembly: GCA_008360955.1. Lineage (NCBI taxonomy): Eukaryota > Metazoa > Platyhelminthes > Trematoda > Plagiorchiida > Fasciolidae > Fasciolopsis > Fasciolopsis buskii. Next base: position 248,153 of record LUCM01007519.1, read on the forward strand.
GGTCAACAGGGGTGTTTACCCCGTGCACTGGAGATCCGAGCTACCGATGTGCGTTGTGCATATGAGACTCACATTCGAGACCTCAGCTCCGTTATCCGACGGACATTCCCACTTAGTCCTTCCATGAAGTTTCACCATTCTGGGGACCATGAGGCAGAGGCCTCTAGTTCTGCTGGTGTTGATCTGGCTCTCCATGGGAGAACGGAGGCTGAACTACTTGACCGGATCCCGGTCGACAGCCGGTTGTGTACAGTGAGAATCAGAAGTTCGTGCAAAGTAAACAGCCGTCGCTCTGATAGACGCAACTTAGTTGTTTCAGCGTAAGCGCCAACAGAATGCAGTCCAGATACAGCCAAGGGCATTTTCTACCTAAAGCTGCACGACCTCTAACGCTCAGCAAGATGGGGTAACATCGTGCTTTTGGCAAACGACATGAACGATGGTGTAGGTCGGGTGTTTTTGAATGAGGCGCATCCAGCAGGCCCATCGTTCCTGATTCTTGTCGAAGAACGGTTGCTGGCTGTCCTCAGACCACCAATTTATTCTCGCCAATAAGAGCTTCAAATGCTCCACTAGCCGGTACGTCACCTGGTATTCGCCCTGTTCGAGTCAGCGGTGGACCAAAATCGATCACATCGTTGTTAGCTACATCTGACGGGGATGTCTAGAGAACTATCGGTAGTGCTGGTCCACTCCTCTCGGCTCCAACCACGCGTTAGTATACATTAAGCTTTCCATGTGCTTTGCTGGGCGCACACAATCCACATTGCAGCGTCCGTTAGATTGCGACAAACTATCTGACCCGCCCCGCCAATCAATTTTTCGAAGCGTACTGGCTGAAAATCTAGGACTGACCCTACGCAAAATATCAATGAGCAATAGTCACTTGTCAAGAACGTCTTGTATTCTGCTGGCTTAGTGAGTTGCGACACCCTGGATTTCTGCAGAGTCTGCGTCTTCTTGACGCACGCCAGTCCATCCCGGATGGTAGCGAGCACAATGAAACACGGCTCGCAACAAGGTGAGAACTAAATGCGAGCTTGTGTGGAGATCGCGAAATCCGGTGGTCGCAACGGGCTCTGGAGATGGAACGCGCTTCCGCTATGAAAAATTCCTATAACCTGCTTCACTTGATTCGAGCTACCGGTGAGAGAGATATAGATGTAAATGCGAGCGAAGCGATCTGTGAAGCTGACGGTTTGCCTTGCAGCTACGTCTCCTACGGTGGGCGAGGCACTTTCAAGCAAAATTTAGCTGGCCGTCAGCGTCAGCGCCTCCTGAAGTTATTCCGGCAAGCATCCAGTGGCCTGATACAACAGACCCGCCAAATGAGGTGATCCTCAGGGAAATCCGAGCCTTTGGACGTCATAAAGTGCTAGGCTTCGATGGCCTTCCTCAAGCTCTTCTTAAAGATGGGGAAATGAAAGTGGTTCAAGTCTTGTTCTCAAAGGTGTGGTACTCCGAGATAGTCCCCTCCTCGATAGAGGGAGTCGGTCGTTGTCCCCGTTACCAAAAAGGGCTCTCGCAATGATTGCGTTAACCATGAGGGTATTAGTCTTATCCGGATAGCGCCAAAGCCGCCTTCGTCCGTCAATCTTCGCAAGTTGCAAAACACCATTTACTTCCCAAAGGACAACGATCATCGTGTCCTCAGACAGTTGCGCAGTCACTGATTCTGCTGATAGGTCTGCACTATGCCTGAGAAGCATGTGTCGGCCCTCAAAGAGTTATAGTGCCGTACCTCAAGTTCATTTGGGGCTTATGGACAACTTTCACCACCCTTCGTTGTCTCCAGTGAAGTACGGTAAGGCTGCTCTACATCGCCATTTCTTTTCAACTGTCATACAAGATATTCTACAGAACGCCATAATTAGTTTTTAAAGGGTGGAGTTGAACTCCTCCCAGGGAACAGAGTACAATATACCGATGATATAGGCTTACTGAATGACAATCCTCGAACAATTCAATGCGCGATTAAACCGCATGGCGATTGAGATATCCAGACACGGTAANTGCTTTGCACCTTCAAAATGCAAGGTACTTTTTCAAGAGTGGCAAGAGCGTGTACTTGCACTCACCCTTTGTAGTGATCGGTTAAAAGTAGTCAATAGCTTCAAGTACCTTGGGACTGACAACACGTGGTATAGGTGTTGGGGAAATCTCATCACAAGTTGCGAAAGCCAGAGCAGCTTTCGAGGACCTACGAAACTTGTGGCGCGGCCATGACATTCGGCTTTCCCTCAAGGGAAGAGCGCACAATGCCGCGGTTCGCAGTGTTCTACTTCAACGTTGGGAGACCTGGCCTACCCGCGATGGGGATGCCCGGTGATCTTGCTTTCGACCACCGATGTCTCGGAAGCATTTCTCGTACCTGGTGGGAACATGGGGTGAGCAATGACGAGGTGCATCCTTGTGTGTTGGGTGCAGATAGTCGTCCTCTGACTGAGATAGTTGCTCCACGCCGTCTTCGGTGGCTTGGACAAGCACTGCGCATGCCTGCCCATCGTCTACCTTTTCCTGGTCTTTTTGCACGTGCTGGGCAAGGATGGAAGAAGCGACGCGGCGGTCACGCTATGACTTAGCGCAGAGGTGTGAAGAGATTAGCTTCAGCTTTGGCCTCGGTTGGTATTTCCCGCCTTCTTGGTTGGGGACCAAGAGTTGAAGATAGTTATTGTTTCCAGATGCTGAGAGATATGGCTCAAAACCGAAGTTAGTGTCGTGAATGATGTGTGGTCTGTCTACAGGATTCATCCCCTCTGAAAATAATTCGGAAACAAAAAATGTTTGAAAAATCCCACAGAACACATTGAGAACAACACAACGTGGCGAACAAGCTCGTTTTCAGTTATTCGTATTCATGTCAGTACATAACATTAAATATGGTCTGGAGATGGTTCAAGGGAAATTGTCGGTTTGCAGTCACATCAGTTCACAACTCTAAGAATGAGTCTGTGTGTATGTGTAATTGGTCAATTTGTCACACGATCAGGTTGTAGACCACTTGTTGGATGATGACAAGTGGGCCAGGGAAGTTTAAGAGTCTGGACAAATTGTTTCAGAGCGCATAGAGGGGGGTTACACAAACGGATAGATACGGCCTCGGCTGTGTTCAAGATGCGACACTTGACAGTTCTTGACTGTCCGCTCCTAATTTTGTAGATGGTGCGAAAAGCACTTGTCACATTCACTGAGTGGTTTGACTCGACAAGGTGTGAACACACCGCGCTATTGATTGCCTTAATTGTTCCTGTGCTCAACCAAGCCGGGAGGTGTTCACGAACGCGGTCGGACAAACGCCTGCTCGTGCGGCCAATACACCTGGTCCCACAGGAGCAGGTGAATGAATACACACGGAATGAGGCTGCAGAATCCGGCAATCTGTCCTTTAGTTGGAAACATGATCGGTTTGGATGTGAATACAGTTTTTAACTGTGCAGCAAAGAATGTTCCACTGATTGAACTTGACGGTCTCCGTTGGATAATTTCCGCTTCCGTGTCACCTTTGAAAGGCAAACGGACGTATACGGGTTTCTTTATTGGTCCTATTACTTTTAGTCTTACTTCGTGTTTTTCTATAGTTTTATTTATGAATCTTTCAGGGTATTCATTTTGTACGAATACGCTCCGCAGGAAACGAAGTTCATTTTCAATTGTGTCGTCCGTACATATTCTTCTCGCTCTATCAACTAAACAGCATATTAGGTTCCTCTTCGCTTGTAACGACACAAAGCTGTGAAAATGAATGTACTGTCCGTTCCATGTTGCCTTCCTATAGACTGATAGTTGTGCAGATCCGTCCTGCCGTCGCCTTATGTACACATCTAAGTATGCTAAACTATGGTCTGCTTCTTTTTCTAGTGTAAAATGTACGTTTGGATGGACACTGTTAAACGTGTGTAACATGTAGTTTACGTCTGCATGTTGCTCTACAACACAGTATATCATCAACATACCGTTTGTAAACGTTACAGTGCCTGATTGGTGAGCGCAGTTTATTATTCTCCAGTTTGGACATAAAGATATCAGCAAACAATGGCCCCAGAGGAGACCCCATTGCCACTCCGTCCTTTTGCCGGTATATTTTACCATTGAATTAAAATTGAACATTTTTGGTGCACACAAAGAGTAGCTGTTTCATTTCATCCAATGGGATCCCTATGGAGATGTTATCTTGAATGTACTCGCAAATGTAACTAATAGTTTCGCTGATCGGAACATTCGTAAACAGAGAAACTACATCCAGCGATAACATCTGCTTCCCTTCAAGACGTAGGCTCTTAATAGTTTCTGTGACATGAAATGTATCTCGCACACTATGTCTAGAAATGACTGCCCTGACTGGTTCCAGTAGACTGGCTAACCACTTAGATAAAGCGTGATACGGAGAATTACACATGTCCAAAATAGGCCTCATCGGAGCTCCGTCTTTGTGCACCTTCGGTAGGCCATACAATCTGGGGATTGTTGTACCTGTGGGTCGCATCCGCTCAAAAGTTAAGGCGTCAATCATTTCATTCTGTTTTAAGGCTCGTAATTTCATAGAAATTGATTTTTCTATTTGAGTTGTCCTATCCTTTTCGGTTGGAGTCTTTGTGAATTTTGACTCGTCGCCCAGTATTCTATTCATTTTCTCAATGTAGTCCAACTTATTGATGATAACAATACCAGCTCCTTTATCTGGTTTGGTCAACATTATTTCGTTGTTTGTTTGTAGTTCTTTTAGACGTTTCAAGTGCTCAGGCGTTACCTTGAACCATCTCCAGACCATATTTAATGTTATGTACTGACATGAATACGAATAACTGAAAACGAGCTTGTTCGCCACGTTGTATTGTTCTCAAACAAAAAAATCCCAAAATGAGTTTGGTGAAGGCACAAAAAACTATTAGTCAGTTGTGGTTTATTATACCACCTCCCTTGTTTTTCGATCTTCTATGAAGTTTCATTTACATGTTGGTGCATTGGTACTATGCTTGTTTCCAAGCCGGTGTATTATATATACTGAATTCGAATAGTTTACGATGGTTGGGACGTGTGCTCGCGGATCGAGTCCCCAGTAAACGCTGAACTTAGAGGCAAATAATAGCTGAAAGATGGGTCAAATTGGTCAGCCCATGCCTTTGAGAAAGGTCCGAAAAACCCGAATATATCGAGGTTGGGGTCCACAAGATCACTCAGCGCGAGAGTTAGAGACAACAGGTGATATGGCTCAGTGCCGTAGCCCATTGTGTTCATGCACGCAGAATGCCTCCGCTTCTGTATAGCTTTTTTGACTTAAGATCTGAGACTTTTTCTCTCACTACTATTCCGTCCCACGAAACAGTAACCAAAATCAAAGCGATTAGTGCATATATCATTACACAGACTGAGTTGGACTGACGTCGTCCGTGTGACGGGTTAAAATTCGCATTGACGAGTCAAAACGCCGGCATTTAAGTTTCTCTTGTGTGTCTGAAGGATCAGCTTACCAGTTGATTGTAACTACTGGAAAATGAATATGTAAAACTGTGACTAAGACCTTATGTGGCTGTATGCCACTCTAACTTTCAAGGTTATGATTGGCGCTTCCCCTCCCGTGTGCCTACGGAGAGTGTTCCATATAATTGTGCATTACCGCAGTCTGTGTTCCCGCTGACAGTTGTTTGTTGTTCTCGATGCAAGTGTTGTCACCGTCTACAACCAGGACGCCATAATTCTACTTCAACTGAAAGAAAGAGGAGGTATCGCGTACGATTTTTGCGTGAAAGACGGACTGCACTATGAGGGATAATCGGTAACAGCGGGCGTCAGATGCCGTAACTAGCTGGTCAATATTGGTGTCTACTCACAAAGCAACCAATGCCAGGGGAATTCGAACCTTCTTCATTCGACGTGCGAAACACCTTGTACCGTCAAACGGCAACCATCTTTTCTCACTACCGAAGTAACTCGGTGCAGCTGAGTCACAAAACGAAAAGCCACTATGACTGGAAAATTTTGTGCTTCTTCATATGAATGTGCAAGAAATAATCACGTCATATAGCACTTAGAGTGGTTAAGTGGGCGGTTGCTTTGGCAACGACCTAGCAAGAAGATGAAGTGACATTGGACCGGTGCAAACACAGTGGAAAAACCGCAGCATAGACGACCAAATCCGTTTCAGATAAACAGATAAACGCATGGGGAAAGAGATATCCCAATGCAACAGCATGCACAGCCTCCAGGACAGGGTGGTACACAGGAATATAACGTTAACATATACATGCATGTATGAGACTATCACAGCCAATATTGGAGCAAATTCATGCGCGGACCAAAAATGTTAGGCTCTAGCTCGATTGGATATGTGTTTACAGAAAAGCTCAGAACAAGTTCGTGTAAATGAACAAGATGAATAAAAAAACATTAAAGGCACGCTCCGACCCTAAAGAAATGGGATAATAGAAAATATCCGACCACGGATCGGAGTGCGTGCTACATCGGAACACAAAAAAGACGAACAGACAACAGAAATTTATGAAACAAGGTTCGCAGGGTGGTGAGATGGATAGGATGAAAACGGACGGGAATGTGTTGCACCCGAAATGTAATCGCAACCAAGAAAGCCAACCCGGAGCAAGTTCCGATAAGAAAAGTGGCCGAAGATGATTTTCAATTCTATCGAGGATATACGAGTATCACATCACATGGTGCGTAGCTGATAGTCTCCGTTCTGAGTTATATAACGTACCCAAGGCAAAGCGTGATATCCAGTCTTTTCTATTATCTTCAGATGATGCACCTAGAACAAAAACAAACGAAATAAAAGAAGACTGCCCCAGATGACTACTAATTTAAACGATAAGTATTCACCAGAACCAAGGGAGTAGAAAAACGGCCCAACAGTAATGTCACTAATTAGCTTTGACCTATTGTTGTCTCAGTGATTCGCCGACACTTTTCAAGGGTAATGTTATCCACAGCCCCGTTTCTTATACTATTCACTTCCATGAGCACAAAAACGTGCTACCAATCTTCGGAGCCTTGTTGCGTTCGACAGTCGGGGTGATTTATTTATTAAAGATCGGAAAAGCAATATCGAAATGTTGTACTGGCAATGGACAATTGTTCTATACTACCTCCGATGGATTGGATGTTTTGTGTATAAATTTTCGTCTTTCATTTTCTTGTGATCTACTCACTAGCGATAGGCAAAACTAAAGGAAGCGATGCAGTGTCATCCATGCCTTTGCACGAATCACGGTTTGTGCTCCTAACAGGCAGAGACATTCAGTAAAATGGATGAAAGGAGGAAAGTGGCTTAAACACAGCTGCAGCGTAAATCCAACGTACTTTATGAAAAAACAAATCTGTAAAAGATTCTGACTACTAAGAGATGCAGCCATAAAACAAACTACCAGGGAGTCTCAAACCTCCCTGGAAATACATTATTCACGAAGACATAGTTAACATTAAATCAACTCATGCACAAATGTTAACATTCACCGGTGGCAGGCCGCACGTTACATACAGCAATGCAGTCGTGACGTACGAATCCATGAACTAGCTTTCTCGTGGCACGTCGCTTTGCATTCATCTTTAACTTGTATTTTACAACAACCAACAAACCAATTAGCCGGCGACAGTGTTGTACGATTCCGCCAGTCACATTCGTCCACTACGCTGGGTGTTCAATAACAATGGACATTTCCAGGCTTTTATTTCTGTCTACCAGAGTATAGACTTCTAGCTTAATTTATGTACAATTGTCCTACTTTTCAGTGGTTAATTTCTCGTTTCAGAATTGGATGGTCAGGAAGGCAGTCGTCGGGAACAACTCCAAGGTTTCCACAAGGATAAAACAGTCCGCATATGAGATACGTAGTCATCAACCTTACGACTAAAAATTTCGCAACCTTTCACACTGGAAAAGTGTGGAGCAAAACTACTGCTCTAGCACGTTCTGATCATGAGGTCAACTTACGGAAGCATGAAAATGATAGTTTACAGAGAACCAATAGTCGAGTGGATACTAACTACAACAGAAATCACCCGAAATACCATCTGATGCGCATTCTACAAATCTGTGCACAGATCGAATGCCATCAGAAGCAGGGCGAAGAATGAAAACAATGAGCGAGGATGATTAAAGAATAGGAAACAATGCGTAAAGTTCACTACATGCAATAGCTTCTCTATCCTCTATCGCCATATCGTCGACCATCCTGCGGGATCCATGACTTCTCCGTAAGCTGGATACCACCGGGTGCCTAAACCGAAATAGATGGTCACCTTAGGGGATCCCACCCCAAGCTATTGACCAAATGGCCTAACCCACAAGGCAACAGGACGACCCAGAAGGTTACTTAACCCAATAGTTCATATGCCATTAGGATGGGGCCAGACGTCTTGGATTCCCAACACACCCTCCGCCACAGATGCCGGTGAGCATACGTCAGTACGCCTCGCACGCCACCCGTAGTTAGTTTGGAATCAGGATTTAGCCATCACCCTTTATACTGATTACCAAAGACCATTCAATCCGGTGGAGCGCGGGGGATTCACCTTCTTTCTTGCGTTTTGGTTAAAATACCTCTGCCGCGGGAAAGCAGTACAGAGACTGCTTGAAGCGCATGGTCATTTGAGGGCATCTGAGGGGGAGTTCCAGAATGAATGGCCGACTCAGTGCCCGAGATAAACTCACCCCAGACCATGCTGGGAGGTATTCGGAGGCTGCCACCTAAAGCTATACAGATTTCATTACATCGGACCAGAACACTGCAGTACATCGAAACTGTAGAAACCCAGAAAAGAAAAACCATTCAAGTTTTCCATCGCTAACGAGTATCTCAAGCGGCGGATCAACTTGTTAACGGTAGAGAATAAACCCATAGAGGACATCATCACGCCATCGTACTCATGAGGAATGTAAAAGGTTAAAGAGCGCATCCTAGAGTCGCAGAGTATTAAAATCCTCCATTAATCTATCGCCAAAAGACCGGCAGAGACGACGTCAGAGCTCTTGGCTGTGAATTAATCATTCTCTAGAACATTCAAATGTCACCGGCTACATGTTTTCAATTTGCTCGCCAGAAAATTACCAGAAAATCAGTAGATTTTGGTGACTGAATTACCAGGGGAGGACTGAAAAAACTACTGTTATGTCATCTCACAAGAAGGGTTGAAAATGTATCTCTAACTGACCTGTAGACCGGACACTGTGAAGTACGGGATCTCGAACTTGACGGAAATCGGTGGTCTGGATTCCACCTCTTGCTCACGCTCAACTGAAGGGAGACCGAAACTAGCTCGTAAAATATGTTCTTTGCCCCCAGGAAAACTCCGTATGGTCCATACAACAACACTGATCTCTGGCATATACTTCGCACTACCCATTGTGGTTTTGAATCGCGGTGAATCCACATCCGAGGGGACTGGAACGTGGATTTCGACCTGGTTGGCTGTACTGCGACGTTTGAATTGAGCTTTCGCCTAAAAAGCGATTGTCAAAACGAATCCGTTGAGGTCGAGGAAGTAGGTGGGGATAGAAAAGGAAAACTCTCACCATTGGACCTCAGACACTAATGTGAAACGCAGAAAAATTCCCACTCGACAAAATGCCGCGCATATCGACTTCAGCATATGCTAACACGAATGCGCATTCAGATGAGGAGGAAACAGCGCAAATGAGAACTGGGAGACGCTGAACAAAGAAATGTGTGCGCAAGGATTCAAACGACCGGATACTGTAAAAAAACGATTTCAACGAGGATCGTACAGCCAGTCCACCGATTATCGAGTAGTTTCTTAATCCAACGTTGCTTGACAATAACTGAATTATCAGAAAATTTCATTATATGAATAGGCGAAAATCACTGGGTTGTTTTAGTGTGTGTATTCTATTGTGGCTTCTACGATTGAGCAACTATGTCGTGATTTCTTGATATCACAGTGGATAGATGCTCCGGCAAAATGTTGTGCCACTAGCTGTTTGTCGTTAACACCAATCTTGGCCGTTGGGAAGGACGTAGAATCTTTGGCACAAGTTATTCCACTGTTCCAGTTCCTGGCACTAAAGTGTTTTGCATTAGAATTTGATCACTGAAATTATATTATTCTGGACGAACATGTAGCTGTGAAGGTCCATGTTTATTTTTAACCTCGTACTACGATCTACAGTCGAAATTTGACAGCACATTTAAACCTGGTCAAAATAACCAATTCGTTGCTCTAGTGTTAAATACCATCGAAACCATGGCAAAAGGAAAGAATACGAGAAAAAATAAACAAAAAGAAAAACTGCATAAAGAGCACCACATGTGTGAACTCTTCCAAACTCCATCTGCGCCATCGATTTCTTATCGCAACCCGTGAATCTTCTGTGAGGGTTATGTTCACCTGATTACCAGATCGGAGTGGAGGTTGACGTAGGATACCCCAACTTGAGCCTTTTTCAGAAGACTTAACCTGACCAAAACAATGCATCGTGACTTGATACCTAAGGTTTCGCAGTCGGCAGGCAAGTTCTGGAATCGTCAAACAATGACAAGAAGTTAGCGGCTCTGGTGAAGATCAGGGTAAGCATAGTTGAACGATACGTGTGCCCAAACGAACTAAAATAATAAGTTTCAACTAGTACGCCGTATCATTTCTTGAGAAAGGATTACTGCTTCTGGGAGGTATGATAACCCTTCCGTCGCTCTTTAAGGATAGAGGCGAAATGTCAACATCGGTGTCAACGAAACTCTTGGGCAAAGAAACAGATGCTCATGGTAAGTGTATTGATAGGCGTTGATAGGCATTATCCCCAGTCGACTGTCTAGTACTCGCGAAAGGTAAACTCTCGATTCTCAGACCGGCTTCCAACCCGGCCCCAGTTGTGTTGGCCACCTGTTCATTTTGAGACAGATCTATGGAAATCAGCACATCCTTGGTCGACCCACAATCCCTGACTTCCAGAATCTGAAAAAGGCATTCGACTCAGTCGGTCGTACAGTTCTTTCTTACTACCCGCGAAATAAATCTCATTCAGCTGAGGCTGAGTTCGTGATTACGGTGATCCATCATCCAAGTTCATCCCAATAACCATTTCTGCGGGACTTTGTAATTCAGACTATTAAACAGATCGCTATATTTTCATGTAGGAACATTAGTATTGATATTTACCCAAACAAAATCTTTCTAAATTAGAATATATGGACGATATTGTGCCTCTGAATGAGGATCCAAGTGAATTAAAAGTTTTCCCCGATAGTCTGAGTGACAGTGCGGCTATGTTTGAGATCCGTTCCGGACCTTCGGAGTATAACATGCTGTTGTAGGACTGAATTGGCCCGAAGCCGAAGCTTGCTATTCTTCTTATGAAATGCTTGAGGCATGAACACAGTGGAAGAGATGTGTTCCATAGCCACTAGGGTCCACAAAACGGCGAGGGAGAAGCGGTAACCCTAACTCTGAAACTTGGAGTGGCACAGAGCCACATAAGGCCTCACTATATCCGGTGTGGTAACGATTCGGGTGACAGCGAATTCCCATTTACCACCAGCAGAATTGAGCGAAATAGATAAATTTAGTTGCTGGGCTGTTCACATCTCACCCGGTGCTCGTGTATGGGATGAAGTGTCTCCACATACACAGAAGGTTTGATTGCCACTCACCAATTTAAGAGATCTGTGGTGTCAGCGTGACATCGGGTTATCGATCAGGGGTTGAATTTGCACAGCAGCAGTGGGATCGGTTCCGCTGTACGGCTTGCAAACACGGGTGTTGAGGACAAAAGGTGTCCTACGTCTTTTGATGTTTGAGTACAATTATCCTTGTAGTGTTGGTAGAACGTGATAAGAGGATTTTGTGAGTAACTCAGATGTTGGGGGGTAAGTAGTGGAGTCGAATCTTCAGAAGAAACACTGAATCTGAATAGGTTAAGGTTGTTGGAACAAGTGTTGCGAATTCCCACGTAATATCTGCTTTCTTGTACGCTGTTCTTCGTGGAAGTTAGCAGCTGAAAGATGAAACGAGGCGGTTAGTCGATGAAATTGGGGAAACGTATGAAAACCTTAACCAGCGGACCAGTCCGTGTAGGCGCGGTTAGGCTGCCGGGTTGGGGTCCACGATCTCCTTCCAAACGATCGTGGAGGCGTTCTTACACTATAGTTATTCAATGTATTACCTTAAAATTGATCTTCTACTGGCTCTCGTTCTGCCCTTCATTATTGAGTGGGTGGTGTTGTGACAAAGCGTCCAAAACCAGAGCACATTTATGCAAGGCTAGTGGTTATAAAATCTGAAGCTAAGATAGTTGTTGGCTAGCGCATTTGGAGGCATCATAACGGTTTATGGAGGGGTCCTTCTTCCAACTACTGTTATGTACCAAGCTCTCACATGTATAACCAGTCGAATTGCCTGTTTTTATGACACCGCTTCAGGAGACAACGTTGACGTTAAGATTTAGAAAGATATTCTGGCAAAACAATGGCACGTTAGGATTAAATAGATGAACAGAGATCCGACGATGTTGCTTTCCCACCTCATAGATAAACGAACTTTTTGAAATAACCGCTCTTCACGCAAGTTTTGCATATATTAGTATCTGAACCTCGGTACTTCCACCTTAGTTACCATAACCACTGAAAAAGCGCTTGAAACATCACTGTGCGCAGATTTCCCCACCTGGCTTCGAATGAACCTGTGATTGTTATGTGCAATAAATGCTGTTAACAACCGAGATTACAAGCCAGACATCATATCCTATACTGTACTATATTCGAAAGAAGCACGGGGTATAGATAGGTTAACCAGTTGGGACATGTGCCTATAGACAGCCTGTCTTAATCTGTGTGCCTAAGAACTGGGTTTATGATCATAATCGTTCAGCGTTTAACAGCGCGTTCCTTAAGTTAGAATAAGCGCACAAGATCTGCGTAATCCAGGTCACAAAGCATTCACTATTTGGTAATTCGACACCTACATCATGAAGACTTCCTAAAGCATCCTCCATCACCTCGCCGATGACAAAGTTGAACAGAAATGGAGAGATGGGGGCAACCACATCCAAAAACGCTAGTCGTTTTGAATGAACCTGATAGTTCATTGCATGCCTACACACACGACCATAAGAATGGAAGAGCAATGCTCGTAGCTGGTTCACGACCTTCTTTAGCGTACCCTTCCGGCGAATAACACTGAATAGCGCTTTTCAATCGGCTGAATTCAAACCGATTTCCAAGTCGAGAAAAACCGCGACTGTTAAGCGAAGGTGTGGGGCAAGGTGCAAAGAGCTGAGGGGCAAAAATCTGACCGATGCAACCTCAACCCGGACGAAATACAGCATCCATTTCATGGACTTTAATCTCGCGAACCGTTGTCAGACGGTAAAGCATTATCGAAGCTAAAACCTTGATAACCATCGGAATTGGATCGATTCTATGATGACTAATATAGTCACCGTGTGTGTACAATCAGTGACTCACTCATGACTACGGAATGCGGTCCTCGTTCCAAATGCCACGGAAAAAGGAGGTAAATGCTTTTACCACAGTCACCACTGTTTGGAAGGAAATGAGGGAGTTCACTTGGACTGGCCAATCTTTTCCGCCTTAACAATTGGACACTCGATTTTACTTCCAATTCAGTTGGGTTAGAAGACGGGTAGAGTTCGTTGAAACGGCATGAAAATCCTAACTAGTGGATTGGCTAAAGGTCCACGAAGGATCCCGATTGGGTTGCACGAGAACATCGGGATCAGTAAGTAATAAAGTAAGTTCCCATGGTCAGTAGTGTTTTTGAATTCAAACTCTCCCCTATTATGTATGGTTTTTCTCAATGATTACCATTCTTCCCTCATCTCTCATGAGTAGACTGTGCTGAGAGGCGATACTAAAACCGGAAAACATGAGCGCAACGTTAGCAGTTGTTAAAATAAAACGTTGAAAAAGTGTGACCGTTTTTTCCAGTTCATACGCCTTTTGGTTCAACAATTCTCAGGGCTGCAGTAGAGCTACTGTTTGAGAAATTCGGCTCATGTGTCGGCTAAAATACGATAGCTCCAGAGTAGACAATGATCTATTTATTGGCGGGTCATCGTCGCCCTGGCATAACGTCGCTAACGAACTCTTATGACGTTTTTAGAAAAAATGTCAGCCAAACAAAAACCCACCACTTGCTTAACACTGCCACTGCTTGTTTATGGTTGTCTATGTGGTAAGTGTGACCAAAACTCAGTCACAGTTAACCACTAATATTGTGGTCGTCCAATCGGAAAACCGGGGACGTTCCGGATGACACAGCCCCGCATTGGAAAGCGGAAACCAAACCAACAGTGACTCAACGCCAACCAATGCACCTAGGAAATGTGATCAAAGAAAACCAGAACCACAGCTCTTGAGACAAAAACCAACATCGATATTTTTAATCTACCTTAGATTGAACCAGGAACTGAAGCATACGGTTCCGTTAAATGTGAAAGTACTCTTCAACAGCATTAAGCAGTTATCATGCATATCCCTTCCCCGACAGCGTCCGATGACACTTGCACTTAGGCGCAAACGTACACCCTGCATTTCAAGGTGACACCATTAGCATGCGTGTCGTCTCGCAGGTGGGTTGTGGTACGGAGAAGTTTGTGTGCAAAAGAACGCACGACAAAAAAACAGGCCACTCAGCATACCTTTCATCAACGCTCAAAAAGGCTTGCATATTAAAGCCAAACACGTAAAAAGTAACACTGGGGACCAAGACAATATCATCAGACTGCGGCCATGTTCATATGGATCCTGAAACGATCATTGTTTTCCTAGGTGTTACGTCTGATGAATCGTGATAAACATACTGTTTCTTTGCTGGTGACATCATCTGGATTAGGAATTTACTGTTTCAAACTTGATGAGAAAAACGACTTTTAAACCCAGACGCACGGGTAGTTACAGGTGAAATACGCCAGTGAAAGTAAGTCGTATTGGTGAGACATCATTGAGCTGACTGACACACATGCGCGAACAAACCTACGACAGTGTTGAGGACAGAATTCTATTTCTCCAATCGGCCGCATGCCAAAACAGACCCAAAACGACGTGTTTAATTTATGCCGCAGCATGTGTGTGTGGCAACTAGGATGCACATAATGATAATACTGGTCTGTAGAATAGCGGACTGAGATCAGCGGATGAACTACAGGCGCACAGAAACCACCGTAGTCCATTTTCCATTTGATGGCCATAGTAGTGTTTAGGTTATGTAGAGACCTACAAACCGACCTGTACAAGCAAGCTGAGTGAGAAACCAAAGATTTGAGTCTTTTTAGATCGAAAATATCCATGGCTCCTGAGGCCCACATAGCCTGATTGACGTTTTCCGCCGGGTTCAAGACATTGTTCATCCCAATCTTCCTTCGATATCCGCGTGTGACGACAGCCGCGTGGAACTCAAGTCGGCGGTTATCGTCTAGAATCAGCTGCACAGGACGCGTGGGTTTTGTGTCGATGCGACCACAGACTATGTGTATACAAGAGACAGCAAGGACCAAGGCATTGTTTGAGTACTTAAATGTGAGTCAAACTAGTCGACGATCTTCGACTGATTCATACCATCGGTGACCAATGGCCAAGCAATCAATTTGAGTACAAGCTGCAAAGGGAAAGAGGCCGCGAAAGTTCGTTTGCCAGAAACAGTTACTGATCGGAACACAATTGAATGAGGCGATGCCAATTTTCGATGCGATCGGCTGAGAAAGCAAAAGGGCCTCCAACGTCTTTTTATCTCTCAAAAACAAACGCTGAAATTCCCACCAATGACCACACACGGACACACCGAAGCAATCCGGACAAGTCCGGGTAGCTACAGGAGGGCTCCAGTCGATTTGTGTACAAACAGACACGGCACACAAAAATCGGTGTCCCAGTCAGTATTTCGCGGCTGTCCTCACCGAAGAAGGAATTTTGCTGTGTGAACCCAAACCAGAGTTTTCGATTTAAGAGTCGAGCTCATAAGCAAAGAGACGTAACCGAAGCACCTGTAAGGAAGCTTCCTGAGGTCTTTCCTGTAGGACCTCGTTATGGATTGGCAGACGGAGCAAAGAAAGACAGATGGAAACAGAAGACAAAGGTGGAATAAACCAGAAGGAATTGTGACCAACAGCTGTCCGTGTATGCAGCACCTGGTAGGGCTTACCTTCACCATGTATTCCATACGGCTGTGAGCATGCTTCTCAATTGTCGCCTCCACCCAGATCAGTGGCTTTACCTGAAATGGATAAGCGAACAATGAGTGACGTCACTATCCAAACTACAAATCGACATCATCAATATGAGAAGCGAAGAGAAAGTATGCAGTTTCAGTTGAGTTTTTATAACCATCAGCTACGAAGTAAAGGCATCGCATAAATAATGAATATCTGACAAACGTTACTGAAGAAGCGGATAATCTGCCGATATTTCTGTTACCCAGCGAAACGCTTCTCAAGATCGACGTTCAACTCAAATGAAGTATTGTATGTATAAGACTGAAGGCAATTTTGTGAACACAGCAGAATCCAACTGATTACGCGTTGTAACCTGCAGTCAATTCAAAGGTTCGAATCTCGGTTTAAGTAACTGAAAACAGCAGTGATAAAAGGGTCAGAAATTTCTTGCATTTGGGAGTGATTTATGAAGCACCATTGTGCACTTTTAAGCGAAGTGCAAGGTCGCGAACAATGATCGATGGAATACAACGCGATAGCACACAGATTATGATGTTACAGATCATGGACAGGCAGGTCCTAGATTCTACCTGGAAAACTGTGACGTTAATAATATTGTTCCCCGTGGTTCGTTTATTAACTCTTGATATATGCATATATTTGCAAAAATCTGTTCCCGGATTTAATACGACGGGAAAAACGGGGGGAAACACCGATTTTTGTAGCAGAGGCAGAACGTACCATTACCGCTACAGACCCACTACGCGGAGACGGACCAGTAACCATAAACATTTAAACTTGGAGTGGCGCAAAATCACCTAAGGTCAGCACAACCCAGGTGGAGTAGCGAAATAGATGACAGCAAACTACCGTCAACCACCCACAGACACAATTACGTGCGCAATTCTGTTTGAATATCAGTTCAGTTCAGACCTAACACCAGACGTCTAATCTCCGAGTTACTCACACCACCATATTCTACTGATACTATGAAGGCACGATGTCCAGACATCAAAAATTTATTCATGTTCTGTTCTCAACGGCCATGTTTCGGACCGTAGGGCAATACCAACCTCACGGCTCCTGCGTGTAGTTGACCTTTGTTCGATAGCTAGATATCATGCCAACGTCACAGTTGCCTATAATTAGCAAATACCAATCGGCCCTTTTGCATGCGCGAAGTCACTTCTTTCGAAATATGACTATTGTGTGAGATACAACAACCCAAGTAAAAAAATCTATTCAACTCAATTAGTCGTTCCCCTGGAAGACCGAGGCCCAGCTTTGAGTCCATCCAGCCCTGCAACGGCATTTTAGACTTCGCAGGTGCAAAACGCATACATCTACTATTGTGCGGACGACCACGATAAACCTGCAATTTGCTTGAATCTTCACTCAGTAGCATAATATCATCCGTACATTCCAACTAAGACAGATTCCTGTTTGAGCGAGTATCAATGTAACTATTCTCACATGAGGATACGGCTATCTCCATAAGCATCTAAATGACAAAGTTAAAAGGGAAAGGTGAAAGGGAGAAACCCTAACGAACACCACTACCGGCAGTGAACTCGGGTGAAACATCTTCATGAGCGCGAACTCGGCTTCGGCCGTTCGCATTCAAAGATTGGATAAGGGAAATGAATTTCCCTGGCATACTCTTCAGTGGCAGGGAGTCCCACGGAATTGTACGAACGACTTAGTCGAATGCTGATTGCAAATTAAGAGAGAATTCTTAGGCCTAAAGAACACGTTTGTTCTGAGCTCCGCGGCAAAATGAAAATGTGGTCAATACAACCCCAACCGGAAAGGAAACCGGCTACGTTCTCACGCATACATCTTTCGCGAGTACTAGATAATCGGCGGATAATTACCAAAAGCAATTTGGATGCCATGCTTATTAAACTAATTCCCCTGTGGTCCACCATCTTTCCTGTAAATCGGCATAATCGTCAATTCACACCAGTCCTCAGGAATCTCTTCCTTTGCCCAGATTGATCCCACGGGTTATGTTAACTCCGATAATAGCACATCACCACCATCCTCGAAGAAAAACGGCGACAGTCCACCTCGTACAGTTGTCTCGTGCGTTTTGAGGAAACCGATCTCCCTGATCACCGACATTTCGGATGGTGGGTTGGTATTCACTTGCATTAGTTCACACGCAGGCACAAGTGGAAAGCACACTTTAACCGTCTGTTAACTAAAATGCGTCTTAAATTGCCCTGTCAAATGTGCCAGTCGACGATACTGAAATTGGGTCAATGTGCCGACGGATTCCTTATTCACCTTGATCAACTTCTGCTTCCGTGGACCACTATTCCTGATCAGTCAGTAAATGTTGCAACTATTTCCAATAACCCCAGGATCCTCTACTTCCTTACATTACCCAAACCATCAATCCTCACGGCTATTTCTCTGACGCTCGGTCAGCTAGCTTCTCAGGGCTATACGTGTCTCATTGTCTGCCTCATCCGGAGGGACGGATCTGCGAGCATCTCACAAAGCAACTACTGAAGTCGAGAATATCCATCGTTTCTGAGTGGCGGTTGCCGTTTAGTGCAGCACTCCTTGGATCTGCTCCCAATGTTCGCTCGGATCCTGGGTATTTCGTCATTAAGACAACCATATTGGATGCTCCGACTGAAACTGAAGTCGGCGTCTAGTATCATCTGTACAAGACGTGCAATTTCTGTGCTAGTGTGACCACAAAATAGGCACAAAAAAAGCGAGCACAGACCAAAACATGATCCGAGTCCATGGGTGTGGACCAAAATGATCAGCAATCCGCAACGGACCTCACCATCGGTGACCGATGAAAATGTGATCAATCTGAGTCCAATGCTTTGAAGGCAAAGGAAGACCCCAGGTAAGCCGACGTCGCCTTTTATGACAGAACTCGGTGTTCGCCAGAAACAGTCTGTGGCTAGGATAAACTAGGATGAGACGATCTTCGTTCTCGGCCCAATTGGCTGAGACATAAAAGCAGCCCCTCATGTGCCGTTCCGTCTCTGCCAAGTACCCAAGTTAGGCGTTAAAATTTTCAGCAACGAGAACAACGTCCGTTGATCACACATTACAGAGTATGCTAAATAATTCCCGCTAGAACCCCTCATTTCCCCCAGGGGAGCTGCAGTCGGTGGGCCCATACGCAGATATGACGACGATTTAACCGACATATACAAAACCGTACAGCCAAACCGCACATAAACGACTGTTGACTGGGATTCAGTCTAACAGTGCATATTTCGCTCGCAAACTCAGAGCGAACCCAACGCCAGCCTGGCCAAGACCGCTCGAAACCGGATGACCGGACACGTGAATAGTAAAGCAAAAGAATGGAGTTGTATATGGGCTACGGAGAGTAACCATGGATGTGGGATCCTGTATGCGCCTTTCGGAGACAGCATACATCTATTTTAAAAGTTTCAGGAGTTTTGGTTATGGCAGCTTGCTACCTCATTTGAGTAAGTGTGCAGCCATTGAAGGCAGGTACGTTTAGGTTCAGGTAATGCGTGCAAACCATTTCCTCCCCTTCTACTAATGCTGACATCAGATAAATCCGTCGGGCATATTGCATGGTACTTACATCGAAAGAACGGAAACTAGACAGGCTCCCCGTAGAAAGGATGCTCAAGGTATTCCGGCGATTGATACCTCGCGGCTGTTCACATCGCACAAGGGATTTTTCTTTGGGAATCCTAGCCGTTGATTCAAAAGTATCACCAACAAGCCAGTGGAGTGTTAGTCCAGCGCATGAACTCGGAGCAGGTGGATGCTTATCACTACCCTCCCCCCTCTCGAAGCAGTAGACAGTGCGGTCCTGATTATCCTGCGCAACCGACGATATAGTATGGCAGTCATTTTTTGTGCCATCCATCGAGATTTTCGAACGAATATTGCTAGGGGGTCTATTTGCTAAGCATGAAGACGATTAGGGGTCTCAACCAGAAACTTTAATCTGAACGCGAATTTGCCGGCAACAGGGATTGGCTGAGTAGAAGCTTATCTGTCGGATCAATTCTTATTCAACTCAATCCTACGATTAAGTTACCAGCTTAAATTAACTCCAACCTGTATTGTATTGCATTGTATAGACCACTGCGTACAAGAAACAATGTCGCATTTTAGTCAAAAAACGTGAGGTAAAAAACAGGAAAAATTTACACTCGTCACCTTGTGAAATTGTGGGAACAACTCATCGAGGAATAATCAGAGCACATGATGATAATGTGCTCAGGAATTTAGCTAAGACACGGTCACGATTTGTCAGAATGCGTGCTAAATATGGGACAGTGGAGTTCCTATAGATATTGATTCTAGAAGGTATGGAATGAAAAGCGGATCGTGTTGAAATATGAGGGCGGCACTTTGAAAGATCGTAGTGCAGGAAATGCGTCGGATCTGAGGGAATTTTGTGAGGAAATTTCTCACATGCTGGTAGGTGTTGATCACATAGATTGAAGGACAACTCAGTGGTATGAAAGACGGCTAATAATTGATAGCCCCCAGCGACGAATTTTATAGTCTTTGTAAGTAAACCAGGAAAAATAACAGAACAGCAAAGAAGGATTGGAAAAACACCGGTAAACAAATAGGGAGAGGGTGCTTTGTTTCGCCTTGTAGTGTTGAAGCTTCCTAATTTGAAATGACAATCGTCGGAGATTCTTTACACAGGTGGAAACGTGAGAAATCTACTTCAGATTTTTATCAATAGTAACTCCTAGATATTTCACAGAATCAACCCTGGCAAGTGTTTTGAATTGATGGAAGACGTTTCGGATGGGCAGGCTTACTCAGAGAGAAAATGAGAGAACAGACATTTGAAACATTCAGAAGTGTTGAGATTTAAACCAGCTCGTGCAGAGAAGTCGTGAACAGAACATAGGATGTTGGAAAAACTTGAAAATCATCGTTTTTTGAAACGATTTGAGAGACAGTAACATCAGCATTCTCAAACAGATGACAGGCTGAGCTATTTGATAAGTTGCTGATGTAAGTAGAGAAGAGAAACGGTGAAAGAACAGCACCCTGTAGCACGCCTGAGTTGTTAGCCAACGGTTTTGAAGTTTTACCGTCCATTCGTGTGCATTGGCTTCGGTTAGCAGAATAATCAGACAGCCATACTAATAAAGGTCTGGGACAACCAAATGTTTCCAGTTTGTGAAGCAGAAGTGACTGCGTGACAGAATCAAATGCTGACAAATAGTTTAGGAAAGTGCGACGCATAGATCCCAGCGATGCGTTTAAGGACTTACAAATGTGATGAATAAGGGAGACGACAGCATCCTAAGTGGATCTATTGGATTTATAAGCAAGCTGAAATGAGTCATCAGGAGGATACATGGGAGAACGCAGGCGCCTAATTAAAGCACGCTCCGTCAGTTTAGGACCAGAAGACGTTAAAGCGACGGGACGAAAGCGTTTTGCCAAAGCAGTAGAACTGCCAGATTTTTAGATGGGAAGAGGAGTGACAAGTCCCCAGCAGTGAGGAATAGAAGACGAGATTAATGACGAGTTAACCAGAGAAGTGAATGTGTTCGTCAGAGCCACAGCACAGACAGACTCTCAGGACGAACCCCTGTGACAGTCAGTCAATCCTTCTAGTGACATTTTTTGGATTAGAGCAGCTTTCTTTTATACTGCATCACATTCGTACCTGCCTGAGCCCAGATTTTAGCCCAAACAAAATACCCTAAGACGGGGAGGAAGAATCAGATGGAGTTCAAGTTGGAAGAGAAAGAAAAAACGTGTATTCTGTTGCGGAAACAGCTTGTTTCCTCATGGTGAGGAAAAAAAGAGAAGAAAGTGGATAGGTTGGGAGGTTATTGTGGTGGGACTAGAGAGTTTAAGTGTCGACTTCGTCAACAACCTGTCAACGCAAGTGTAATCGTACAGATACACGATTTGCTTGCGGGCGCAATAGTGCCACGTTCCTCAGGCTAAAGTAGGTGGTTCTCTGGGGGATCTATAACCCGCTTCAGCTAAACCGAGTTAAACCCGCAAAGATGTGAGGAGGAATGGGATCCGACAACCCTAGAAAGGCCGATGACTAACTGCTCACTTCATATGCCTTTAAGGTGTAGAGTAATCCCTTCAGCCAAATGCTTCGTACTTCGCCCGTGGTTGCCTTGGAATCAAGATTTAGCTATCAGTAATAGCGATATTATTAGTGGGAGTTCACGCCTAAACCAGTCCAGTGGATTAAGCGTCTGTCGCTCCAAAAGGTTAGAGGTTCGAATTCCAGGTCTTGGTGATAGACGGCAACAGCTCGTTACTACACCTGGTCTACCGTGACCCAATACTGTTCTGCGCCATTCCAAGTTTCTGAGTCCAGGTCGCTGGTACGTTTGAGGGCAGCCGAAAGAGCGAAATTCCACTCCCTGATGCGACAATGGAACCAATCTATTCGAAAATTCACTTAACGATCATAAGAACCGGCTTCCATATGTAATTTCGATGATCTACTGGAAGTGTAGTTACGAGACCGATTGATTGCTGGAATTAACGGTTCTGATTTGCAACATCGCTTCCCTTACCTAAGGATTCCGTGTTTCAGTCAGCAAGGTTACTGTGTGAACAGTACTAAGGCGTCTGGGCTTCCGTCAATTGGGATCTCCAGGTGCTGTGACATCGGAAATTTCCATTCATTTCCTGTTGAAGGAAAGGTCGGTGGTTCGAGCCCAACCGGAGGGGTCCCCTTTTCCCGTTACAACGAGATGACACTCTGACGTGGCGTGACGGCTTGCGTGCCTCCATGATTCAACGAGCTACACAGGATGGCTTATCTCAAGCCAGAGATCCAATCATGCCTGGAAGGTCAATGGGTAGAGGCTTGACGAAGTAGTCTCCTGGTCCTCCAAGTTGAGGGTTGATCTGAGTTAGCAGCTCAGTCTGAAAAACGATTAGAAGAATAACTGGGCTTCCACTCAGCCATGCCCCGCTGCCTTGCAGTCAGGTTCTTGTCAGAACCAAAGGCTTCGGGTGAGAACCCTAACCGTTCTTCTGCTTAGCGGCTGCACTCCCCAGCAGTACCCGTCCATTATTCCCCATGAATTACACACCTACAAACAATTCCGTACTACATCGGTCGTCGCGCAGAATAACCAGGACCGCGCCGCCCATTGCATCCAGCGCAGGTGTGGTGGGTAGTGATAAGTATGCTACTGCTCAGAGTTCTCTATTTTATTTAACCTGTCTCTTCTGTCTCCAACCCAATCTGTTTGCCCCTTCTGCCTATCCATAGTATCTCCATTGATAACACGCCCGTTACTCGCAACGGTTCATTGTGAAGTAGTGTAGTAAGTGGTTTTCAGTCTGTTAGCTCACAGTTTCTCAAGCTTCGTCAGCCTCTGCATCTGGGTTCCTTCAATGTGCACACTTTGATGCAGGCTGGTCAACAGGCGTGTTTGGCTCTGACACTGGACTGACTCACTTTCGATTGATGTCTGGCTGCGTGAGTGAAACACGAACTCGGAATTCGAGTAGAGTAATCCAACTGACTGCGCCTAATGTCTCGTCAAGATAATTCCTTCACACTTCAGGAGACGAAGCAGTTCAAGCTGTGGGTCAACGGAGTGTAGGAATAGTCTTGAGTGAGAAGGCTGAAGCAGCCTCTCTAGGCTGAATCCCAGTCAACAGTCGCTTGTGTGCCATGAGACTGTGGGGATCAGTCGGCATCCGGAAGGATAATAGTGCTAACCGAAGCTTTTTTTATCTCGGCACATGCTCCAGCAGACTGTAGCATTAATACTAAGTAGACGAGTTTTACGATGACCTACTCACTCTTGTGCGGAGGAGCAAAAGGCTCTGACATTATAGTGGTGGCAGGTGATTTTAGTGCACAGGTTGGAAAACTGAGCGCATCGGAGCCCTGTTTAGGTGGGCGATGCGCCTTGCCTGTGCACCGAACAGACAACGGGGAAAGACATCTCCAGTTTTGTGCTGACAATAACTTATTCCTACCTAGTACGTGTTTCCTAAGACTTCGCGACATGGCGCCCTAACTCGACAGGTAGTCTGAGTCAGATCGGCCATATTGCAGTAAGCTACCGTTGGTGCAGTTCTTTCCAGAGCTGTAGATCGTAATGGACCACGTACGTCGAATCGGATCATGCCTTAGTTTCAATGCGATTTTTGCTGCAGTTCAACGGCCATCAAGGCAGGTCACAAACAAGAGTGACTGTCGAACGACTGCCTGATTCGGATGTTCGCAACAAATTAAGTAGGCCATGCGTTTGGCAGCAGATTTTGCCTGTGGTCTTAGATCTACCGTTTATCGAGGACACTGGATCTCACAAGGGCCTCGGAGCAAAGAAGCCAGTTTTCTAACTGCAAGAAGGGGAATAAGATTTTTCGATAGTTGCAGTGTCAGTTGACGATAAGCCTTAGGAATGACCGCGAGAAGTGGTGGGTTAGGATAACCGAAGAGAGGGAAGCAGTGGTCGCTTCAGGTAACAGTGGAAGACTGTTTAAGCTTATACGCGACAGCGGTGGGCGGCAAACTTCGGTCAGTGCAGTCGTGTGCGATAGGACTGAACAACCCATCCATGGTAGAAAACAAAGATTGGACCGTTGGGCCCAGCACTTCAAGGGTCAATCTAGGTGGCCACACGCTAACGTATTCAGTCCGATGTCTGTAGCTGCGAATCCTTGGAAAGTGTCAGTTGATTCCCCAAAGGCAGTGGAAGTGCAGTCAAATATTCGGCTTCTGAAGAGGGGAAAAGCAGCCGGTCCCGACGACCTTCCCCCAGTTCTCTTCAAATTGGGTGGGGAAGCTCTGGTGAAATCACCTACCTCCTTGCTTTGTGATATTTGGAATGAGGAGCGCATTCCGTTATCGTGGGGTGAGTCACTGATTGTATCCATTGCCAAGAAGGGCACAAGAAGTGACTGCAGCAATCATCCAGATCGAGGTTGCATTGACCAAATATCCAGTCCTCACCGAATACTAGAAACGCGCTACACACACCGCCGCCCTACGATGGTAGTCGTTCTGGACTTGAAAGGTGCTTCCGACTACGTGGATCAACCAGCACTACTCAGTGCTCTTCATCGGAGTGGTGTGCCAGTGTAGTTCGTGAACCTGCTGCGAGCATTGTACTCGCATATCTTTGGTCGCGTGTGGGTATACGGTGAATTATGAAGTTCATTCAAAACGATTAGTGGCGTTCGACAGTGGTGTCCCATCCCTCCACTCCTGTTCAACTTCACCATGGATGAGGTGATGGAAGATGCTTTAGGAGGTCTGCGGTAGTTGGGAGTGGAACTGGGAAACGGGGCGAAGCTGTATGACCTGGATTACGCAGATGACGTCGTGTGCCTGTTCGAGCCTGCGGACCATGCACAACGGGCACTAGATAGACTGTAGAGATCGGTTATTCGGTTTAGCATGTGCTTTGTACCTTCAAAGTGCAAGGTGCTGTTGCAGGACTGGACTGCAGCAGTGCCGAACTTGGTGCTGAGCGGAGAGGAACTAACAATTGCGGACCGTTTCACCTGCCTTGGTAGTTCCGTGTCCAATGATGGTAGCTCGGGAGTGGAAGTAAATATGCGTATATCGAAGGCTCGAGCATCTTACGCTGAACTGGAGCACTTGTGGCGTCGGCCTGATATTTCATTGAGGTTGGAAGGTCGTATGTACTGTGCCGCAATGCGTTCAGTTCTGTTGTACGGTTGCGAGACGGGATATTCGTGTGGCAGATGTTCGTCGGTTAGAGGTTTTCGACCATCGATGTCTACGTAGTGTGGCTAGGATTGGATGGAGTGACCGAGCGAGTAATATTGAGGTTAGGAATCTGGTATTGGGTGCCACTTCTGAGAACAGCTTGTTTCAGAGTATGAAACTTAGTAGACTACGCTGGTTGGGTCACGTGCTGCGTGTGGCAAACACTCGTCTACCATATCGTGCCCTATTTTGTGTTCCTCCCAGGGAATGGGAGAAATTATGTGGCGGTTGGCAGATGTCGTGGCAACGTGGAATGAGAAAATGTACAGCGAACTTAGGTAAAGTAGGTGTCTTGTGTCTTAGTGGTTGGGGTCCGAAAGACTCGTCGACTTGCTGGCTGGAGACACTTACGGATATGGCAGTGAACCGTGAACAGTGGCGATCGTGCTGTCATTTTCTATCGAATCAGAATGATTGAAAGAGTGTGTTTGAAGAGTTAGACTGTGTTCCATGTGTTGGCTGCAGCAGCGTCTTATCTGTTCCCGCCTGTGTAGGTTCACTGCCTGTTCCCCTTGGATATTCACTCTTTTTATAGGAACGTGTAACTCTGGGGAAAAGGCAGCGGTGAGGCTTGCCTTGCTGTTTGACGCTGAACGATGATGATGATGATGATGATGATGATGATGATGATGATGATGATGATGATGATTCATTTCCCACTCGACGAAGTCACTCAATTATGAGCAATGTCAAAAAACACCCTCGAATAATCATCAGCATGGGTGATAATGAAGTTCTTAAATTCATATGTGATCCTCACAGTTTGTCAGCAAGATTCTCTGCCGCCATGATTCAAAGGTGGAATATTATTTTCGGTCCCCGTTCTTAAAACGCCCGAAATCGTGACACTACTTCTTTTCCCCATAGGGATTATTTACGTCGCCGTGCTCCCAGTGAGAAAATTCGCCGAGTTTATTAACGCAACCCCTTCCTATGAAGCAAGTACGATTATGTCATTTTATCTAATGTTCTCATTGGATGAACGCCGCAAGTCAAAAGACCATTCTCTTAGTTTTATAGAAGTGAAGAGGTATCAGTGTCTTGTGATGGAGTACTGTGCCTTAATGATCGTGTTATCATTTCTCCATCTCTGCGATCAACTGTTCTGGCTGATTTACAGTCGGCACATCTTGGTGTAGGAAACAATAAAACTAATGTCGATTTGGACCGCTTTGCTAAACTGTACAGTACATACGTACACAAGGTTCATTCCAAATAAACTTAATGACCCTTATCGTCCGGCCACTAGGGACCAACCCATAGCAAATACTTCGCTTTGGTTATCGTTGGTTCTATTCTAAGTGGTCCGAAATGTATTTCACTACAACTCCGAGTTCTGAATTTACAACTATCGCCCCTCAGTCGATGAGTATCATATGTCGCAGTGGCCGATAATGAAAGTCACTTCACTGCACACAGGCGTGACCGATTGTTTGAAACCCGGTGGCTGCACCACGTGTTAACTCTTCCACATCCTCAGTTCCATGGATTCGGCGAAAAATTCCCTAAAACAGTGAAGTGGTATAAGACTGGTCAATGCGGTAGTGTTCCTTAAGTTTGAAATGTGCATGGGCAATTTCCTCATGCACTACCGTAATTCTTGGCACATCGCACCCGGCGCTAGTTCAGCGAAATTGCTAAAAGGCCGACTACTACGTACTAGTCTGCTGCTATTGGAGTCATCCGAAGTGATCTACCATCGGGGAAATTATTTCAAATCATCGGAATGCACGGCTCTCAATCATCTGGGGAAAAGCAATTCAAATTCTTGATTTAGACGGTGGTACATCGAAGACGCCTGGATCAAATCACTTTAATGTTTATTTCTAGTCCTGTAACTAAGTGTACTAATTCCGAAATATCCAAGTCTATTTCAGAAAAGAACGATTCCATTTCTTCCACCAGCGACAAAACAACCGTAGTCAAAAGGTTTGAAAGATTTCGCCATAAAGAACAACGAAGTTAAAGAAACCCTGGGCTTCATTCGAGCTGCGGAGACTGTGATGGTTGCAAACGAACTTTGAATGTGATTGTTTGACTGTATTAAAGGCTGCTTGTACACAGATGTTCCGCTGAGCACAATTTGTATTGCTGTCTCCAATTTCATTTTCTGTTCGAGTCGTGATTTCCCGTTCTGGATCGTATAAGAAACTCATTAATTAGATCCACTGCAAATTCCCAAGGCCATGATGTAGTAGTACAGTTGCCTAGAAAATTGGCTGAAATGCTGCCCCAGCTTGTCAGGATGCTTGCTAAACGGGGGACGGTAGTGTGCATAGATATTAATTCTGAAGGATATGAAATGGAAAGCGTATCGTGCAGAAATATCAAAATGGTGATTTCAGATATCACTATGCGTAGGACGAGTGGGATTTGCAAGTATTTTGCAAGCTAACTTTCTATGTGTGGAAAGGTGCCGGTCACATTTTAATGGATAATTCGCTTAGTGGTATGGAAGGCACACGGTCAATAATCGACAGTCTACGGCGAACTTCAGTCTTTCTTGGGTAAACCTGCGAAAACAACGGAAAAACGTTGGCAAGGGGGGTAGATTCAAAGTCTTATGATGACATACCTTGGAGGTTCCTCATGCAGGTGGAAACGTGAGAAGTCCACTTCATGTTCCTATTAATAATGATCCCTACATCTTTCTTAGAATCGACCTTTGTGAGCATTTCTGTGTTGATGAAGGACGGTTCAGATGGGCAAGCTGGACAGGCGAGACAGACTAGACACTCGAAACTTGTGGATGTGCTAACATATATTACCGGGTTGTACAGAACAAACAGACGGCCAGTAGCTAGGAAAACTTTGAAAGTCCTCATTGTTAGAAACGGCTCGACAGAGGACAAAATCATTAGCATACTTGAATAAGTCACCGAAGAACAGAGAGAAGAGAATATGAAGGACAATGGCACCCTGAAGCGCCGTTTTTTAAAAACTACCGACAGCTTCTATGTGGAACCTTCAGTCGTCAATCCTTAGACTTCTTATCAGCACCCAGGGGCTCCGTTTAACTTAAGAGCGAAAACTCAAGTTAAGCCAACACAAACCTCGTTCTGCTAGGGAAGAATCTAAGTATTTACAGAAACCCCAAATGCACATCCACGATGTGTGACTGTTGCATATTTCATAACTTTTCTGAGTCACCGCCTTACCGGTCCCTCTCGTCAGTTGATCTTCAGACTCGTATTTACAGTCGCTTCGTAGAGTAACAAGGACCACTCACCTGGCAACGACTATTGACTGACTCAATTAGTTCGCCTTTCCGCGATTTTTTATCATCTGGAGGTTGGTTCAGAATCAAGATTTAGCCATCTCTCTTAGACTGGTTATCAAAGATCAGTCAACCCGCTGGATGGCGCTGGGCATTCAGCTTCGGCCTCACAATTTGGAAACACTTCTGCCACGAGAAGGCAATGCGTAGGGCTACTTACAGAGACAGCTGAAACGCACAGGTATTTGGGAGTACCCGTGTGTCGATCGATTGCGACTTGCCGATTTCGACTCACCAGTGCGAGGACATTGGCTATTTGGCAGAGCCAAGGCGAAAAAAGCATACCCTCACAAAGTTAAAATACTTTCTCAAGAAGCCCTGTTACACGTTCACGTTACGCAGGCAGCTTGGCACTAAGAGCCAATCACCAACCTTCTCTGTTCAGCTTCCAAATTCCATTCTTTTTCTCACTAAACCCGGAGAAGTGCTTCCGCAAAGAGACATAACGTCTCCTGAAAGATTTCAGTTTCAGCTAATGGAACCGCTAACTTTGCAACAGTGCCCTAATATTGGTCGCATTTTCATGGAACTGATTACTAACGGAAGAAAGTTCAAAGCATCAGAAGACAGGACGACGATAGAAAATCGAAGATATTTTGGACTGAAAAAGGGGCATAACGCGGCGTTTGGCCACTTAGGGGACTTTTCAAGACCTCAATCTGGAAATCAACGCCTACCATCCATCGGTAATGGTTTTTACATACGTGCTTTAGGTCCTGGAATGATCCATCCGAACCACCTATCAACCACTACCTGCCTCGTAGAACAGCTTGTACCGAGGAAGTCGATCCGCAAGCAACTGTAACATGTTCCAAAAACCTTAAGCTCTTATCACGCCCTACCAATACTACGAGGATAGTTGTGCTCAAACATCAAAAGGCGTAGGACACCTTTTGTCCTCAACACCCATGTTTGTAAGCCGTACAGCGGAACCGATCTCACTGCTGCTGTGCAAATTCAACCCCTGATCGATAACCCGATGTCACGCTGACACCACAGATCTCTTAAATTGGTGAGTGGCAATCAAACCTTCTGTGTATGTGGAGACACTTCATCCCATACACGAGCACCGGGTGAGATGTGAACAGCCCAGCAACTAAATTTATCTACTTCGTCCAATTCTTCTCCTGCAAGAACAAAGTTCGGCTTAGAACCGAATCAGTCCTGCAATAGCATCTTCCACTGTGAAGGTACAAAACGCATTCCAAACCTACCTTTCACGTCGTACGGGCAGTCTAGGGAAAAACTGCAAATCACCGGAGCGAGCAATCAGAAACAGCATCACTCGGAAATTGCAAGTTAGACAGCTTTTTGTTTGAGCAAACATCAATACCACTATTCTCACATGGGAATACGACGATTCGCACAGTCAATCCAAATACAAAGTTGGAAAGAGGAGATAAGAGAAGGCAACTCCACTTCTGGTAAACTGGGTGAAACATCCCCGTAAGAACGAATCCGACTTCAGCCGTTCGTATTTAAAAACCGGAATAGTGAAATCAATTTTTGATACACTCCTCAATGAGAAGCAGCGTCACAAAATGCATAATCGACTGAATCAAATGCCACATTCCTACAACGGAAGACAGAGAGCATAAACCTGTGTTTACGTCCCAACACCTGTGGTATCGAGATGTGATCGATACAATCCCGACGAGATCAGAAACCTGCTTGATTCTTACCGGTACGTCTTTCTCGAGCGCTAGATAACGGGTGGAGAATAATTTGTAACAGCAGCACAGAAACAATACTCATGTAAATCGGCGTAACCGCTGATTCACAACATTCCTTGGGTATCTGCCCCGTTGCCCAGAATAACCCCACCTGGGTTCAAGACTCCAACTGTGGCGTTCGATCGACATATCCTCCATTGAAATTTAATGTTTTTTTTCGAGGGACCTTAAGACCGCATCTTCTAGCCTTAATGGCACTGGTGTGGCTAGTAGTGTGACGGCTGAGGTTGCCGTGTTTGACTGGGTCGCAGTTATCAGCCGGATACACGTAGCGACACTTAGAAGTGCGTGCAAAATCAACAGGCACTTCTAGGCTAGACGAAATTCGTTGGCCATTTCTGTGTACACAGATTGCATCCTAGAGGTAATCAGGGGCAATTTCTACCAAAACCTTCATGACTTCTAGTGCACAGTGGAGCGAGGTAAAATCAAGATTTTAGCAGGAGAAATAAAGGCTACAATAGGCCAGTTGTCTTTAAACGAGGCCCATTTAGAATATCGTTTTGATTCCTACCGTTCGAAAAATGGAGAACAGTTGTTGAACCCTGAGCGTGCCTGTTCCGCGTTGGTACCAACTTCCGCGTTTAAAATTACCTGATGTCCACCTTCCTTGAATCAGGTCAGCCATATCGTTCTTGGCCGCCAATGGTTGGGCTGTTTACATTATTCCCGGCCATGCCCACTATTCCGACCATATGTCGATCTGCACCGAGTCGTCAATGAGCTCCGGTGGGTGTCGAAGCGCATAAAACACCATTGGTTGGACCGTGATAGGCTAACTGACCTGATTCGCCTATAAGTTTCCCAAAATGTGACAGCTGAAGAGCCAGAACTGCTTCTCCCTGATAAAGCCAGTTCACACTACTGACTTACGAAAAATGCCTTGCATTCTGTTGATTTGGTGATTCGTAGTCTGAACTATTTTGTCGCACCATTTTGTACTTTTGCTTAGTCTGTGCCGTCTTAGCGCATGCCAGCCCTTTCCTGCTGATAGAGGGCATAACGAAACGTGGCTCATAAATCAGCGCAAGTTTGCATGGTGATTTTGAAGTCTGGGGGTCTCAACAAGCATCCGAGACGGAATATGTTACTGCTGTTAGAAATGCCCACACACTATTTCACCTAGTCCGAGCTCCGGTAAGAAGACACTAGATGGTGGCGGAGTGGACAGTCCACCTATTCACACGAAACAACGACTTGTATTCTCGGTAGAACATTTTGAAGAACGGTTCAGCTGGTATCGAGCATCAGCTCTGTCATAGCTATTCTGGTGCATGTTCTGTGGGCTGCATCGACAGACTCATCCTCTGAGGCTGAGATCCTGCTGCACTAGTAGTACCGGGTTGGGATCCACGCGACATTGGAGACCTCAGACCATAACGATCAATGCCGCCGTCTCTGGCGTTCTTATACTCGAAATATTTACGCGTCTCTATAATATTCCTATCTTATGACATTTCAACTATTATTCGGTGCTGCGAGGTAGCAACCAAAACCGAAGGGCACTCGCGCAAGGTCATAGGTTGTACAAACTGAAAAATAACTACATCGACCCTCAGTGAAACTTGTCATAAAACACCGGACTCCGACGGCTTTCCTCCAGCTTTGTTTAGGGATGGAAGGGCAGAATTTCTCCGAGAAATTCAAGTTCTGTTCTTGAGTATCTGGTATTCCAATAAGTCCCTATCTTCGTGATAGGAGAAGTCGACTGTTGACGTCACTTTCAAGAACGGTTAGCGGTGACTACGTTAACCGCATGACTATTGGAGAAACTCCGAAATCATTTGTCACCTTGTGAACTTCTCATCACAGTTACAAACAGAAAACTTGAGAGAAGCAAGATGGATCTCGCACCAGTAGTGAAGCAGTCAAACAACTATTCATGAAATAATTCACCGCGTGATATCATCGTTCAACTCACCGTTAACAAACTATAGAAGCACCGTGCAGCTGTTTCATCCTTGTTAGGAATCATCAGCAGTGCATATTCACCGCGCCCGAATTGGGACGTGAACCCGGGACGAACGATATTGAGTCGAATGCCTTAGCTATTACGCTACCGGGCAGGCTCTCAAAGGTTTGTTGAACTTCACCTAATGGTGATTCCTAACAAAAATGAAAGCTGTACAGTGCTTTTATGGTTCCTTAATGGCGAGTTGAGCGATGATATCACACGGTGAATTATTTCACGAAAACATTCAATCTCTTACTGCTAACATATACCAACTCTTCATTCTCCGTCTGTTGTCAGAGCATCGCTGTATTTTCCAAAGGTCAACGGTCGTCGTCTTTTATTGTATCTTGCATTCACAGTAAAAGAAGTACATCCGACGGTCATTAAACGCTCAGCATAAACAGTTCGCTGATCTTGCTTTTAAAAAGAAACAGACTGTAGGTGGTAGAGGATACAGAAAAACGGAAATGCTCTAAAGTTTTACGGTCCGGTGAGAAAAAAACAGTTGAAATCTAGAAGTACGACAACTGGAGGTGGGATCCTAACAGGGATCGTTGGCAAATTGCGTACGGGACTGTTGTTGTAAGGCGACGGAGGGCGGGAGAAACCATATAAAATTCGGAGGAACAAGACTCAGAATAGTATCAATTTCAGTGACCTAAGCGCTCATCCGAATAACACGGTGGAGGGAGAGTTAATTTCGAACGGGTTGCAAAGCACGGCATTTTATGTCGGCGTGCAGTAGTGGAGGACCAAACTGCTGTAGACGACAATGTCATAGAAAAAGGAACACTTAAGAACGTTGCACCGCCATTCTGTCCCTTTGTTAGGTATCCTGTTCTACAATTTATGAGTAAAGCGCTGCAGGCAACAGTCCTCTAGAATTGGCAACTTTCTTCGGGTTTTACACCCGTACGGAAGCATGGAGCAGAAAGCAGCCCAAAATAGGCTAAGCTTCATCAATCCGCTTTATCATCTCGTTTCCGATTGTTCATTTGGGAGTTGAAGTAACTCCAGGCATTTGAAGGATGATAATCTTTCAATCTGTAAACATGCCTTTGTGGGTAAGCTTCCACCAGATCGGTTTTGGAGTTAACATATGTGTGATATTTCCCAAATGTTCATCGTCATCCTGAGAGCTTGTCGACCACTACATCGTTAAACTCGATGGGCTTCCCTCAAAAGTTTACATGCTGCCCCAATCAACCACAGTAGACCTGTTAACAGTGGTAATCAAAAAACCAAAATAATCTATGACTACGTGCGAGATCGTGACAAAATTGTTGACCTAAGCCAATTATCTCAAGGGAAAATATCTTATTTGTCTCTGTTCTAGTCGGTGCGCGATAACATCGAAACTCTTTGTAATGACAATGTCGCTTTCGGGGCCGAGCGTTGTGGTCCATGTGGCCATGTTGCAGCGCAATGTCCTAACAGTGAGCAAGAGCTGTGAATCTACTCAACGGTGGATCATGGCCGCCCCATCACAACACCATTGACGCACTTTTGTGACGTCCCATGGGTTCCAAGAGGGGAAACTAACACCCTCAACAGTGCCTCTAGTTGTCCGTGGCGGCTTACGTGGTGAGCATGATTCCATTTTATTCACAGCTGGCGACATAGTTGCCTTTCTCAAATTCACCCAGTCAGCATGTATTGAAAATTAGAGGCAATGCATTAAGCACTGAACCATAATGAGATTTCCATGGATTCTATTCTTGGATCAACCTGCCAGCTAGTTTTATATGTAAGCCCAGACATTATGCTTACAGAACCATAACATAGTCAGAAAAGACTTAAAACTGTAGTTACTATTTTGGTGGCTAAGTAGCAAAATAAAGATCGTCAAGACAAGCAGCACAGTACCAGCAACTTCTAACTTAGAGATAAATATAGGAGCCACAACCTGATTGGGACGCCCAATAAGGTAAACGGCCAGCAACAAAAACACGGAGTGAGGATGAAAACTCTTGGAGACTGAGATAATTTTTTCGTCCGTACGACGAAACGTCTCGGGTGTGGCAAGCTGGGCCCGCACTAACTGATATTGTGGATATTTTATTGATTCCTGTGATCGCCGGCAGGTCTTCTGACAATTCCTGGGCGTAAATCAGAACTACCACATTGAAACATCGTGTAGCATTCAGAAAATAATGTGCGCACTGCTGGAAGCCGCAGATACAATACCACTGACTGAACGAAAGCAACATAGCCTTTCGTTGGATCTTCATGCGACTTCGTGTTACTGAGTTTCATTATCGAGATTTCTGGCCCCGCTTCGCAATGCAACGGGAAATGCCTCTATCATAAAGCTCGTATATGAAGCGCCGAATGAAAACGTTGAGTTACGATGTACAGCTCAAATGAATTGAAATCTTACTAATGCTAAAATGATCTATGACAGGGTTTCATAAGGGTCGTTGAGTTCAGCGGAGCAAAGAAAACAGATCTCAGACTGTTACGAAAGGAATAAAATACGACGACAACTAAGAAGTGCATTTAGAAAATGCCTTAAGAAAGATCGAGGAAATTGGCGAGACAAAGTCACCGAAGAAATGGAAATAGTCGGTTTCAGGTGACAGTCCATCTGAACCTTTACGCGACGCACATGGACGGTGAAATCCAGCCAGCGAGACAATATGCGGTAGAAATGGATTCTACTGAAGGCAAACAACAAAAGCCCGTCCGTCGGACCGAGTATTTCAAGGAGCGGTTTGGCTAGATTTGTGACAGTAATTATTCTGACGTCAACAGTCGTCCAAAATTACCACCGGACTCCCGACCAATGCGGCGTAAAGTGGAGCATTCGACTGAGGCGTGGAAAACCGACCGGTCACGAAGCAATTCCTCTAATTCCTTTCAAACAGCAATGATCGGTAATGATTGAAAGGATTAGGCATCTGTCGCCAAAAAGGTCAAAGGTCCAAATCTCAGACCCGCCGGTCACTTTGGCAGTAGGTGGCAACTCTGTCGCTGGACTCGTCACCATCTCTGACCTATGGGGGTCCTGTAATTATGTCACTCCAAGTCCCAGTGTCACGGTCGCCAGTACACCTCCACCGGATAGTGGGCCCTAGTGGCTACGGGACATGCTTATTCCGCTATGCTCTTGGGTGAAGCGTGACACTAAAAAATGTTTTGATAGAACCCCTTACCTCCTTGCCCCGTGACCACTGCAACGAGTAACTGTTTCTATGGGGTTTCATTAGTAGTTTCCACATACAAGAAGGAAATAAGCAATGATCATAGAAACCATTGTAGAATCAGACTATTTCTCAGACAGATGACCCATGAGGAGGCGATATCAACTGTTTTGATGCCGACCTGATATTCCGTTTAATTTGGTCGTACCTATACTGTTGCAGTGTATAGCAGCGGGACATGGAGTTAGTGTGGTAAAGATATTCATTGCTTGAAGGTTTCTGATGTTCCAGTATAGCTAGGATTGGATAGTATGACCGTGTCAGCAACGGTGAGGATGGGAACCGAGAACAAGCTAGCGGCCCAGGGAGTATTTTGCCACAATATGTCAACCTCAGTAGACTTTGTTGATTGGGTTACGTGTTACGTACATCAAACATTTTTATCGGACCGTGCCCTATTTTCTGTTCCACCTTCGCAGTGGAAAAAACCACGTGGAGTTCAGCAGATGACGTGGTAAAAGGGAATGAGAACTTCGATTACGTGAATGCTTCGTACGTTCGTAGTTGGGGGCTAAAAAATCCGTCAACCAGTCAGCTGGAGACGTTGAATGACGTGGCGATCGTTTTGTCACTTTCTATTGAAGCAAGGCGATCCGAAAATGTGTTCGTACAGTCATACTGTGCACTTTTGGTGTCGGCTAATATGGCGTGCTTTTTTCCAACCTGTAGGTTTGATACCAGTTCACCGTGTACACTTGTTCAGCACTAAATGAAACGCCCAGTTGGTAAGAAAGGTAACGATCTGTGGTGCTCATCTTATGGTTTTACTGTGTACGGTGATGAACGCAATACACTGCCCGAAATAATACCACCATTATATATATATATATGCATATGATAGCAGGTTAGAGAATGATGTACTTTCTTGCAGCTCAGGTTCAACAGGATGGCACTGGTTTGTTTGCTGAACTGAGCAATTTGATTGCAAACGTTTCATTCTCAATCGAAGTGACATCGTCAGTGCTTTGATGTTGTGGCGAGCGTCTGGTTGCTGTCGTCCTCCTAAATTTGTCACTTAATCTTTTAGTCGCTGTTGATTGGCTGCTCCTGGTGAGGTGGTGGGGTAGAGATATTGCCCCGTTGCTTTGTTCACCTTCGTCTATTGTTGACGTGTTGTGGGCTGAATCAGCGTCCGTTTCGACTGGCTTGTGTTGATTGGCCCTTCGATCGGATCGATAGGTATACGTGGTCCAAATCGACGTGTCTGTTTATCGGTCTTACCGAGGAGTGCCAAGCTTCGAGAAATTTCCTCGAATGTTTTGTTCTACCCTGGGCAACGACCCTCACGTTTTCGAAGTCGAACTTGTGACCCTCCCGGTCTTCGTGAACTGAAATAAGAGAGAGTGGATCATGCCTTTTTGTTGCCAATTGGTGTTCTTGGATCCGTTTCCCGAGTTTCTTTCCGGTATGTCCAATGTACTGTTTATCACAGTCTTGACAGTCGATTTGATAGACAACGTTAGTTCGATTCTTGTCAGCCGTCGGTTCTTTTGTCTTAGATAGCATTTTTCGTAGGGTTCTTGTTGGCTTGTGCGCCACTTCACTTCCATGGGGCTTGAGTAATCTTGCTGTTATTTCAGAAGAAACAAAAGCATTGCTGTAAGATACGCCGATATATCAAGAAATCAATGACGATCCAATCCGAAGGCTTGCAACGAAAATCAACGCAACACTGAAACGATTACAAGAACTACATCAGATAAGCAAGGGAGAGCGATGGAGGATGAAGGCCAATGACTCAAACATTGCACAATTCTACGGACTACCGAAAATCCACAAAGAAGGAATACCCCTGAGACCAATAGTTGCACTACCGGGAAGGCCAACATTCAACTTGGTCAAAAACCTATGGAAGCGATTGAAACTGCTCATCACAGGATATGAACATTCAATCAACAACCCCTTGCAATTCTTGGAAAAGCTCCACGGGACAAACATCGAAAAAGATGAAATCATGACCTCCTTCGACGTCGTGTCCCTTTTCCCATCAATACCTTTAGACCTGGCAAGACGGACACTGCAAGAACTTCTAGAACACCAGTGGAGCGAACAACTAAGGTCGAGCAGTGTATGCGAATTAGTAGAATTATGCCTGCGAACATACTTCAATTTCGAGGGTATGTTTTACGAGCAAGTGAAAAGAACCCAAATGGGCTCACCAATGTCTGGCCTCATTGCAGAGGCAGTGATGCAGAAACTAGAGAAGACCATCCTGCCGTCATTGAACCCAAACTGTGGCTGCGCTACGTTGACGACACGTTCGTACCCATTAAACGAACTTTCACCCTCATCAACGGTGTTTTCAAGAGCGTCAAGTTCACCATGGAAACAGAACGTGGCAACAGTCTGCTACTTCTAGACGTGCTCGTCACACGGACAACTACAGGCACTTTGGAAGCATCCGTATACCGAAAAAGCACGCACACAGATCAGGTCCTACAATTTCAAAGCAACCACCCAAGCTGTCACAGGCAAACCTGCATCAAGACACTATTCAAAAGACCAAAATCCCACTGCAGCACTGCGGAGCGAAGGAAACAAGAAGAAAACCATGTTTCAACTGTTTCTGCATACTGGGTACACACGAAGCTTCATTAGACGAAGCGCCAACAAAAAAGCACCGAGAGGCGATCGCCAAACAGACCAAAGCACGAACCGTCTTGCCGTACATCAAGCATATCTCACAAATGGCAACAAGATTACTCAGGCCCCATGGAAGTGAAGTGGCGCACAAGCCAACAAGAACCCTACGAAAAATGCTATCTAAGACAAAAGAACCGACGGCTGACAAGAATCGAACTAACGTTGTCTATCAAATCGACTGTCAAGACTGTGATAAACAGTACATTGGACATACCGGAAAGAAACTCGGGAAACGGATCCAAGAACACCAATTGGCAACAAAAAGGCATGATCCACTCTCTCTTATTTCAGTTCACGAAGACCGGGAGGGTCACAAGTTCGACTTCGAAAACGTGAGGGTCGTTGCCCAGGGTAGAACAAAACATTCGAGGAAATTTCTCGAAGCTTGGCACTCCTCGGTAAGACCGATAAACAGACACGTCGATTTGGACCACGTATACCTATCGATCCGATCGAAGGACCAATCAACACAAGCCAGTCGAAACGGACGCTGATTCAGCCCACAACACGTCAACAATAGACGAAGGTGAACAAAGCAACGGGGCAATATCTCTACCCCACCACCTCACCAGGAGCAGCCAATCAACAGCGACTAAAAGATTAAGTGACAAATTTAGGAGGACGACAGCAACCAGACGCTCGCCACAACATCAAAGCACTGGCGATTGGAGATGAAACGTTTGCAATCAAATTGCTCAGTTCAACAAACAAACCAGTGCAATATATATATATATATATATATAAAACCCTC
>LUCM01007521.1:0-10490 GCA_008360955.1 Fasciolopsis buskii
GTCAACTAGCTGGCTGGATGCACTGAAGGATATGACAGTGAATCGTGAACCGTGGCGATTGTGTTGTCATTTTCTATCGCATCAGAATGATTGAAAGAGTGCGTTTGTACAGTTAGACTGCGTTCCGTGTGTTGGGTGCTGCAGCATTCTTATCTTTTCCCGCGTTTCTAGGTCCACTCCCTGTTGCCCTTGGATATTCATTCTTTTTATAAAAATATGTAACTTTGGGACAAGCCAGCGGTCTCTGAGGCTTGCCTTGTTGTGTAACACTGAACTATGATAATGATGACGACGACGACGCTTATGATGTTGTTTCGGCCACAGCCCCAATACCTTTTATGTAGAATAGTGCTTTCGTTATCGAAGTACGAGTGGGCAGAACTTGCTGATGCATTCTTTATAATTTATGGGAAGCTCTCAGTCGACCGACCAATGTTTGGCCCTGTTTATAGTTGGAGGCTACTTTTGTCTGTACCCCATATGGTCACGTCGTTTGCGTGCACCACGGTGCTGGATGGGAGGGACAGAAGGATGTCGTGTGTATAGACTAGAAATAATAAAGGTCCAAGAACTAAGCCTTTAGGGACGCCACCGGTGATTGGGGAGAATTTAGAGATGGCGTCACTCACCTCAACGACAAAACTGCAATCAGTAAGAAAGCTACGCAGTAGATGGCCTGTGATCCCATATTTAGTGGGGCATGGGGCACTCTATCCAAAAGCTTTTGCGAAATCAATGGATATGAAACGCAAAATCTGCCCGTCTTCCTAGGCTTTGGTGAGATAATAAGTGCTCTTTTTTACCTTCTATACGTGGTGTTTTGTATTCTGATCCCTCTTTAAAGTGTTTCGGAGTCTCGCTGTTTCCTCTTCGATGTTTTGACTCCTTCACCCATTCGTATTGTTGGGCTTTGACAGTTACAGTCTGCAGACTCGTCTCACACGGCGATCCTGTCGAAGTTTCTGGTAGGCTGCCTGATCGTTGGCAATCGACGAAGTTCATCGAAGCAATATAAACAGCATGACTCAAACACATGACTATTACACTGGGACAGCATTGAGAGGAAGATCAGAGGGGTCTTGTAAGTCCTCAGTAACTAATACATGGCCTACGCTACGTATCAGGAATTTCACAGTTCAGTTCATTTCACTTTTCGCCGGATACGTTTCGGCTCGAGCCGTTCGAGACCCAAGATTCCACTAGATGATATGCACCCCTTCGGCTATCTACCTCTTCTAGGCCCAGTTCAATGGGTCTCTAAAAGAAATAAACGGAATACCGCAGTTCACCCTCGGAGTGAGAGCCCTTATGGGTTGCAAGCGTTCGTAGTGCAAATCAAGAATGGCAAAAATTCAGTCGAAGGCTTACCAACGGTTTGATCCCTATTGCCTTACCTCAGGACACCGAATCCCGATTTCGGTGCAACGTCATTTTACAGAAAATCACGTTGTGCATCGTTATCAAAGCTCCAGACAGTCCGTTCCATGTATTTACTACCCTGTTACTAAAGGAGTGCGACCTAGCTAGGGGTTTATGTCATGCCGTTGCAGTCCTTCTGTTGCGGTCACGTATGCGAAGGTCTACGTCCTGATGAAAAAAGGCAACCGGGCTAAGACCGACAAGCCGTTGACAACCTTAAAGGTCTTCATTAGATCGCCTCGGTGCCCCCTTCCGTCCAGCAAGAAGAGACCTAGGTCACAGGGTTTTTAATCTTATGACTTTCCATCATGCCCCCAGCCATTCGCGTGGCCAATCGCCGCTCCTTTACAAGGCAAATGATATCCTTTTTGAAGAAGGGAAACCAAGCCTGCACACAGTGTTCGAGGTGATGTATTCATATGCAGAGGTATGAACGCCTCTGATTTACGGGAGACCAGGGCTGCTTTCAATCCAAGCAGTTAACTTCTGCTTTTTGGGGTGCCGCGGTGCATTGGTCTGCCCATTTAAAATCTGACATGACGACTATACGAAGATCCTTCACTCTGTTAATCGCATTCACAATAAACAGTCTCAGATCATATGATACTGTTAGACCCTCGGTCCTTTGGAACAAAAAATGGCTTCTGCTCGCATTTTGAGGCAAGTCTCACCAGCCCACTCTAGGACAATCTGTATATATCAGGTTTTTTCACTTTCCGTGGACCCTTCCAGCTAAACATCATCAGCTAGATCGTTGATAATGAGCTGAAACAAGCGTGACTGACACCGACCCTTGTGGAACACCGCTGTTGATGTCAAGCTCGGCGGAACACCTATCCCCTATTCTGACTTAAAATTTCCTCGTGACAAGAAAGACCTCCGCTCACTGACATACCTTCCTTTGGATACCAAATGAGTAACTTGGTTAAAAGTAGGCCGTAATTCACTGAGCTCAAGATAACACTTCTACCTGCTTACTTCCATCCAATCTCCGAGTAACTTCATCTAGGAAGCACAGGAGATTGGTGAAACAAGGCCTATTCTTCATGAAACCATAGCGAGTTGGGCAAAGCATCGAGTGCCCTGCTAAGCGTTGGCAGGTGTGAGCCCCGATTAACTTCACCACCTTGCCCAGATCACTGGTGAGACTGATTGGTGTGACATTTTTCACTTATGCATATGGCCATCACCGCTACGCTATCCTAGTCATTTTGTATTTCACTCTGGTTTGTACTGGCCTGGAACAGTTTGCACACTGGGCTGACGATGATGCCTGCTAACAGCTTGATCCTCAAGAAATCGCCAGTTAGTTTTGCTACCAACTAGTGCGCGTGAATTCCGCAACGGGTGAATTTCAGTTCGGATTAGTATTTCTGTGAATCGATTCCTCCCATGGAACCAAACTTTAACCTCTTGATTAACTGAGAACTCGAAGGCAATGGGTCTTTTGAAATTTTGTTGCTAACCGAAACCAGGTAAGGACAAGGTACTACTGACATGGCTGTCGGGGTCAGTGAACTAGCTGCGCGCCTCGTTCCTTGAGGGCGAGGAACAAATATGGTGACGAGCCAAGGTTCTGCGCTAAAAAAATTTTGTGAGCGTAGGATTTTTGTGATTTTGATGTCCAAAGGAGCCACTATATCAGCCTCCAGCAGAACAACCAGTGAAGGCCTTCTGCCAAAATGAGGATAGCATGCTAAATCACAGACCAGCTGACGCCAAATTCTTCATCGGCATTCTGGACATCTGCAGTTCGCAGTAATAAGAAACAACCGGTGTTCTCAGTAATCTCCTAGATTTACTTCGTTCGGGGACAGCCGATTCTAGCATCCATGTCTCCTGACAAGATTACGACATCTGCCCGGCTTGCTTGTCGCAAGAGATCGTGCAGCTGTTGGTGGAGGATATCTTTGGTTGCATTGGGTTGCGC
The DNA here is from genome assembly GCA_008360955.1 of Fasciolopsis buskii. NCBI lineage: Eukaryota > Metazoa > Platyhelminthes > Trematoda > Plagiorchiida > Fasciolidae > Fasciolopsis > Fasciolopsis buskii. Next base: position 3,350 of record LUCM01007521.1, read on the forward strand.
TCAATGTGTGAGTATGCCGAAACCGTAAAGAAATTGCGTCCTTCCGAACAGCGTTTGCTCACTGTAAGTCTGACTACACACGACTGGCTGTTGACTAGAATCCGCTCAAGTAATGCATTTCCGTTGTTTGCCGCGGTAGCAAGATCAGAAGCATCAGGCTCAAGGTCTCTGGACAGGCGCACAAGGAAATTCTTGGAGCAAGCATAAAGGGATGTTAACTAGATGACGGGGCTGGACTCTTGGGTATGAGTCTCCTGAATCCGACCCATCGATGGCTAGCGTCTCTGGTGCGCAAGTTAAATCAGTTAGACCCGGAAACAGGGAATATGAAACTTGGAGTGACACAGAACCACACTGTGTTTTAATGGGTCAGATATGGTGTCGAGCGAAGCAACAGTTTTACAACCAATAACCTTACACAGGCTCCGGTTTCGATGACAACCTCAGCATCATATAATAAACGGCTGGTCACATTACCCACATAAGACCACTGATTGATTGCGTAATTCATAGGCTCTTCGAACGGGCTGTATATTCTGGGCTCCCAGTACACCTCTCTCATAAGTGTCGGTAAGTGTACAGTCGTGTGCTTCATGTACTGGTTGTGGTTGGTTTGGAATCAGGATTTAACTACCACCCTTAGGCTGACTACAAGAGATCAGTCAGCCTGGTGGATGGCACCGGGCATTCACCTTCGTCCTCGCACTTTAGTCGGAGGGAGTGCATAGAGCCTCGCCAACACTGTTCAATACGCATTTCGAGTGGTGTTCGGGGTGACTCACTGACTCAACATCCGAGAACCCCTCCTCCGACCGCAGTAATGCATTTGGAGGCTCACTCATTGCCTCCGATCGTCACATAGGGCATCTCGTGGATTTCAACCCAGCATCTCATCTGGGCCTAGTTGGAATGGTGCACTGTTTAATCTTTTCATCTTTTTCGTCACGCCGTGGATTGATCACCTCGATCCATCTTTCAACCAATAACTACCTCGGTGAACTGCGTGTAGCGAGGCATGCGTTCTGCTGGCGTACGCACCACGTTAACCCATTTATATTTGATGTTTCTTCTTAACATTGAGCCACAAAATCCTGTACTATATCTGACCTCTGGGTTACTCGGAAAATCCTCACACCACATTGCAGCGGCGCTATGGATGCCTCGATGTTCAAACGTCATTAGTTTTCGCACGCTTTTTGTCTGCAACGGCCATGTACCAGGACTGATCTTACCACTGTTGTATACAGCCGACCTTTGGTGGATAAACTGATGTAACACCGACACCGAAGTTTCCTAAAACTCATAATTACCTAGTTGAGTCTCCCGTACATTCGGCGGCCCTTCATCTTAAATATGGCTGTCGACGTAGTGCAGTTGGTCTGCCGTTTTTGGGACCTCGAGGTTCCCCACTGGATGGTTATGCAACTTGGATGACATGACCACGTACTGTAGTCATTAGCGTACTCGCACTTCGGTTTGCTGCCAGGTGGTCAGTTCCGTTAGTTAGCAAAAAAGGTCAGTTTGTATTTGTTAAAACTGAAATTGCCTTAGGGAATTAAAGATATGAATTTTCCTCTTATTGTTTCTTTTAGCCACGATTTTTTTTCTTCGATATAAAGACCAACGGTGACGCTCATACTGGCATTGCTTTGAATTTAAAGGTGAGTTTTACCGCTTTTCTTTCCACATAATTTAATGATTAAGCAAACAAGGTCATTTTCGGTCGCATTATCATGCATATACAGGCAGGTGCGCTAAAACCGTCTGCGCGCCTCCGTGACCCAAAGAACTGTGTAAGATAGCTTATCTCAAGATTCACTCATGCCTAGAACATCGATGGGTAAAGGCCAGATAAAGTGGTCTTTTGGTTACTTCAAGTTGAGAGTTGATTTGAGCTGACAACATGGTCGGAAAAATGAATGGAAGAATAATTGATCCAAGTGTATGGGCCTCCATCCAGCCACCCCTCGCTGCCTTGCGTACAGGCCCTTGTTAGAATCAAAGCCTATCGTTGGGAGCCCTAGTAGCTCTCCTCCATAGCAGATGAACTCCACGGCAGCACCCATCCACCATTTCGCATGAGTTGGGCGATAACAAATAATTCCATACTGCCCAAGGTAATCAGGACTGAATTGTCCTTCGCATCAAGCGAGGTGGGTAGTGGTAAGCATACTACTGCTCAGAGCCCCTTTGCCACACTAACGTCCCACTTCAGACTTTTGAGTCCAATGCTTTAGCTATAGTTACCAAAGAAAATCCCCTTCTGCGGTGTCAGAAGCGTCGAAGTATAATTCACCCAAACGCTTCTTGCACCTTTTTTGAAATCTTATCGACTTTTGTTCCTCGGATTTAGAAACCAAGCGAGGTGCGTCGATGACTATGGCTCGCCAAACTTATGGAATCAGAAAATAAATTAGACGCACTAAGTAGGCCAAAATGTTCACCTAGTTGCCTTTAATGTTCGCACGCTAAACCAGGACAACGAGCTGCTCTGGTTAGAACTCTTGAAACCGCTAAGGCAGATAATTGTTGTGTCTCAAACGCTCATACAAAATCGCATTTCCAGAACCATTCTCCGTAGCCTGGATACAAATTCCTTCTCCCGTTTCACTCTTCGCATACTCAATAATCCGTTTTCGAGTGCATGTGGTCATACTATCGTTGGATCGCTTTCAGTAAGACTGCCGAGGGTGTCCTGCCCCACTGGATCCCAACCAGCGGTCGTTTTTCTTCGATTCGGTTGGACGGTTCTATGCAGGTCAACAGCAATCGTCCAAAATGGCGTTTTTCCCTTATCTTGTTCCTGTATGATCTTACCAGTTGCGGGTCCCTTGAGGCTAGAGACGAGTTCTACCGGGGCTTGTCCCGATTAATTTAGAGCGTGATTTCAACGGACGTTGTGGTCATTTTTGATAATTTCACCACGCAAGTTGGGTGTTTCGGCGGAAAAAAGCCACATCGAAGGACCTTCTGTTGTCCCAACCGACCGCACTGACAACGGTGACCGCCTCTTCCAAGTTTTTTCCGACTGCGAACTGTTTCTGGCAAACAAACGTTTACTACACAGTGTAATTGGCTCACCTGCCCCCTTCCTCGCCATCACAGCGTTGGACACAGATTGATAACGTTACCTATTGGTCACCGGTGGTGTAGATGAGCTGAGCATTGTCGATCATTCTGGCTCCTAGCTGTGGGTTCAAACCATGCTTTGATCTGTTTTCGCCTAGTATGTTGTCACGTCAACACGAAAACCACATGTGTTAACCAGGTGTTTCTAGTTGATAATCGTCTAATTCAATGTCGGTCGTGGCTTTCAATGTAATTATGGTCGCAACGAAATGTCCAGGACCCGAGCGAACTTTGAGAGCCGATTAAAGTACCCTTGCACTCGGCAACAACCGCCACGCAAGACCTCGGGTCACGTGGACCTTAAAAGCGGTGGATATCGTCGACCTTACTTGCTCGATCGGGTGCTCGCAGATCCATTTCTCTGGATGTCACACAAAAAAGTAGCTGATCAAGAGCGTGAGAAATGACCGCGAACAGTATTAGATAGAGATATAGGGAGACGGGTATGGCTGCAGCCGTCGACATGATTAGGAGCACTGGCCCACAGAAGCCAAAGGTAGGTGAGATGATCAAGCGGTACGGCGACTTACGGATTCACTCTCAGGATCGTCGGGTAGAGCGTTGGACAGGGCACTTTACGAAGCATTTTAATTAGTCCAGCTTGCATATGAACCAATGCAGGTAGATACCAGCCATCCATCCGAAATGGAAGGAGATAGGTTTTCTGAAAAGATATAAGGCACATGGTCTGTCCCTCTCTTCCACGAATGAAGGCTGTGTTAACATCAGTGTTAACAAAACTCAAAGGATCAGTCGGGACAAAGAAAAAGACTCCTAAGGACTGGTACGAATCGTTGATTGTGCCGATATACAAGAAAGCTGTTAGACCCCCCATGTGAAAATTACAAAATAGTTAATTTGATAAGCATTGCATCCAGACTGCTCGCGGTCACTATTCTCCACGGAATAACTAGTACTAACGAAGGCTGGATACGCCAGAAATAAGACGGTTTCAGACTCGATCGGGGTTGTATTAATCGCATCTTTGCCCTGTGGCCTGTCCTAGAACACAGGTACACCGTTCGTAGACGTGATTTCTGTTTCTTGATTTGAAGCGGCGTTTAACTCAGTCCACCGTACAGTCGTGTGCTTCTCTTCATTACTGTAGAGTGAACCAGAGAAATTCACTCCACTTTTCCAATCTCTGTGTTTGAACAGCTGAAACTGATTGTGTACTTAGAGCGATGTTTCGCTCAGGTTTACCACGAAAAGTGATGTTTACTATGGTTACTCCCGTTCATCCTTCCTTCTTAACTTTGTAATTGAGATGACTATGGAGATATCCATTGAATGAGAACTCAATTAAATTGCAAGTTTTCCTCGGTTGTCTGCACAACTTCATGGGTATATTTGGGACGTGTTTTGTGCCTTTGAAATGTGAAATGCTGCCGCAGGACTGAGTTGGTTCGAAACTAAACCTTCCGGGAAAAGATCTGGGTGAAGTAGACAGGTTTAATTAATCGAAAAGTCTCATCTCACCTGGTGGTCAGATATCGGGTGAAATGTGTTCGTGCGTACAGAAGGCTTGATTGGTATTTATCGATCTGAGGCATCTGTATAGTCGACATGACATCCGGTTATCGACATTACAGCATTAAGGTCAGTTCTGATATATGGCTCTGAAACCTGGTATTTGCATTGAGGTGTGTAATTATTTCCTGTGTTTGAACGCTGCTGTTCTCGTAGTGTTGGTGGAATATCGTGAGGAAATTTTCCCCTAACCCAGAGGTTAGGTGTGAGGTATTGGGCCCTGGGATTAGATCTTCAGAAATCACTGAACCTAAATAGATTGAGGTGGTTGGAGCATATTTCGGGCATGTCTACAGAACACCGGCCTAGTTTTACGCTGTCGTCCTAGGTTGTTATTGGTTGAAAGATGGGTTGAGGTGGTCACTCGATGATATGGCTAAAGCTTATGAAAAATGTAACCAGTGGACTTGGTCCTGTAGGTGAAACTGATACCTTGCAGTTGATCATTCACCGTTTCTCGTTTTTCGTTGATTAAGCGGTATTGTAAAGTACGAACTAAAGCCAGAACATGTTCACCGAAGGTTAATCGTAAAGTCGGAATCTAATACTGAATGATGTTTTGGCCCGTTACTGTTTGTGTCCGTAATGAGGATATCAATAAGTTATTTATCTCAATGGTCACAGACGAATGCGGGGAATGTATGTAAAGATTGAAGGTCACCCAAAACCTATTTTCCTCCTAGACATTGTTCGATTTGCTAGTATGTTCCATTTACTGTTGTGTGGCTCTGCAGAAGTCCCACAGACTTTTGTTGCTTTTGAGGTGCGTTTCTTCCATTGTATTCATTTGTAAACGCATAGTACAATAGATGGCTATCACTAGTATTATCAGACTGCATGACCGATCTCGTTAACACCAGTTGGTCTGTGCATGCATCCCTTCCCAGGTAGAGCGTACAGCACTTAGGTGATTTGATATTCTTCATATTTGATCTCATCCGAACCACTTAATACGGCTGGTTTTCATTTTTGATTACTCCCACAGGAGGATATTAAAATAACATGCGTCACTTCAGGTCATGGCTATGTCTGGCTAGGTGATCAAAACGGATTCGTTCACCGGCTGGATCGTGCACAGAATATCGTCTCTTTTCATGCACATAGTCATGCTGTGAAGCATGTGTATCACACGAAGCAACAGGATTTCCTTGTCACAGTTGGAGTAAGATTTCAAATGTACTCGTGGTTTTTGCATCTCACTTGTTTCTGCACTCACGTCAAACCTTTCCAACGGGCTGAACTTCTCGCGTTAGGCTTTTGCTTGTCTTTTTGCCGTCCCGCTACCTAGGCACTTTTTGTCTAAAAGATTAACGAAATTTTGTTCCTGGTGTTGACGTCTTCTTTCCTGTATTCATAATTTGGTAATCTGTCGACTGCATTATTGCGCACCCCTTGTCTTCTTTTCTCATACTGATTTGAGATGGGGTCTTGTTTTTGTAGTCGAACCGTTGGTGATATAGATGAATTCCATTATTCAAGCAGCTACATCTTCCCAAGTGATTATATGTCGAACGAATGGTTGTCATGTGCGCACAAGATTTGTTTGGATTTACGATTTGGAGGCATTTTTGGATAGGCATGGCTATCCGTGACTATCTGTAAGTAATCGGGGGTTTAATGCTCCGGTCAAGGCGATAAGACAGCAAGCTGAAATTCTTCACTGCAGAAAAAAAAACGGGACTTGTTGGAATATCAAGACGTTACTGGACGTTGGTAGACAGTAAATCTATACAGAGGTTCGAATTGAATCGCCTCCGCATTAGGTTAGTGGTTGTGAACATGAAACGTTGGCGAATTACATCTACCAATGATGCTGTGTTATTGACATTATATCATTCACAGTGAATCTCAACTAATCTTTTTCGTGTTTGGAATGGTTTCATTTATTTCCTAGTCGGCTGACGGTTTTCGCAACGGGCGACTGTTGTTGGAAACACGCACTGGATTCTACAGTCTTCACTAGCTTGATCATTGGCTGTTCTTTGGTTTTCCAATGCAATCAGTCGCACTTTGTTTTTACCCGTAATTACTGTGCCGTCTGATTCACTTGTAATATCGGTCTTAGGCCATGAGAACAAAATGAAGGAAATTCCACTTTAGTAGCTTCTCGGTTCCATTGAAGCTAGGACAGCCGACTGGTCACACAAAATGATGCGAACTGTAGTATGAAAACGCGAATTTGCAGCTTGGCTCTTGCTTTAGTTATCGGTTCATTCCCCGAGTAACTTGAATTGGTTTAATTGGATAGACTGGGGAACTGCTATCGATCTTCGCTTTTAGATGTCCAGCAAACTAAGATTGTCCCTTACCCCTCTTTTTGCAGATCGATGAAGACAACGAGGAGCATCTTAAGGTTTGGAATAACACCAAAGTAAATCCACTGCATAGTTTTGTTTGAAAAAAAACGTTCCTTTTTATTCAATCTATTTTTTCCGTCGTTTTGCCACTTTGTTCTGCATATCTTACTGTCGATTTTAACACT
>LUCM01007521.1:18076-57333 GCA_008360955.1 Fasciolopsis buskii
ATATATATATATATATATATATATATATATATATATATATATATATATATATATATATATATGGTGGTGTACATTTCTGCGAACCAGAATTGGCTGACCGTCTAGCAATTATTAATGAAATAATGGCTTATGTTATGTGATTATTCATTTGGATGAGACGTCGAATCGTCTGCAGTCGAAAGAGACTCTGAATTGTTCCCATTGTAGGAAGTATTTTGTAGGTTTTACTTCGCATTTTACTTTACAGCCCCTTACATTATTATTCGGTGGTGTTTACAACTTTTAAGGAGAATCATGCGCAATAGCAACTAGTTTCTTTTGTTGAGTTGGGCTACCTCTAAAAGTCATTGGACTTAGCGTAGTTTGAACTTGGAGTTCACTCTTCTTTTAATATTACATGTTCTCTACTTGTTGAATTACGAGGCCACGCTGAAGAGGTCCGGACATCCTATGTTGTTTTTGTTTACACTTCTAAATTAGCTGGCAATCACTACCGTAAAACTAGAACTTGAACGGAATCTTGGGTGATCTCGATGTTTCACTCTCGGTAACGGCTTGGGCGACAGCGAATTACTTCCTGTCAATAGAAACCCGAGATCAGGTTAGAAGCTCTAAATTTACATGCACTTATATCACTCGATTACCACGGGAACATAATACCATTTTCCCCATACAATGGAGAAGTTTAGTAGATATGTGCTTATCAGTGAATTCGATGGTCTGATAATTTATCAACCCCTGTCGATTGACCCAAAGTCGTAAACACGCTGATTTTCTGTCCATATTCGAACAGATGTTTCGTAGTGACCTATTGCTTATTACTACCGCTCTCATCTGTACGTGCTATCAGATCCGGGAAACGGTTCATCTTGCATAATTTCTCGGAGCCTGTGACCGGTTTGGGTATTTGTGATGCCCCCGCAGAAGCGACCAGTTCAGTCGGTCGTACTCGGGCCGAAGGACTGTCGACAGATTGCGTGAGCCCGATTGTGTTCGCTTCAACCAATGCGTGTACTATGAGTTTCGTTCTCGGTCGACGTGACGAAATCCAACTGCAAGTGAGCGGTTCTGATTTGTGCAGCCACATCTAGGGTCGCTTTCATGCCATTGATTTGGGGTGGATTTCTAGTTTGCACATCTAAATGACCTATTTGGAAAATCTGTCTGTAAGAGTTAGAAAACATTTGGAAACAAGAAGAAATAGTAGAAAGGTATAGGCTTCCATTGGAAACATGGTCCATCTCGATCACTTGGACTATCTGTGAACTGATCTCGGCTTACAGATAGATGCAGTTTATAGATGACAACGTTGCTCCTGTATGCATAAATGCGAAGGAACGAATGTAAAAGTGAGAGAAAACAATGTTTTTTGGTGTCAAATAGCAGCATGATGTTAAACTGATCACCAAATTCGTTGTCTTTTTGATACGTCACTTAAATGACCATATGTAAACTACGACGTCATATCTGTAGTTGGTCTTATGGGATTGTGGCTGATAATAGAATCTCTTTCATTTAACCCAGGGAAAAAACATTGGTGGCAAATTAGGATTCCAGTGGATGCATAGTATCTTTTTAAAGCAGAAATCTGGAGGCAATTCTCTTTCTCTGATCTTAGCCGAAAAGTGAGAGTTCCTGTACCTTAAAGTACGTCGATTTGACTCGGTTGATCCGCGACAAATTGTTCACGGGATCACTTTCAACTAATCAAACTGACAGTTGTCTGGAATAGTAATAGAAGAGCATCCTAGGTTCATCTATACTCAGAGAGAATACGAAAATTGTTAGCGTTTAGAGAAATAAAATAAGACAAGATCATTGGCTGCCTTCAAAGATCTAGATGTGCTTAGTTCGGTTATTTGGTTTACGATTGGGTTGAAACAATAGGAAACTCGGATTTGTCATATTTCCCAGGCAGCTGTTAGACGTAACAGCTGTAGCTTTTTCAGATTGAGATGTCAACTTTGCCACATTGCAAGGTGATGTTCTTCCCTAAGAATGGTCATCAGTTAGGTTCCAAGCATACACTGACTACGAAATTTTTCTGATTTCTCCATACAAGGTGATGCTTGGAGCTTCCTACATGAGCATTCTACCGATAAACTCCAGACGGCCGTTTTGATGTACCTGACACTACAGTGTAATGAACCTAAACGAGTGCTGCTATTAGTGAAACATAATCAACTCATGATTACGAAGGAAGCCGGATAGTCGGAGTCTAGTACGCATTTATTTAGCACAAATATGCGTGTGAAAGAGATAAACAATATACGATGCACCACATATGTTACCCCCCCTCTGAACTCCTCCTTGTCATCAACTGTCCATCATAATCCATGACTCCATTGTGTTTGTCGTACTACCTGACTGTCAAGCCGAAGTACGGGCTCATCTTGGAGTTGGACACTCCAGGCCTTTGATCAGAAGACTTAGTCTGGAGAGTAGGTATTCGCAAACAGTTCGGAGGCGGCGGCCGATGTTTCAATTGGCTTACTTTAATTTGAATCACAAATTCAATCAGTTCTGTTAAGGCCTCTTAGTGTTACCTTTTTATGCCCATATGAAGACTGCACGCAGCCAATCGTTCAGATTCTGTTGTTTTCTGTCTGTTGCCTATCTTGCTTGTAGAATATCCTCGATCAGCATAGGGAAGGCTGCAGTTGTTCTACAATGATCAACGAAAATTCGATCACGCCAGTGACACATTTTGTTGTCGCCGATTCACAGGTAGGTAGTTGTTAAATTGAGTATCATCACTGTGAATGAAAAATTATGAAGTTGCACGTTTGTGTTTCGGTGGTTTGCACGCTTGTGCATTTGAACCAGTGAGGCGGTGACGAAGTTCAGTTTTCGAACCCTTCCACAGCCTCTCTCCTCTGTTTATTCTGCAGGTTTTTCCGTCATTCACTGGCTTCTTTGATCTTTTAATGGCCATCAGCTACAGTTTAGTCATCACGGGCCTGAGTAGATAAACAGATTGAACAGAGCTGTTGACACGACTTGAACAGGGCTACCAAGTCATATGATCGGACCCGAAACGTCAGGCAGGAGGTAACTATTTGATATGGGCGTGCCAAAAGGTTTTCTCTATCCCAGGTCGGGGCACTTGGCATTATATATATATATATCCAGATACTACTTCCTGCTTATATATATATATATATATATATATATATATATATCAGGTTAGAGAATGTCCTTTCTCGTAGCTCAGGTTTAACAGGATGGCATTGGTTTGTTCGCTGAGCTGGGCAGTTTGATTGGAAACGTTTCACCACCAATCGAGGTGTCTTCGTCAGTTCCATGATATTGTGGCGAGCCCACTGAGAGTCAGTGGCTGCTTGTTCACATGTCGTTCGAATGGGGCTGGATATCGTGAGTGTCCCGTACATCTCATCGCCACCAATGCTGGTGAATACCGTAATTGTTTTGGAATCAGGGTTCAACGATCTACCCCAGACTAACAACCAAAGATTAGCCCAATGGAAAGCGCCCGACCTTCCTCTTTGTTATTGTACTTTAGTGCGAACACCGACACAAGAAGGTAGTAAATGGAACCTCCTCAGCGGAGCCTAAGACTCACAATCATTTGGGACTATTTTGAGAGACATTCAGGACTAATAGCTAACTCGGAACCTGAGACCTGCTACCGACCACGCTGAGGCATTTAGAGGCACTTGACTGCAACTATTGGATAGTAGGGAATCACCCACGACTACGCAGAGGTCGTTATTGGCTACTTAATGATGAAAAACTTGTTAATGAATAGCTCTTGAACAACTTAGTACCGAAAATGTTTACAAGTAGTTTTTTTATTACACACCAAGCGATTTACAGTAAGGGAGATTAGACATACTGCATAGACGGATAGGTGCGTAGACAAACACCAGTTTGCAGATCTTGCTTGTAAAAAAGGCAGATTTTAAGTGGTGGGGAACATAGAAAGCGAAATTGTGTTCCAAGTGTTTCTAATCCAGGAAAAACTGGCATATGGAAGTAGAATACCCGGAGATAAATACCTGATGTGAATGGCTGGTAGATTATGCATAGGACCGTTGTTGAAAGGTAACGAGGCTAGGTGCAAGATGCAAAATGGTATCGATAGAAAAGGGACGGTGAATCAACCGTTCGACGATGGATAAGCGACTACTAATTTTCAAGTTAAGGTGGGGTTGTTGATTGGCTGGATTGTCACACGCGGGACCCCGTCGAGAAGAGTCAAAGAAGGCGAAGTTCCACAGCATACATGGACGAATTTGTGCGAATGAAAAAACATCTGACTCGAAAAAAGAAGTCAGTCTTATGTGCATCACGAAAAGCAGGGGAAAATATGTATAAGTATTGGGATAGGGAGGGAGCCTACGGAAGATCCAGTAAATGGAGTGAGCCGTAGGAGTAAGGAGGAAGCGAGTTGGCGTTTAAAGTAGAAGGCGGTTGACGTTTCAGCGGGACGAACATTAAGGGAGTCTTTTAAAAGCGTTGAGAAGCACCTGATTTATGGAGCCCCTTTTAGAGAATTATCAAAGTTCAGAATTCAGAAATATAACGAAGTCACAGCAGTCTCGATGAGTGCTGAAGGTGACGCGATGTGAGTTAGAATAAGAAAGCGAATGGTTTAGAATGGCTTCGTTGGCAAAGACACCAACGGGCTGCAGGTGGCAGATAAGAGGCCATTGTTGATGATAGTAAGGTAGACGAAAGGACGTAACTTTTAGAACACCAACATTTACAGTAAATGATTACGACTGAAAACCATCGACCCTGCGGGAAGTAGTCCGAAAACCAGGCATCCATGAAGTTAAGGAGGTGAAAAAGCCGTCGTGCCAGTCACAGTCAAAAGCCCTTGATTTATCGAGTGAGATCAAGCGTGTTTCTCCGTAGTGGTCGAGTGTTCCTGACCAGGGGCATGAAACGAGGGCCACCAAAAAGCCAGTAGAACGATGGGTGGAACTTGTCACTGACGGCCGATTGGTAATCTTTCGCGTCCACTGAACTGATGGCGCTGATCAGCAATAACGGTTTCCATGTCTTTCGAAATAGCAGAGATGATGGAGATGGTGCGGTAATTATTTTAAGCCAGGGGAATAACTGTGTTTAGGAACAGGAATCGTCATGGTTTCTTCCCAGGGAGAGGAAACAGTTTATAATTCGTGATAGAGACAGAGAAGATGGCACAAGTTGGGAGCTAACTGGAGGGCGCGCATTTTTAGGGTGACAGTTGGAATACCATCCGGGCTTTGAATGCAATAGCGCTACTAAGTGCAGCATCGATTAAAAAAGGGGAACCAGAGTTTCAGCCACATTATTTGGGATTCCCGGCTAGAAAAGTTCACATGTGGCGTTTAGAAAGCAACAACTGATTGGTGGATGTTAGCACAGACATCGGCCTCGGGAAAAGGTGGGATCAAAAAAGTATTTGTGGAATTAAGGCAGGTGAAATTTGTGTGTGTTAAAAACAGGACAAAAAGACGAGAAGATTGGATGAATGAATGTGACGGTTCAAACCGTGAATGATGCAAAATGTGGGATTGCTTCGGAGATGTGGGTGCAGTATAGGTGTTGAAAAACGGATTTCTATGCGATGCATTATGTTCTTGATTGCACAAACTGGGACTGGTAGCCAAACCTTGGGCCTGGAGTGCCGAACCACGTAAAGCTCCACCATGGCAAGTGGAAGCACTTCCGAGGGTACCGAGAGAACCGCGTACCACCGCACGATGACTTCTAACTCAGGTTAGCAATGTGGCAGATTGCCGATAGACTGTGACATGTGCACCCGAGCCCGAATGTTTGAAGTGCCGTTATCGACTCGGTTCTCCATATTTTACTTATCGTCTAACAACAGCGAATAAATGAAATGTGCTGATGTCGGAACTATATCTACCGGTCCACCTAGTGGGCTGAAATGTTTTATCCTTCTAGTTGCTTCACTACCCTTGTCGGGGTGAATACATCCGGAGAATCGCACAAGTGAGGCTGAATAGATCGTCTCTTGCCGGACGCTGTCCGTATGGGGCGGAAGAGGTTTCTGAAGTGATAAGCTGCGGTTTCCATCTTATTCGTTATTTCTTGCTAGTAATCCCGGCGATCCTTCTTCGTGGAGCGGGTTCCCTCGTGTCTAAGATGTTGACACACAAGGTGTTCAGTATGAAATACGGAGGCACCCGGTGCCCGGATATTGTCATCATTGACATCGTACACAATACGCTTATATTTCACATTTATTTCCGGTTTCTGATAAATATGACGCTTTGTTACCGAGTCATTTTTGATTCCACATCAACTGATTCGAGTAAGTGGTATCGAGCGTCGGATTCATGTATTAGTCAAAATGCTCGATTTCAACTCAGTATCGGTATCTTGACTTGTTGACCTGTGACAGCCAGAGCTGTATGTTACTTTTCTCATAGACCTGAAATAATTCTCGCACACCTTCGGTAACGTTCTGCAGACCTGTCACAAATCGGTATGCTCCCGTTCTTTGAAACTTGCAAAAACAGCGGATTGCACACAGTATTAAAAGTAAGCGTAGGATATATATACATGTGTATATATATATACATATATAGATAGAAATTGTAAGTGGTATCTGAATGAGTGAACAAAAACTTTGCCCGGGAGCACACGACCGGTTTCGCGATTATATATATAAGTGGATTAAGCGTCTGCCACCGAAAGGGTCAGAGGTTCCACTCCCAGATCTGTCGGCCACTTTGGTGGGAGATGGCAACTAGCTGTCGCCCGACTCATTACCACACTTGACCCTATGTCGTTCTATGCCATTCCAAGTTTCAAGGTCAAGGTTGCTGGTCTTCCCTCTCCCCGTCTAGTAAGCCCTAGTGACTATGGGACCTGTCCCTTGCACTCCACTGATGCTTCAAACACGTTATAATATATATGTATCTCTGTCATACTATGGACCTCATTCCCCACTCGTTAGTCTTATTCATCATCTGTTTGATTTATCCTACTGCCTTTTGTCTTCAGTCATCCTTTATTTTGCTTTGCCGAGCTTCTGGCTACTCATCCAATCGCGTTTCAACCTGTTAACGTGGTTGGCGAACCTTAACACGATAAGAAATATCCGATCATAGCTATTGATTGGCAGATTTACACTTGCTGTTCCCCTTGCTTGGTGATGGATAACATTAACCGTGAATGGAATCTGATTTCATTCGAATCGATGCCGCTGGTTCGAGGTGGCAGAACATATAATATGGTGTAAATTAGTGTTATCAATTAATGCTAATAATATTTCGCCAGTGGATCTGGTAATTATTTTTTCCACTCTCTCTGGAACCTCAACAGCTCACTCGTTGGCCAATCACTTGGATAGCAGAAATGTTTATCAACCAATTGAGACGCTAACTTGTTCAGTATCCCGTAAGCGTTTTATTTGTCAGCCGCAGCGGTCCACAGAACATCGAGGTCAAAAACATAAATGATTCTATTTGTGCTGGCTGGGATCGGGAATAAATCCCATAGTGTAGAACTCAGTATGACAATAGATTACTGGAAATGTATTATTTCACCGAAATTTTACCTCAGTGATCAAGTTACAGTCTCGTTTTGAGCATTCTGCACGCGTGAGAGCAAGATACTTCATAGTTCGATATTCTCAACGTCCCTCCCCCAGAGTATATTCCCGAAGACCAGTCACACCATCGGGATGACCACATTATCCCGCAGGGTGAGTAAGCTCGATTGATCCTGAGGATGTTCGCTCCAGGATAGAGAGGTCGTTCGGCAATGAGACTGGTGATGTAAGCTGTTCTGTGCCCCTCAACATTGTGTGGTCCGATACAGGCTTTCAGTTACTCCGTTATGTATTGATGTCAAATCCATTCAATATTTTGGCTTTCCTCGGTGACCAAAACTGATGCACTGCCTAATCGACTTCCAGGCTGTTCGATTCTACAATTGGGACGGTCGAAGTCGATGTTTGGCCACAGGCGGAAACAAACTAGCCGTGAAGGAATTTAAGCAGTATTTGGTCATTGTTCGGGGTAGCAAGTAAGTTAATTTGGTTCGGTTGCGTTCACTTTTCACCAATGTTCATTGGTGTTTGCCACAGAACCCAAACATCTTCGTAAATGTTGTCCGTAAACCTCGAATCGTGTTTACATGAAATTGTCTAATAGACAGGTTGGAGACGTTGTGAGGTTTTTTATGATATGCTTCGCCCATAAGTGTAGTGGAATCGGAATACCTCTTAACTGTTTGGGCCCACTACGCGGGAGGGAAGGGGATCGCGCAACTATGACCCTAAAGCTTTAAATGGTATAGAACCACACGGGGTCCCAGTCGGTTCTACACACAGTAAGTCACATCAAAGTCTGACTTTTTTTGACAGATTCCCACTTGGATTATCTAGTTGCGTAACACTGTTACTATCACAAATGGTTGGATACCATCTCTGCTAGCAAGTGATGGGACGTACGTTTCATCGCGTTCTCTATTCTGGGTCTCATAGTCAATATCCCCAGTTTATCTTCGTGGGCTCCGGGTTTCGTACGTCCACTTAACTGCTGGCATGTTTTGCAACTCACAATGCAAACAGTGGAAATTTCTACATTCAAATAAGTGATTTCTCATGAACTAATCTGGAAGAAATGTTTCTCAGCCGGTGTATGGCCACTGGTAATTGTTCCTTCTCAATTTCCATGATTCCCTCAGAAATTCTTACCTCTCCGTTTCTTCATCGAATGACACTCACATTGTTCCAGCCTCTGGAGAATCCGTGGATCCCGGTGATTCGGGGACTGTGATTATTCACGACTATCTGAATCATTTTATTGCCGGCGAATTTCCCGTACCCGATATAGTGTCCCTTTTCGTTGAATGGGATGCAATATACGCACTTTGCGAGCACCTGGGTTCGTCTCCACGATATTCGGTAAGTCAGAAAATATGCGACATCCTACAGGTGCGATAAAATCTATTCAGAACGTATATTTTGACCAGTTACGTCTGACCGTATCGGTTGGTCCAATTACCAAAATATTATTCTTATTTTCAACACAGCATAATAAGCATAACTCTAATGAATTCCATAATCCTAAATACACACACACACAACTAGAGTTGCATGAATAGGTTGGACGTGATGGGTTCAGTGTGTCGGCTTTTACAATCCATAAAATCTCATGTCGGATAGTAAGTGCACAAACATTGTTCCTGATCCCAGAATGCGGTGCGGATACCGCCGAGAAAATCTAAAATGTTTTGGCCCAGTTACTCCCATTTGACTGGGACGATCAAACTCGGAATGTACACAGAATCGATGGTTAGTTTCAGCTATGCGGATCTACCGATTAGTTCTTGGGTTTGTTTGAAGCCGTTCGGCTTGTACTTAGTCTAATCGCACCCGAGCCCTCAGCTATTGCTGCTCATACATCGTCAGTTGCATCACAATATCTGAAGTGGACTTGCTCACCAGTTTGAATTCTAGACGTTCTCTGGAATTTTTTTCTCCTTATGTTTGCTAGTCATTGGCTATCAAATATTTGGCTGTTCTTTTCATCTAGCGGGTTAGTGGCCTCCATCAGTGCAAGCCTGTCTTGATGTGAACGAATATCAAGACGGAAATCTCAATTTACCACGTTTATTGCACATGAAGAGATCCTGCACCTTCAAATTAAAACATACCCAAGAGGCATACACAAACAAATAATAGAGACTGTTTCGTTCTAAGGACTGGGTTTTTTTATGAATTCCAACGAGTTATCTAACCAAAACAAAACAACAAGCCGTTGATATTAGTGTAATCCATGTTGTGTTGTAATTGTCTACGTAAATAAACTGCTTAGAACACCTGATATCCGTCGATGGTATACGGTCATCTGAACTAGGGTCACATTCATGAAGAATGCACTTTGCAAAGGTTGCTGGCTTTGCTCAGAGTTTTGTTCATCTTGCTTCTGTCTGAGAAATGAACACAATAGCCTGTGCTGCCGTACAGCTAATTCCCAATGCTGCTTCTAAGAGGACTGAGTGAGTAGGATTTGTTTAGAGCTTTGTCTTAATGATAATTTCGCTCTAGTCTGTTTCTCGGCCCACGTCTATTTTGATACGGAACAACGGGGACACACGACCCGTTTCGCGGTTATTTCCGCTCATTAGGTATACGCACCTGATATTCTTCTGTTCAATTATTCACATACAACGCAGTCTAACCGCACTGAGTAATTTCAATGGCCACTTTTCTCGTACCTTGAACTGCTAATAGTTCATATGATTATCCAGTTTCTGCTTAGTCCTGTTTCATACTCAGACTCATTCACCAACCTAATTACTTTGACAGCTCGTTTGTATCAGTGAAAAGAGCACACAGGCCAAACTGGAGCTGCTGTTTTCGAAGAAAAACTTCCAGTTAGCCCTGGAGTAAGTTCAGAATCACGGGGACATCCTCCTCCTCCAAGTGTGCCATTTTTGATGCATTTTTCTTTCATCTTAATAATATTCCTTTCCGTGATAGATCCATTTTTCATGGATGAATTTAGAAAAAAAAATCGGTCATGTGTAACTTTCTCATTCGTATTCTTGTTTTTTTGTCCGTATTTCCCGTGTCGTTCGCGACACGATGGTTGTACGTCGATATACAATGAATTTTCTACAAAGCAGCTAGATTTGGTAATAGCCGAACTAGAAGCAATGGGATGAGCTGTTGAAAATCACCAGCAAAATGGTTCTCCTAGGCCGAAGTGTTTGTATTTTCTTTTTCGAGTTTGAATCCATGCAAACTTCCTCTATTCCTAATCCTTCGGACCTAAACTATGGTCGTTTGCTTAACGTCAATCGTCATGAGTTGCTTTACATCTATTCCATAGTTTTCATAGTTTTATCCTTGATGCAACAGCCTGTGGCTACCATTCTGTGTCTTATATTTGTGTGCACCTGACTTAGTTTCTCCAATTTCCTAGCGAATCTTTTGACGGTCGATTTTAGCACTTATAGAACACTCATATAACGAGCACTAGGTAATCGACAAGTTCCGGTCACCTTTCACGTACGTTTTTTTATCTGCTAAATTGCAAATCCTGAAGATTTTATTCACTTATTGTATTTACTCGATCATTTGATATACGCAAACGGCTTCCAAATAATGACACTCACATCTCAGCCACGGCGCTAGTTGTTACATCACTCGCCTAGTGAAATCTTTCGTGAAAACTTACCTATTGAGTTCCTATGGCTTGACCAAAAACCTGCCAACCCAGGGGCTCAGTAAAGTATCGCGAATGAATGCAACACACAGATAGCTAACCAGTTTTGGATTTTGCAGAAATGCAATGGTAGTTGGATTTCGTACGTTCTTGTAATTACCACAAAGAAAACTCCCAAGGATTACAACGAATGGAAGAAGTTATCTGGTCACCATACAGTCGTGTAAATTGACTTCTGTACCTTTATATATCACCAACACTCAACCAACTTTCTCGGAACGGAGCATTTGATTGATTAATGCATAAGATAAAATACTTTTGGCATTTGATCCAGTCTGCCCTGAATAATTTTTCAGTACCGCCTGCTTTTCTTCCAATTCTCTGTTTTTAGCGTCGCAAAGTCGCAAAATTTGTCCCGTGAAGATACTACCCATATCATATGGCGTTACGCGGATCATCTGTACAAGTAAGCGAACACAAGGAAATCCTTTCTTCTCTCTTCATTCTTTTGGGAACAAGGCTATAGAGATTAAGAATGTCTTTTGGCAACTTCGTTTTTCCCTGTTGCGTGCATTGCGAATAATGGCATTGCCAATGTCGAAGGTTAATGGGTAGAGTAGAGAGCGTTAGTGATAACCGGTGGCTCCGATGTCACTAGTATATCATCCAGCTGTTTGGAGACAAATATCAGTTGATATCAGTTGATACCATTAAAGGTGGGCTGAATTTTAATGAGATATGGTAACCCGCTTAGTTACAAGGAAGACTGTGGATTAGCTCATCTGTGAGGAGCCAGGTTCACTGGATGAGCTAAAGAACATCTGCGCGGAGTGGTCGAAGATTGGCAACTTTATCGTTTTGAATGAAGCATTAGTGAACATTTAGAAAGACAGTGCTGTTCTATCAACATCAGTTCGTCAGATGTCCTTTTATAAAAACCATCGAGTTCCCGTGCGTTCGGTTGACATTTGATGCTTTCAAACATTTTACTATATCTTTTTCGAACGTATACTGTTTTCCAGAGGGCGACTACGCTTTTACATTCATATGACTGTCTACTGTCGTAACTACCCTTGATCATTTGTGTCGCACGTTGATGTCTATTTCCTTTCACTATCATGGAATGCAGTTCGTCATATCGGAAGATAACTTCATAAAAAAGTATAAGTGACAATCTCTGGGCCTGATTTTTTGTATAAGGGGTTCACGCGCATCGTGGTATTCTCATTGATCAGGGTAAGTCTGGGTTATACCATTTGGACAAGTTAGTGACAAATTTATCCTTGTGGTGTAATAGCTCTGACTTTGCTGCGAGACGAACCTGACATTACAGAATGATGAACGTGGCCGGTAAATGCATGACATGGAAGTAGGTTTTTTGGGTATAAACAATGGACGTTCTTGGACATCGGTTACCAAAGATGTCCACGGTACGGTTCTACCTCCTTGATCGAGGTTATGTTGCTAGGCCTTGTGCTTTCAAGTCTAACCCGCAGAACAGTGCGGTTGTTCCACACTAGTCGACAGACAAAATTTCGATTCACTGGTCTATTCCAGTGAGTTTGGTCAGGTCGCTGTAATTGGACAATGTATGGATGGCCTTAATTAGTAGTGGGTTGCATGCGCTACGTTGCAGTACGGTCTAAACAGGGCCGTGTGGTGTTTTAGGGTGGAGGATGCTAGCCACTCAAAAATCCACCACATCGTTGGGTATTGCCTCTTCTCATTCACGGCTGTTCATTTACTGGATTTGAGTCCGCTTTATTTTAGTCTACTAATTTGGTAGCCATCCTCCTATCGACGAAACTTGGTCGCGCCAGATATCGTGAAGTTCTGCTGGGCTTAGATTTTCAGACTGATTTTCTTTTGCCATTTCTCACTGAAACTAAGCGAGCGGTTTTCAGAAAAATCAAGTCCCAGTGTTAGCGTTTCCACTCTTTGTTAAACCTGTGGTTTCATACGATTTTCCAGTACATTTTTTCGATGATGTTGGCATCGAAAATTTTAGTTACAGATTACGAAATGCGGATTGCCTTTTATTTTCTTCCCTTCTTTTGGCCTCAACGACGTACAAACTTTAACTGGAACCAGGCAAAAGGAATATGATGCATCAATCAAGGAGTACGTGAAGACAATAGGAGTTTTGGAACCTTCTTTCGTGATACAACGTGTGAGTGTCAATCAACCGAAGTTCTTCGTATTACCCATGAAAGTAACATATGGACCAAAAATAGCAACTTGTCAGGATTACTAATGGTAGTCGAGTTGTTTGAACTGCTTATCACCTCGAAAGGAAGTTGCCCAAGTCTTGTTATCAATACCGTCACCTTGTCGGTATACAGCAGTGGACTTTCGCCGAGCAATTCGCTTCTGTGTATCTGACGTGCGATCGGTCTTGTGTCTCTCCATTCTGCTCAAATACTCGGCCTCATGATTGCAGCCGTCTTTTTGCTGCGGTGCCCTCTTTACAGTCATGCGGTAAAACCAGCAGTGATTTTCGCTAATGCTGATGATATTCGAGGAATCATGCTTTTGAGGAATGACCACTAATCCAAGCGTTTTTTACCTTCCAATCATTAGTGATCACACCTTAGCTTTTTAAATTTCAATGTTAAATTGTGATACTAGTAGCTAATGTGAGTAGATAAAGTAACCCATGAATGGAAAATTGAGCGTCTGTTTTCTCAGTATTAGTTGAGATTGCGCAAAGAATGCATGAGGCCGGGGATTGCTTCACTCCATATTCACAGCTAATACGAATCTCGCGATGAACATGGTTCATATCTTTTGATGACAAAAAGCAATTTGCTGTTTTCTGGCCCGCTACCACCTCTGACATGCTGAGACCTTACATAGCTCTCTGAAACTAAGTTCCCAGGACCACTGTCACCTGTTCTACGAATGATAGATAGATAGATTAATTGATTGGTAATGTGTGTACAGAATTTGGGAGCTTTTTCAACGTAACTATCACTTCACTTTGATAACTTATTTCTGGTCTGTGTTACCCATTGGTTTGCGGCATGCATTGCCTGGTTACGCAACAACCTATACTTGCGTTACTGTCCCTACCACCACAGTTTCTTGAAGGTGGACACATAACACAACTGGCGCACTATTTGGAAGCTTTAAATGAATCCAGTGTAGCCACCAGTGATCATCTGATCCTCCTACTCAATTGCTACTCGCGTCTTCAAGATAAGGCAAAAATCAATCAGTTTGTTGAAGTAAGTCCAAACGAAAAAGGTTTTAATGTGTGGATTTTTTGTTGCTGTTTTTATTGTTACTGCCCGATTCCCTCCTTGCCATACGACGGATAAATCACACTATGCCACTCATTAATTTGATCAGGCTTTTTCCATGTCTAAAGAAGTGATAAATGCAGTATTCTTTAAGCTGTTTTCTTCCTGTTCTTTTTTCAGTAGGTGAGCAAACCAGTAGATTCTTTTGTCGTCGAACAGCAGTTCTCGGTCATAATATGGTCACCGTCACGACTACGACCGAGGGCACGCAACGATCATAGTGGTAAACCCCCAGGTGTTCTAATAAAAAGTACCACAGCAACAGTTAAAATAATATTGGTTCACAGATCTGAGTTGTATTTCGTGTTCACTGAAATTATACCTGTCAACACACGAAACAAGCGAAAACGCCCCGCAATATCGTATCAACATCCCTAGCCTGAGTCTCATTACGACTTAGTTCTCCTTAAAGTTGTTTACCTGGTCCTTGCTTTTTAACAAAGTATTCACTGTCTCTTTCAACCCAAGACATCCCTTCGATCGGGTTAAAGACTGGACTAAAACACCTCTCTAGAGCAATTACAATCAAAGTCCACCAGATATGTTCATTCCGCGAGAGCTTTCTCGTGGCGAATTCCGATTCAGTACCAGTATAACGAGTGCGTACGGGTGGGAGAACTAGCCTTTGGGAGTGTCCTTTGGAAGATAACATTGGACAAAATGGGAACTCTCCCGAATTTGATTAACTTTACGTCGTAAAAATCGCAATTTTTCAATGGATATTGAATTCGGTGAATAATAGCTTTTTTAGTCTTGCCGAACTATTCTTTTTCCCGGCTGCCTAATGAGGCCTCCGCAAGTTTACGGTGCTATGCTAAATTCAGTCCACCGTTATCGTGTTCCAGTTATCTGCGTCAATGACCGTCGCGCCGCAGCTGTTGCAAGTTCTCGATAGAAAACTCGACTTTCACTGTTCGTGATGAGACCTCGTCTCCAACAGTACTTTCAGCTGTAATCAAGCTGCCGACTGCTTCTAAGTGGTCACTACAAAGGGTGAGTGCAGACGCTGGCTCCTACCAGTCTTGAAGAAGTATATTGCACCATGGAGGTGCGAAAATACAAAACGTGCTCTTATGCCACAGTCTCCAAGCGATTAAACATGTGTGAAATTGCCTGTTTATTTTTACTCAGTAAGGCCATATCATCCGCGTACTCAAATGTGCAGTCTTTTCCCGGGGATAATTTCAATCCCATCATCTTTTGAATCAGGAAAAACTCCGTAGATCATCCTCTTTTGAAAAGTGGAAAACCCATGGGGGCATGAGGCAAGCCTTGTAGTACTTCACTGGGGACTAATAAGGGTGACGGAATTTAGCCATAAGTCCCACTCTGATCTGAGTTATAACAGTACAACTAGTTGAGAACTGACGTTATTCTCAGGTGCTGCCCTGTTTCTGCCAATAATACAGACCTAACGTAGAATCTAAGGCGACGCAAATGCCTGAGAACATAGTGATCTTTTGAATGTGAAATACATAGCTGCGCTTAGCAGCTGTCGAAGAGTGATTTGCTCGCATCCAGGACGAGTGCCAATTTCAATCTGCTCCTTACGGGCATTGCACAACTTGCAAAAAACGATTGATGCCTCCGATTCTATTGGGATTGAGCCTATACACCGACATGGCTAATGCAGTCATTGTGCAAGCTAGTTTCAAAGGTGGAGACTTCAACCAATTTTCCCTCCTCGAGGAGCGGAACTGGTCAAGATGCCAAACATTAGAGAGCAAGATTTGAAATTCTTTAGCAAGCGACATTTCCCCATTCTCGATTGGAGTTGGAGAAGGATGGTGGAGCTACGGCGCCTTTTTGCACCCTATGGCCGGGGTTTCCTTGCAGATCGCCCCCTCGGAAGGTTTATCTGCTAAATAGGACCACGAAACGCGTGATGGGACAGTTATGGGAAGAATTGACATCAATGTGATGCATTGCTCTGTAGCTTTGCATTCTGAACGAGAAAAAGAAGCTGTGCAAAAATCGGTGGATTCGAGTTGTTCCATACTATTCTTGATGCACTTGGACTAACCAGTTTGTATTGATCATTTGTTACACGGAATTTCCGTACTCATATCTGACTTTTTTCGTCTTGTCACTTCCTTTATTAGTAGATCTAGTCCCGCGATTTTTACGCCCAAACGCCACAACCTTATCCGCTTGACCACCACCGGCATTGGGTCCGTAAATATAAGCAGGAGCGGAAGTAGATAAAAAATAACGGAATAAAATGATTTCGTGGTTGACATTCCGTTCGAGGAATTCAAACGCTATTGCTTAGCGGTTGACAGAGGAGAGAACAAATAGTGAGCTCGCAATGGGTAATATCATAACCACGGATAACAGAATTGTAGTGCGTAAATTACAATCCATATGGTCCGCTATCAGTGAAACCGCTTTTTGCAGTTAGTAAACCATACGCTTAGGATGTTCTCGTTTTGTGGTCGATGGAAAATTAATGAACTAATAGCGTTATGTTTGTGCAGCTATCCAATTCGGTTTCCACTAACCGGCCAAAATCTAGATCAGAGTGATTTCGTGGGTTCGGTTATACATACAAGATTGATGTGAACCTACATAGACCCCGTAGCTCTCAGACACATATCCTGAGACGGAACATAGAAATCTTCATTCAAATT
Source organism: Fasciolopsis buskii (assembly GCA_008360955.1). NCBI lineage: Eukaryota > Metazoa > Platyhelminthes > Trematoda > Plagiorchiida > Fasciolidae > Fasciolopsis > Fasciolopsis buskii. Next base: position 35,174 of record LUCM01007521.1, read on the forward strand.
AAGGTGGACACGTTCGCCTTAATTTCTAACCAGTATACCCTAGTTCTAATTCTTCCCTACCAGATGTCATATGCCGTTACTCATTTGTTCAACACAAACCACTGTGCAATCAGTCAAAGACACTGGACTGTTCCTACCATCCTGCTCACCGAAAGATGCAGTACATGTGGTTTACGAAAATCAGGGTTATTCGGTGAAGCCGAAGTGGCAATATAGCTTGAAGTTTTCATGCCTGACCTAATGGGACCTTATTTGGTCGAATGTCATCTCAAGTTTCATGGTCACGGTTCTCCCTTCTCCCCATCCACGTGTAGTGGGCCTTACTGGCTATGGGGCATGTCCTCGTCACTTCATGCATGCGTGAAGCGTGTCATAAAAGGCAATCTCTTGGTACATTAGCCACGCATCCGAAAAAGATTTTGCCATTCTGATTCTCATGACATTCACACACTTAGTTTTTTGAAATGCTTCAGTGGTAGAAGGGTTAGCAGTTTTTTTGGAACTATATTCAGCGGTACTTTCTCGTTTTATTTTTTTCTCATCGTCTATAACACACATTATCTCTTATCTGTCTCGTGATCTCAGGGCCCCGTGAATCAGAATCTGGACATCCCTACAGCAATTCATGTGCTTCGACAATCCGGTTGTCCAGCTGCCGCGCTACAATTAGCTAGAGCCAAGGGACATTCTTCATCTGAGGTCGCTATTTTAGTTGAGGATTTAGAGGATGGGTTGGAAGCTCTGAAAACGATCGGCTCGTTCCCGTTTGACGAGGTTTGTTGCACCTTTTCTAACAGCACATAAACTACTTTTGTGGGCAAGGACTTTTGGCTTTTCTCACTACCTTCAAGCGTTTTTTTCGAGCATACTTTTTAATTGTATACCATCAGAAAACATCAAATGCAATATATATCCACTGAACTTCCCTCTCATCTGGGTCTGGGACATTTTAAATATCCAGATTTGGTTGGTTGTTTGCAATGGAACAGTATTCATTTTCCTTGGGCTTCATGCTTTATAGCTATCCACCCTAGGGATCGATCACTTGTGATCAACGGTGCACCTTTTTTCATGTGCTATCCCTGTATAGCAGTTTAGCTAGAATTCTCCAAAGCTCCTCCGTATGGCTGAACCAACATGAACCAACGATCCCACAGGGTAGTAACGATTTTGTTGGTTTAAAATCCCGAATATGCTTCAATTTCTCATCTCGATCAATGTTGTCGAAGTAAGAGTGTCTTCAAGTTCATCCTTTTTGTTTTCTATCTAGCTTGTTCAACTCAATCTCATCAGGGTGACCAATGGCCCTTACTTTAACATCTGATCTACGATCGCCTGTCCGTCTGTTGATTCACAGATTCTTTTCTACTAGTATTACTTTCGACTTTTTTCCTCAAAAAGTTGTCTCCATTATTCTTGCCCCTGTCATCTTTCAACTCCGTTGTCGTACACAGACTATCAGCCACCCATAGACAGTTCTCATTTCATCTCTTCATCACCTTTATTCGCAAGGCTTGCCAACTTTGGGACACACGTCTTCCTGTGTTCACTGATATTAACAGTTCATATATTTTTGAAACCAAGACCCATCAGCTTATTCTTACTTGAGTATTCCTCCAAACACTTTCGTCCGTGTGGTGTGTCTGTTAACCACTGGTCTTAACTCTCTTACCGTAGGTCACCTCATTTGTTGAAAAGGAAATATTTCGAACGCAAAAACTTCAGAGACCACAGGGCTTGACCATGCCACCTAATCCTTCTACCGTGATGATTATAATACATGATATTATGGAAACAATTTAGTCGTTTTGAAATGGTGTGAATAAATTTCACACTTTTGTAAGGTTGTTTTAAGTAGATTTTTGGGTGGAAACCGATACTACAGTTCAGAACAAACCTCATTAGTTACTGATAGAAATGATAACTTTTGCAGCACTTAGAATTGCATAAGTGACCTTTTCCAGAAACGGTTGCTGTGATGTTCATCATCTACTGAATTCGACTTGTTCCGAGCTGCCTAATAAATTTTTCGCTGTCTCAATGTCCCGTGTATTTGAGAGCTTCGCAATATCAAACGATTAGAGAGTTTTACCTTCTCCGCCTCATTACTACGGTTGTCTTTTTCAAATTTATCTTATCTTTTAAATAGGCTCTGAAGGCGGTTTGTACTCACGGGCCTCTCCTGATGGAACGTTATCCGAAAGAAACGGTCACTGTATTGGAAGATCTTTGTGCGCATCCAGGTAATGAAACTAAAGCAAACAACTAACCAGTTCCCTCGAATTTGATTCATTTTTTATCTGCACAACAGCTCACCGAAACTTCCTAATTGTTTGAAAATTCTCACTGGTATTTCCTACTTGTCCATTCTACACCTCGGTTTTTCGGCAATACTTGGCAGGAGTCATTTAAAGTAAACCCTTGGCCTTTGTTGTCCGAGGATATTTATCCTCCTCTTGGAACCAGTGAATTTTCAAGGGTAAATCATTGGTAATCCTATCCGAATCTCAATGGTGATCTTACTCAGATAGGTGGCATAATATCATAGCCTAGCCTAAAAGTAGAAAATAAAGGAACAAATTGCAACTGTTGGATAACAGAACATCATCAATCGATTCACACCTGTTAAAATCTCCAAGGCATGATACTAAGAGTGAGGAAACATCAGTCATTAAAATGAACTGTTAGCATAACAAAAAGAACCAGCTGGTTTTCAATTATTTACGAAACCTACCCCAACAGACACATTGGTGCACTCGAACACTTGTCCCTCAGTCAAAGTGTGTTCGCTGGGTCGATAAGATTCCGTTAGGCTACGTGCTTTCCCGTCATTTGGTAACCTGTGGTGACCGGCCAGTAGGCTTTGGTATTATCTTAACGGCCTTGACTGAGATTAGAATAACACGTTTTTGACGTTTTCCTTCCGTTCCGAGACTAATCTTGTGTAGAGTGCCCGACCCAATCTGATGAATTGCTACCCTGATGTGAGTCGACAGCTGCATGTTGGACGATGGAATTTGTGTTCATTTAAACGTCGGTGGTGATTGTCAAATTATGTCGGTAGACATGACGGAGCACAGACGAAAAACCAGTAGGTGTTTCAATTTGATTTATTCGCTTAAATAATCCAAGACTAACTTCCTCGTTCCACCACTTTGAACGTAATCAGATACAAGTTAGTTGAGCAGTGGTGATTACTCGAGCTATAATCCTCCGGCGATCTTAATTGATTTTCGAAATGATGGATATCCCAGTATTTCTTCTAAATTCACGAACTTACCACATTCATTCCGTCTCATTCAATATTTCAGAAGCATCTCGAATAAATATACATCATCTGCTACAGATCTTTATCAATAACGGGGAAGGATTACTACGTTTTCTCCAGCGCTACGTCGAAGTAGGTTTTGCATTTTCCCCATTTAAATCCTGGATTTTAATACCTTCTTCATTGAGATATAACTTTATTTGTTCACCGTACCGTCTGATTACGGTTTAAATGATCAGGTTTATATGATTCACTGTTTCAAATTTCAGGATGACATGGTGAATTTTCGTTCTTAATATTTGCAGTGTTGTCGACAGATCCAATAACGTAGTCTAGGTTACTAAAGTCATCTGGGCTCACATCCATTCTTTTGATCCCAGGCAAACCCACAGTCACCGGTGTGATACTCAAGGGTAGTAATCCTTCCATTCGGCATGTCACAAATAGGTTAGCACCAAACCAAACACACAAATAGTGATACTCACATAGACCGACAACAATGTTGAAGACAGGATACTGTTTCTTGAATACAGCTCCAGTACGATCGCATACCAACAGTGACTCATTCGATTTAAGTCAGGACATATGTGTGCTCTGTTGCGAATATAAACGCAAGATAGTGGACTGAGATCAGCAATTCAACTAACCACATATATACCCATATCATCTTAATCCATGTTGCATCCCTGTTTCATGCTTGCACCTGGATCACGTATGCACCAACAAACTAATTATCCCAATTTAACTCCTATTGGTAATCAAGTCAAACTGGTCAGCAAGTGCTTGGGACTTTAAGAGTCGATAAATTTTCCGTGGTTCGTGTATGGGATGGAATGATAACTGGGGTGGAAAATTACCTACAAGCACCGACGTATTTAACCCAGTGGTAATGTGAATTACCAAGCAACACTCAACAATTGAGTCTGGATTTATCAAAGATACAATGGGTTAACACTGAAAACTTATCTTTTTGTGACGTGACAACGGGAAGGAATACTAACACTGGAATATCACACAGTTGTCTGTGGGTTTTTCTTGGCTGAAAAGAATCGATTTGAGCTCAAGTAATTTCAATTGGAGTCGTATGAAAAATGCACGATACAACCAACCTGAATTGTGAGGTGTTCAAACATCGGTATATCCACCAGCGAAGCTAAGCTCTTTGCAATTGACCCGTTGACAACGCATTTAAAACTGACTAATCAGGTCAGTGGCTTTCGCGTAAACATTTCGTACCAGGTCGGACTAATCGTTTGCGGTCTGCGGTGGTTTTTCATAGGACTGAAGCATCCGAGACCACATTATCATCCGAAATTTCAACATTTCCGTGGAACCTCCTTGTAATAATGATAATAACATCCGTAATAATAGTTTCCAGCGGGACCTATCCTGATACGTTAAGCAAACTTCAGTTAAATATACCGTTTCAAAAAGAGTAACCATGTTCACGATGGCCATGTCAATTTACGTGGCGGAAATAGCCCAATACGAATCTGTCTACTGAATATTAGACAGTAGCACCCGCGTCAAGTAGAAAAAGGTGCACCAACCCTTACATCGTGTTCGGTTTCCTGCTGGGTGGCGATTTGAAAAATTGTCGAGACTTAGTGCTCCGCCTCAAGTGCTCACGAGCACAGCGGAATTCGTTGACAATAATGCGTCAAAATATAGTTGGCTGTCACTTTCATAGTTTCTTCCAACTTCACATTTACGCATGGGTACACACGCACGCTGACATATGTGCAGCCGTGCTCTAGACAGACACCGTGGCATATGTAGTGAATGACGTGTCGACGCATCATTCAGGCTAGAACCAACCTTATTTCACGCATCATTCAGGCTAGAACCAACCTTATTTCACGCATCATTCAGCAACGAGATTTCAGGTGCCAACAGCAAAAAAATCGAATTGCTCTTGATGATTGAATGACATGGCTGTAGTGTTGCGAATGAAGCGTAACTTATAAACCGTGTTCCTCACATTGTCTTCTGAGCTCGACATCAGGTTTTTGCTAGTTTCAGGTAGAATACGGTAGAATTTAGGGCTCTCAATAGAAATCGTACTCGGCCTTAAAATGCAGTTGAAATTGTCTTTATAGTTGTTTTGGTGACGGATATTCTTGGCCAAAAAATTCGGCTTCACCAGTGATCCGCTTCAAAGGCGAGAGGATCACGAGTACTTGAAATTTCTATCGCATTGGTGGAATAAGGAGATGAATACACGTTGCTTAGTGGCGGTTGAATTCACTTTTCGCAACCATTAACTTTGAACCGTTAAGCTCCTGTTTGGTCGCTACCTCGCAGCATCGAGCAACAGTAAAGAGAAAATCGCATGATCATAATTCAGAGTGACAGAAAAACTTCGAATGGATGAACGCCACTGACTCCAGCATTCAGCCACATTGCCTAAGGGTCTCGTGAACGCTAACCTCATAATCTAAGTCGACCCAATCGAGACACCACTGGTCGTTTGACGAAAAGGCCTAGTAATATCTTATAAATCGGAATTGTTGCCTGTAAGTAAACTTTTCATTTCCTTTCGCAAAGAATTCTGGCAATAATTCTGCCAGCTAATCTTTCCTAATTTTCATACAAAACGCCAATTCACCAATCATTGTTCTTAAGTGTAAAACTCCAGCCGTGGTTCAAAATGGTTATTTTACCAAGTGGGACACCATGTTCATTGGTTTGTCACCCATTTTCCGTTAACTTGCTTGCGCTTATCGTTTAATAGCCTTGCTTTCGGTTGCCTCTCGATGTTTGTTCTGTATATCTGTAAGGTCTTTCGACGATTCTTGCGATTAACAAAACTCGTTCGCATGTTTCAAGCCCGCTTAGACCGATCGCATCGAAGAGACCTCTTGTATTCTCTTTATCTCCGCTATCTCGGCCAACCACAGCCTTAACTTTGTTTGCAGCCGCAGTATTTGACAACACTCCAACTCCCTTTGGACGGTTGTGCGGAATTCACACAGGTTTTCTTTACACCAATTGCGTTCAACAAATTTAGCGCCTTGACAGAGAGCAGGACGATAGCTAGGGTTCGAACTGTGATATGGCTCACCAACTGTGTCAGTTGTTTTCGGTCATCGAGTTGCTGACTTTCACATCTTCCGAAGTCATACGCTGCGTTCCAAACTTGTTAGCTCAACCCCCAAGTCAACTCTGTCTTAACTGGTTCTGGCCACTTTCAAATGACGAAAAACTGGTTGGTAGTTTCCGCCCGAAACTACAAAGAGAAAGAGCTCAGTTCATTGGCTAAGAATACAGCAAGTTTCTCATGAGTGTTTACAAAGTATTTCCAGAGCTAAACGAAGCATTTATACGGCATAATGAGGCTTTTTATATTCGAGTGCAATTAAAATCATTTTGTCCGATTCCAGAAAACGGTCCTTACGGCGTTATTTCGCTGCAGCTTTGATTAGGTCCGTTGTGCCGCATGTTATCGCCGTCAATCTGACACTTTCACGGTCTAGCTTCGGCCACCATCACACTGTGTCATTCAATTAGAAATGAACATTGTAAATTGAATCTGGACGAAAAATTGAAAAATAAATTAAACTACCAGATATGGTCCGTCATGTACGCATCATGGTCTCATACTATATGTGACTACGTTGTAATGTCTGTTAGCATGTGGCTAGTGAATACGCTCAACGGACCGATTTTATCTTGCATGTGCTTTGACGAGTTCGTCCATGTGGAAAAGGTGAGAGCTTCTCCATACTTTTCGGTTCCATTAGTTTACGCAGGTTCTCTTCTTTGTCATCTTGTTTGTTTTAGAATGTCAAGGTGTCAGAGAAAGTGGCAGGGGTCACAGACACGCTTCTGGAACTGGCTTTGCATGAAGCGGAAAAGCTGGATAAAACAAATGGGAATGTGTCCGGTCCTGTTGACCCATCCGTAGAAAAACAACGTCAGAATCTGCTCGAACTGGCCAAAAGATTGTTGCAAAGTAATCAGGTGAGTCCTGGTTTGCAATGTTTGGCAGTTGACAAGCTGGCGACTGGTGCCCATAGTGATTATTACCTCGAGCACGTCGCACGCAAACAAAGGTGCACACGCACGAGTATCATTAGAATAGGCCGATTTGATCGACCTTCGTCCCGTCGGGGATAGCTGTGTTCATCATGCTAATTTACTGCAGAAATGCAAAATTTTATCAATCCAGGGTTCCTGTAATCAGCTTTCAGTAATGTAATGAGCCTTGTTGTGTATATCTTGAAACCCGTTCATGCATATGTGTTTTCTTCATTTATTTATTTATTTATTTATTTATTTATGCTTCAAGGTGTTGGCATGCTTGCCACAACGTTTCAGGAATTCGAACATCCACTCCTTGGTTTTATAAGCTGACATTCATCAAATTCTCTTTCCATCGATCGTTTTCGTTATCGTACTTGAATACGCTTACACACGCTTTGCTCATCTAAAAAGTTGGTTATAACACGAAAACCTGGCGATTACAACTCTCGGACACATCAATTGACAATAGGTGCTGATCGTGCATTTCGCTTGTCTAAAAGGTCTCTATTCACTAGTTCTGTGGGCCTTTCTGGCATTGTCTATCAGTTTATCAAAACGAGAAATCTGAAAGACCAAATAACGTTTATGGGTTCTTGTACTCAGGCAATAAGTGTGGAATGTCCAATCTGCAGGTGCTGATTGTTCTTTTTTCCTGCCGATGTCTGACCTATTTATTTGAGCTCCAAACACAGGGATGGTCGATCAACCATGTGACGTTCTTGATATTTTACCAATGCTTGGCTTAGTCCATTTTGTCGCTATTTCAGTGTTATGGTACTTTTTTATCCAAAGTTTTTATGGCTTTGGTGATGATAAAATGGTTACCCCAGGCCACCTATCAGCCTCGTTGCAACGTCAGAGAGAACCGCAAACTGTAACTTAAGGCCAGATTTGTAGATCCGAAGAGGGTCTCAATAATGCCGTTGTGATGACGATCTAGGTGATATCTTCTTTTTCTCATCCGGAGGAACATTCGAATTCCGCCGGATTCGAACCTTATCCGTTTCAAAGAGGTGCATGCAACTTCGCTAACACTGATTGATACGCTAATTCTCCTGTCCGTGGTAATACCGGACCCTGAGTGGACGCAAACCACTAATAATTTGTAACGGTTTTTCATTGTAAGCTACTTTATGATTGTCCCGGGTTCAGTAAAATGTGTTTACGTAAATATTGTTTCATGTTACCTTGCTCCATTCCCGTTTCGTCACTTTCGACCTAAGCTATTTTTATCCCTTCTGAAATTTAGCTTCCTTACGATGAACATAAAGCGTTGCTCATTTGCTACCAGCGGCATTTCTACGACGGTTGTGTTTATCTGTGGACAAAACTGAAACTGTAAGCGCTCAATATTTTCCTGCTGTTTTTGTTTTTGTTCGACTCAGTCAGCATGTGTGGCATTGCTTTTGGAGACAAATTGATACCTTGTTTTGTTTCACTTTGTTTCCAAACTCAATCTCATTTGTACTTAAACTGCACTCCACACTAAGCTACTCGTGAACTTGTCAGTAGGCCAATTAACTACGATTACCTAGCCCCTAAGCATTCCGCTCAAGTGATGGGATCTAACTGCTGGCGTATTGGCGTAATTCTTTCCATATCCTATAAGTATATGCGTCCAGCATCGATTTAGGAAGTTGAGTATATTATGGTTCGAGGGCTTCTGATTTTCCTGGAGCGGGACGGTGGCGTGCATGCGCACTCATCATAGCGATAGACCTGGATCATAGAATGACAGACCGGTCTTTTTTTAAGCCAAAGCAATCCGATTATTAGTGCTGCCAGTAGGCCTGTGTAGTTTTTAATGTGTCATTTTGCATGTTTTACGAAGGTTTTAGGCGATCGTGAATACTTATAGATATTTTGCACAAATCTGAATACGAATAATATACCATCGGAACCATGGTGAAGGATGGAAATAATGAGCGAAAAACGAGAAATAAAAGGAAACAATGCGTCGAGCTCACAATAAATGCTAGTTTTTCATTCTCCGTCTTCACATCATCACCCAGCCATCGGAATCCGAGTCCTCTGCGTAGTTGATACTCTCCGGTTGCCCAAATCGAAGTTAGGGGTCAACTTAGGCGATTCTACTCCGAGCCCAGTAGTCTAACCTACAAGGTAGTAGGACGATATGAAGGTCACTGGGGACCAGTGACTGATTTCTCACTGCATGCTCTCTTTGGATGGGGCTGGACATCCTGAGTATCCAGTATACCCTCCAACCATGTGCGCCAGTGAGCACACAACCGTGTGCTTCACACGCTGGTTGTGGTTGGTTTGGAATAAGGGTTTAGCCTACTCCCTTAGATCGACCGGACATTTGCCTTTGTCTTGAAATTTTAGTGGGAACAGCTGCGCCACGAGAAAGGAGTGCGCAGAACCTCCTCAGCAAAGGCTCTGTGCGACTTCGGTCACTTGGCAGCATTTCGAGGGGCGAAACAAGTTTGCATGAGGGATCTTTTTGTGACGAGGATTTACGTATCTTTAAAGTGACTCATGTCCACTACTCGAGTCTTCTTGACAGCATAAGAGACCCAGCTTTTCGATGAAACGTGTAGTCGGTTATTTTTACTTGGTATTATAGCGACTGAGGTTGTCAGAAGGCAGTCTCGATCATCAACTTCAGAACCCTATCGTAATCTACTCCGTAGCGATTTTATTTGTCGATAAAATTGATTTCATGGCGAATCTTACTAAAATGAACTGTGCCACCACAGGATGCCCGAAGGCGAAGTGATTTTCGTTAGTTTACGTGCTGATGACAGTACGGGCAGTGCAGTGCGAAGTGCAACCTAAATGGACAGGAAAGGCCTCCTGATATTTCTTCTGCTTTTACAGAGCAGTGTAAAGTTTTTTTGGTGGCTGATACTGCCTTCTATAGGACTTGTTTTTTCGGAACTTCTGCGAAGTTATCCGGAAGTTGGACTCATTCGACTGATAGACATTTTGATTGGTACGTCAGGTGCTATTTTGTTAACATATTTCGCCATGTTGTTCTCACCGGCAAACTGGTGGCGCCTCATTCACAAAGAAAAACGAGCCCAGAAAATCAAGTTGAACTCCCGAGTAACTTTTCATGTATTCTGAATTGTTTTGCAAAATTTCGTCTGGCTTCTTCCATTCGTGTAAAATGCGCCTATGTGATTACAGTATGCAGGGTGTAAGGTGTTACATTGGACGAGAGTAGATTTTTACTGACATCGGCTGATACATTTTTTGAACCATGGACCACGTTGGGTTCTTTGCCCGTCGTCCATCTCACACTAATTTGCATGTCAACTCTCTCCGTTGTTATTTATTTTCGCTGTCACCATGTGGTAAATGCCGTTTATCGTTTTTTAAAGATAGAAGTTCCGTAATGGAGTGAAATGCTTGCTATTTCGAGAGATACATTAGTGGTTGTTTCAGTCATCTGGTTATATAAGCGTTCAACTTGTGTAGGGACATTCTCAATGGTTTTCCACGCGATACAGCCTACCGTTACGCGAGTAGAGATCATGTAGTTCAAGTACACCCTTAGAATATTGCTTCTCAGCGCGACAACCCCATTTGCCCGTTTGTTTTATTTGAGTTAACCCGATGCTCATGAGGGTGGTCTGATGTGAAATCAGAATACGGAGTTCAGGGAAGTTAACTTAAATAATTTTCAGCTATCACAAATTCCGAACTCTCAAGCTAGAGCGATTGGTTCAGCCGACTACCGATGACACCAGGGAGTAAGTGGCCATTTGCTGGTGATGCTAGGGATTTCGGACACTAATTTAGATCTGCTAATTCTCCTCGATCCTGTTAAGCAGCTACGGTCCGTTACAAACATCGATATTCAGTTTCCGCCCATACAGTGTTTCGTCGATTTAGAAAAGTAGGAATTGGCATGGAAAGGATGTCAAATTAATTAAACATCATTGAAGTTGAGTGGAAGTGAGTTGTGAGATGTTGCATTTGAAGCTGCAAACGGTGGAAGTCGACCAAAACAGTAGATCAGAGGCTGTCGTATCGTTGTTTTTGAGAATAGGCGACTGCCATAAGTTACCATCAAGCGACTAATGTGGAGCAAGATTTCACGGATGAATAATGTTAGATCACCTGAAGTTTGTTAAATCAGAAGTTAAAAACTGTGAAATTATTTTGTTCACAATAAGTTGTTCATATTAAGTCTTGCACCAATTAGCAAAGTTTCGGTTGATTCCAAAGAGAGCATTTCTTTGGTGAATAGTGCGCAGCTGTCAAATGTCTCGGTAGAAATCGTCGGGAGTAAGTATTCGTCAAGCTTCAGGTTTTAGGGGCCACAAAGCTGAAGTAAGCTTACGTAGTACCCCGGTTGCTAATCTATCTAGGCGGGCTATCAGCTGTTTGTTGAAGGCAACAGTTTGATACAATGTCTTTCCGGCACGGGTTCTGACGATGTCAAATTCCCACATCACACATAAGTTGATCCACATAACAATGGGCCTTTGATGAACATCTGCACCTTATATTACTGTGAATGATCATTTACGTTTCCAGACCTTGTAAATTGTTTTGGCGTTGAAAGCCTCCGTTACGATCCTGACGAAATTCCCGTCGTAATTATGGATTTTTCTATTTATAAAATTAGTTAACCTTTTAGCTAGAAGCAGACTTTAAAACTAGCCGTTTGAACCTCGTTCTTTATGCATAGTAGTTCACGTTTCGTACCGCACGACCTTACTGAGCGTGGTTTCACACGGGACATTTCTCTAGACGCATTTGTCCCACGCTTTGTTTCCGCGGTATTTTTTGCTTGTAGCCTACGACTGATCAAATCATGTCGGCCAACAACTTCACAAGAATGAAGAATAAACAACAGATTTATGGATGCACATGAAAACAGCACACTTATGCTGAACATTCAGTCGGCTTTTTGCTCGTTTTTAGCACTTGCTCCCAAGCTTTTACGTTTACATGCACACAAAGCGAAAATTTACAGCCACTTTAATTCATTTACTCCATCGAAAACAACCAGTGTTTATATACATTACAGGTATGACCAATTAATCAACCACTACATCAGTTTGGACGATAACCTCAAAGTATTGCAGACCTGTCAACAATACGGGTAAGTAGAAAATCTTCGTGTGCCTCTTGGAAATTTCACTTCGGTCCTATTCGCTCAACATCATTCTACTTCGCCATTCGAGTAAAGAAGGAGGAATCACCTCTTTCCTGTCTCAGAAATCAGACATTTCAGGCACGATATTCTGATTTTGAAAAGATTGACAGAAAAATGGTTCTTCTTTATTACATGCTTGACACATTAGTATGCTAAACGGGACGTATTTTGTGGACGTTAGGGTTCACTCCTGGAAGAAGGGAACCGGACTTTGTTACCTCGAAAATTGAAGTGGGGTGGGATTGCATAAGATCTCAATATGTCGGATGTAGTAACAAAGTGGGCAACGGTGAATTGCCAACTACTATCCAAGGGACCGGCAGATCTACAATCCTAGCTTCTGATATTTTTCGGGTGGACGCTGAATCTACCTAAACATTGTCAGTCTATTCCCAACACTAACACGTCTCGCTCTCGGTTGGTACGAAAGATCAGGTAGGAGTAAGCACGCCCTTTTCTATTCTCTTGGAAAATTATAACTCCTTTGGGGAACTCGACAACAATTAATTCCGTTATGATGGCATTCTAGTTGTGTAGAGCATTCTTGTTGCCCTTTGCTCTCAGGTGCTACTGACTTCATTCAAAAGCAGTTTCTCCATCTTGCACACGAAGCAATCCTCGAAAGATATATTTGGCGTGGTAATATAGCAGATCCAAATTATGACTCTAAATCAAGGTTTTGTTCATCACTAGAAGTTTCTGAAGCCACAACTAATACCATCTGATCAGTAATTGTTTCTACTGGAATTAGTACCAGTAAGTAAACTTTTCTACGCCATATGCTGCTACTCCACCCTTACGTGGTGTGACGGCTTGTGAGCCTGTGACCAAACGAGTTATGCAAGATGGGTTTCCTTAAAACCAAAGATTCGATTATCTCTGGAAAGCCATTGGATACAGACTTCACAAAGTAATCCCCTGGCCGTTTAGGTTGGGGGTTGACTTAAGCTGGCAATTCAGCCGGAAAACGAGTGAAAGAGTAATTGATCCAAGCGGATTGATTTCCACTCAGCCACTTTCCGCTGCTTAGAGGATCGGTTTTTGCTAGGCCCAAAGGCTTTGACTGAAAACCCTAATCGTTCTCCTCTTTATGAACTGGACTGCTAAGCAGAACCCGTCCACAAACCTCCATGAATCGTACCAAAAATAAATGCCATACTGGTCCGGTTTCGAATATTCGTATGCATCGTTAAACTAGATCCCAGTAAACGTGTGCAGATCCATTGAATGAAGTCGTTGTTTGTTCGTCATATCTGTGTATATGCCGGCCAATTGCAACTCTTCTGCGGCCAAAAGCAGGTTCTACCGGGGCTTAACCACGTTTTCTCAGGAGTGTGCCTTCAACAGATGTGGTCGTTTGCGGTGATTTTTGGCACCCAACTTCGCTAATTGACGGAGATGGAACGGCACATCCAAGCCGAACACCGACAACTGCGATCGCTTCATCTAAGCTTATTCTTATCACATGCCGTTTCTGATGACCACTATTTTTTGTCATTAAAAAGGGACTTCGGTCTATCTAGCGCCCTCCTTTGTCTTCACAGCGTTGGACTCTGAATAGCCACGTTGCTACTGGTCACCAGTGGCGTGGACCAATCAAGGATTGACAATCATTCTGGTTCACATCTTTGGGCTCAGATCGTTCTTTAGTTCATATTTGCATATGTCTAGTCTATGGTCTCAAAAGTGGCGGCTGACTCAGGCAATAGTACAGTTCTATGGCGCTGCCCCATTGAAGAACGTGTCAGGGAAATTCCCGTCACATGCAATCTTTGTTTTTGAACGGCCAAAGCTGACTTGGTTCTCACAGGTATGTTTCACCCGAGAAGTGGTGTTCGTCAGGGCTGCCTACTTTCAATCTTTCTTTTCTGTTTTACTATTGAGATGATTATGATGACAGTCTTATACTCACATGTTAACAATGGCAGCGATATTTGCTGAGATAGGAAATTGTCTCACTTTGTGGTGCTGCTGAGTGAGAACTCAAGTAGGTTGTAGGTTTTTCTCCATCGTCCAAACGACATTGCTGCTGAGGGATTGTATTAGTTCGAAACCAAATCTTCTTGCAGGTGAAGTGGATAATTTAGCTACTTCGGTAGGTCTGTTTCACCCGGTGGTCGTGTATCGGGCTCAACTTGCACTCACCAATTTGTGGCATTTGTGCCATCGGCGTGACATCCAGTAATCGACCACAGGTCGGGTACACAAAGCAGCAGCAATAAAGCCAGTTCTGCTATGCCGCCCAGAAATTTGGCTGTTGAGGTCAGAAGATGTGCAAAGCTCTTTGCCGCTTTAACTGCGTTGTCTTGATATTATTGGTAGGACATGATGGGAGAATTTTATCAGTAATTCTAAGGTTTGGCGTAATGTGTTGGGTCCCAGGTTTCAACCTCTAGAACTGAACATGAATCGATTAATGTAGTTGGACCACGTTCTGCTCATACTCGTAGAACGCATGCAATCGTTGGATGATGGATATAGGTGGCAAAAATGCACGAAATCCTTAACCAGTGAACTCTCATATCGGTCATTTTAGGCTGGTTGGTGGTGTCTACGGGACTGAACCAAACAGTATGCCCGAATCCTGCAGTCAGTGGCATTGTGTCCGGCATCTTTCGTCTTCTGTGTAACTCTTCACATTATTTTTCAGCCGATCTTTCACTGCTTTTTGATCTTCTCTTTCAATTAGTTTGTGCTGCGAGGTAGCATGTAGAGCACATTAGTGCAAGGTTAACGATTGCGGAAACTGAACTGAACTGACTGCGTATGCGCATCACAGTCTGTCAGTCTAGGGCAGGACGAGGACAGGTTAATGGAGCGTAAGGGTTTATCCAAAGCAGCTGAACTATCTGATTTCGGTATAACAATAGTGGCGGGTCTCCAAGACTCAGCAATAGGAAAATGTGTTTTGACGGGAGTGAGGAAAGAAGAATATCATCATCCTACACATGTGACTGAAGTGTAAATTGAAGAATGAATAGAGGCACGATCGCAGGCCTCTTTCCTCCATGCATAACAATCGTGTGGCTTGCTGTGTGCTCTTGATATTGTTATCAGTCGGGCGTTGGGTAGCAAACGTTACCTCCATACTTTGATTTCTGCCTTGATCAGAGTGGGCGTATATCGGACTCGCGAATTGTTGCCTTATCGACTCCAGTAATCGGCCATTTGATGCGAATAGGGCGTCGAGGCGACAGGGAATACCGAAGATCCCATTAGCCGTCTTCTTAAGTATCCGAATTTGTCATTTAGCAAGAGTTCAAAGAGAAACAAGACATGCTTATAAAAAAGCTTTCATGAAGAAAGGAGTTGTCGTGTGCAAAATCATGGAGGCTAACCCTGTACGCTGTGGCTGCGAGCTGGTGCCGAGACTGTAGCGTCGCTTTGTTTCGCGCCCACGAATCATGTGACAGTGAAGACCGATCATGTTTGTGAATGGGATTGTCCGACAAACCCGGATGCACTCAGATGAATGACCCGCAGGCTAAAGACAGGAACGATCACATACCAGGAAGCGGGGTTTGAGACCAACGGAACAGTCTTGTTGAACTGCGGGGATCCATTCGATCGTCCTTGTTTGATTGAAGGGAGTGGAATGGAACAAAAATCATGATGACTGACTGTAGGCGCTGGATTTATCGTATGCAGAAAACTTTTTAAGACAAACCTGCATTCAGTTGGTTCGCTTGGACAATTAGAAAGTAGACCGACGGTGCATCCTAGGTCTTAAAAACAAACGATTGTCACTTGTTGAGACTGACGCACGTAATTTCAGGGCGAATAATTCCGGACAACTGGGGATAACTTTAAAATGTAGTCTCCTCTGCCGAGTAAAAAGGTAGAGATCTGTCAGATCGGACGTAATAAGTGGCAGGTTCGATGCAATTTTGAAATAAACCACAAGATTATGTGAATTATCCTCGAGAAGGGGAGTAATAAATGCCACAGAGGAATCAAAGAAAGTTGCCATGTGTTGTGAGTTATAAGGGGCTGCTTATAAGTTCTTTATAACTGCTATGGCGAGAAAACCTAGGATGACACTAAGTTACCAGGCCGCCAGTTTCGCTCAAACGGTATGTACAAATAAGTTCAGACTAACCAGAGCAAAAATAGTTCATCTGTTGCTAAATCGCCTCCAATTTCGTTCTTGCTGGAAACTGTCTTGGCTATGTAATTTGAAATATTCGACTAATGCGAGTAAAACCGCATTGTTCGGGTTTAGCCACAAATCTTGTGTGCAAATATAAACGTGAATCAGCGGTTGGAGTACGAGAGGTAGGCTCGTCATTTCCGTGAACAGGGAACATATGTTTATGCTGAACGACGCCAAGACCGACATCTTAGGCGATGGAGTGCGTTTAAGAACTATCTGGCAACCAGCACGAGTACTTCTGGATGAAATATATCTTTGGTATATAGTTGAGCCTTAGTTAAATCGAGAGGGAATATTATTCTGACTTTCAAATAGTAATCCCAAAACGATTTTAACGTCGGCAAACGGAGGTTGTAATATAGCTGCATTTTCACGGATATTGACGCAATGAGTAAAAGGGCGATTTTCGCATTTTTAGGAATTACCCATTGCTCATCCTTCCGGCCAATCGATATCTGACAACGAGAGCGTTAAGAGAACAAAGGACATGAAATTTTGTTCTATTCACCACTTTTATTCTGTTATCTCTTCCTGTTTCAGAGATGAAATGCCGAATCTGTGGTTGTTAGCATTACGCTACTTTGCCGGCAAACCGGAAAATTCGGACGAACTACAACAAGTGATATCCGGTGCGTTCATCATCGGTCATTTTAACTTTTCTAACATCTTCATACTCTACACTGAACTCACGTCTCTTTCCATCTTTTTCTCTTCTTCCGGATGTGAATTTGTCCTATATTTTGTCCGATCTTGCAGATTTGTATGCTTTATCCCCGTAATTCAGCAAGTTTGGGTTTTTAGCTAGTGAAATCAGGCGGAGATGGTTGAATACGGTCTAAAAGGAAGTTCGACATTTCACATCTTAGGCTATCATGCGCGACGAAATTGGTGTGGGTTTGAGGGAGACAACGAGTCTGGCTTAAGATCGTAGTATAGAGTATGTGAATGGATCTTCTATAGATTCATGTGTGCATAATAGTGTTTTTAGTATTGATCTGTTTCGTGGTACCTAATGAACGTGATAGCTGTTAAACAAGAGTATAAGTTATTGGACTGGTAGCGTTTATCTGCTTTTTTCTGTGGATCCGAAGAGTGAGTGACTACGACTACTGTCTGAGATTATAAGGCACGACGAACACTGCCCCACGGCAACATTTGTTCCGATGACTTACGTGACTTCGTGACTGAAGACGCTATTAGCTGTCTCACAGGAGTATTGATAACATCGTAATCTCGCACATTGTTTTGCAAAACACTGGTTAGGAAAATCTGATAGGAGTAAATAGCAAATAGTTTGTAAAGTCTCCTTATCAATTAGCCGAGGTTTAAGAACTGTCGGCAGTAAATTCGTTTCAATTTGGTCCCTAATGCAAACATTCGCCGTAAAGAAAGCTATGAGAACGTATGCGGTC
Organism: Fasciolopsis buskii; assembly: GCA_008360955.1. Lineage (NCBI taxonomy): Eukaryota > Metazoa > Platyhelminthes > Trematoda > Plagiorchiida > Fasciolidae > Fasciolopsis > Fasciolopsis buskii. The sequence continues at coordinate 53,167 of LUCM01007521.1, forward strand.
GCAATCAGCTTCATTCAACTCTCCGTAATTTGTATTCAAGACTGATAATTATATGATCTTCGTCCATCAGTATCGTTAAATGTCCGTAACCCGGTTCAGTTATTATAGTTGTTTATCCATTCGTTATTTTGTCACAAGATTGGCGAACATCATTAGCCTAGTGAGTGATTTGTTTATTTTACGTCTTGCAATGTGATATAACAATGACAGGAGGTTGGAACTATAATCACAATTAATCAATCAGATGAACGTGTTGGCTCTGGCCTACTGACGGTAGAACGTTAATGTAACATCCAACGAAGGTAGTAAAATGCACGACTCGGTCGTGCCCATCTCTGACAGATTGACTTAGCTTGTATGTACCGAAAACTAGCCCCACGAGTGGCTACTGGTTTCCGTGATGAAAAAATGTCCTCCCTTATTTCAGTCTTGTTTTATCTAACCTGATGAGATCGCACACGACACACCGTTTGTCGCAACCCCCCAATCATTCTCCTATATTCTCTCACACACTCCACCCTGTTTTCTAATTCTACCATCAGAAGTGGATCGACACGAGCTAACTCCACCCTTGCTCATGTTACAAATTCTCTCCGATGCAGACACGAATCAGAGCTGTAGTATCGGTGCGATCCGGGTAAGCTTTTTTTCCGTCGTCCATAGACATAGTTGATGATCGGGAAGAGTTCCCAGCACGAACGTAGGGACACGCTTTTTGATGACGATGAATTAACTTAACTACCAGACTAATTTTGAGAGGGAAAGGGGCAATAACATGATGTTGCACAGTTTTATATCCTTCAAGGTTCCATTATAACGCGCTACAATAATTAAATACTCCAGAAACGAATGAATTTACGTTACCCATTGTGAACCATTTTGGTGACGAAAATATCTGTTGTTCGACCGGTGAAAATCAAGAATGACGACTAACCGGTTCTTGTGCAATTTAGGCTTTCATCATCTGGTGGCGACCGCTTCCGTAAACGAGTAATAGTTTTGGGCGAATGAACAGCCATTGCAAGTCATTATGAGTTGATTGAAAATCGGCCGTTTCAGTATGGGACGTCACGTTCGTTCCACCATTCGCTTCCAAGACGGCCGAGGAGAATTTAAGACCTCACTGGTTAACAACACTTAGCTGGCAACTATGTCACGCGCACGGCAATCTCAGAAACCTCGTAAATTCGATGGTGGCGAAATATGACTCTATAAAGAAATCATGCATGCATTTCAGATTGACAAAGAACCTCAACGTCTACTTCTTAGTGGAACGCCGCGATCCAAGACCAAATAAATATGGGTTAACATTATCGCAACTTCTTCTCGTTGCGTACATGAAACTCACACAGAAAGTCGTCGTTTTTCGATCCTCAAATTGTAACCAGTTCATTTCTTGCCATTTTCCGATCTCATCTCGGTCTCTGTCTCTGACGATTCTCTGGTCATAGGAACTTAGCATGCTTTCACTGTCATTTGTTTACACGTATACTTCTCCTCGACCCTGTTTTTCTTTGAATCATCAGTTTGTTAATATCCCTTTCCATACATCATGGGTCCTATGCTTTGCGTTTCTACACTTTCTCTTACGTCTTTGCTTAGGTAAACACTGTTTCCACACAGAACCCTAGACAAGTTGCCTTTGGTTTTCCATTTCACGCAAAAATCAAGCCACGTCTGTTTGGAAGTCTGGGTCAGCGTGCCTGCGGTTGCTGCAATCACGATTCGAGATTTCTAACCATCCACTTGTCGATTTTGCCCGACTTTTTTGTACTACTGAGTCGTTTGCAGGCAGCTCGACCCACATTCACCTTTACCTATTCGAAAGGATTCAAATAGATTCAAGATCTCTTATCGTTGAATTGCTTCGATTATCTGAAGTGTGCTTTTCACGTTCAGCACGCATTGATTATTCACTTCTTTTCCTTGTCCTAGAATTTGAGTGCTTGATTAGCTAGGTATTGGCTCATTTACAATTAAAAAAACAAATATGAATAGTGGATAAACCTTAGCAAGCGCAATCGGCGCCAAGTCAAAATAACCGGCAGGAATCACCAGTTATCTAGACGATCGAATAAATCATTGGTAAAGTTCGACCCAACAGAAGAGGTATGTCCAAAAGTAGTTGGCAAGAGCGGTGGTCCAATCGCTGGATAGCCGTCCGCGATTAGATGTGGTTGATTAGCTAACAGGAAGAATTAAATCAGTAGAATAAGACGAAACGGAAGACAGACGGATGAGAATAGTCCATTCATTGCGCACCACCCACGTTCCCATTAAAAAGATAGGTTACGACCTATATTCCCACAATTGGAAGGATTGTTCGAGGCTAATGGATTGTTTAAATCAGTTGAATTTATGATATAGACACTGTGCTTCCATAACCATAGTTTGACCGAATATCAAGATCTTTTTACTGCGGAATGCAATATTTTAGAAATGTAGATGAGCTAATGAGCTAACATTTGGGTTATCGTAGGTAATCTTTTTTAAGGCAGTTTTCAGTGGAACGATTCAGTGCAAAGTTTATCCATCATAGTATACCAATATAATAATGTTAAGATGCCTCTTTCAACAAAAATGATAAATGGATAATTTCTCGTTGGTATCAGGATTTGAGCGTGCGGGAATCACTTATAAACGCCACGGTGTTGATCGTCAAGCCATTCGGTGATTTTAGGTACCATCACAGCATCGGTCTTACAATTTCCTCATTAAAAAGGCCCACTTGATTCGTAGAACTTATCTGTGTTTCGATTTCTGAGACCACTTTTTGTTTCCGAGCTATCTAATGGTTGTCTACTGAGTTGATTTTTAGATAATTATTTGTCTTGCACTCAAAGCAGAATCTTCACCTCGTAGTCTTCGAACTATTCCTCTGTAAGCAGCACGAAAGTCTAATCACGAAGGCGGCTACGAGTCGGATTCTTAACGTTTATTCCACAATCTCTAAAGCATTTGTCAGGAAATAAATCAGATCAAGCCAATTAGGATAACATCAACGATTTCTTTTTCACTTGGATTCCAGTAACCTGACGAGTGTTCTAAAAGCACACAACTGCATTCTACTATCTTCATTTCTACCGATTATAAAGCGAAATTGATAAGAAGTCCTTGTGAGCAAGCGACAATAGTATATTGGTTTTATATTCTTCTATAGCTTGTCGAAAAGCCTCAGCGTTTTTCTCCTGAAAGTATGAAAACAGGAATTTCTGACAAAGCTAAATGGTTACCTAAGTCTTCTGTCCTAAGCTAAGTGAATTTGTTAACACATTCATAAATCAAATCCACAATATGGTCGAACCAGTGATTGTTCAGATTGTAGAAAGAACCGACTCTCTCAATTAGATAACTGCCTCACGGTATTCCACATCTAGGTTGTATCACCAGTTTTTCGTCACATGCTTGCTGCTTATAAATATATATAAGTTTGGGTTGTCAGTTGTCTGTCCAGCACTCATCGAGCCGCGGCGCATTCGAAAGACTTCCATTTCCTGAGTTAAGAATAGCGAAAATCAACTGTTATTTCCCTGACCTCGCCCAGTTTAACATTTTCAGTTACACCAGGTCGATTAACCGGCGTTTTTAGATCGCCGAGAATGAACTTTCAAGGTCCGTCGAATGCCCCGTATTGACGAAATATTGGACGGCTAAGCTTCTGGATGCTTTTATAACCTCTGAACGGTGCTATCTGATTATTCTGATCTGCTTCCTACTCGGTATCCCAATAGAACCGTCTTCACAAAAATGAGTGGATCGATATACTTAAATATCAACAGCACAAAATGGTAATCAACCTTTCAGTCTTCATCATCATCGTTCAACGTTAACCAGCAAGGTAAGCCTTACTGCCCGCGTCCTTTTCCTCAAAGTTACACGTTTCTATAAAAAGATTGAATATCCAAGGGGATCAGGGAGTACATCTACATAGGTGGTAAAAGATAAGATGCCGCTGCAGCCAACATACCGAACACAGCCTAACTGTACAAACGCACGTGTTTCCAATCTTTCTGATTCGATAGAAAATGACAGCACGATCACCACTGTTCACGGTTCACTGCCATATCCTTCAGTGTCTCCAGCCAGCTAGTTGGCGAGTCTTTCGGACCCCAACGACGAAGGCGTGAGACACCTACTTTACCCGAGTTCGCTTTACATTTTCTCATC
>LUCM01007521.1:57358-72150 GCA_008360955.1 Fasciolopsis buskii
AAAAGAGAGAGATAAATCTGTTTGATCTCCGCATGGCTTCTTCCATTCTTGGGACGATACACAAATATAGGAAACACGGTACTGGCTGGACGAGTGTTCCGCCATATGCTAACACGCAGGTCCCAGGTGACCAAACCAGCCGTAGTCTACTAAAGTTTCATACAATGAAACAAAGCTTATTCTCAGAAGCTGGCAACCCAACTACCAGATTCCTAACCTCAATATTACTCCCCGATCATTTCCCAACACAACCTCTACGCCATACTACGTAGACATCGTGCTCGTAAAACCCTCCAACTCCGACGAACACTCCACATCGCATACTTCCATGTCTCGCAACCGTAGCAACAGACTGAGCGACTGCAGCACAGTACACACGACATTTCAACTTCAGTGAAACTATCAGGCCGACCGCCACAAGTGGTTCAGTCCAGCGTAAGATTGCTGTCGAGCCTTCGATCGCTAACGCGTATTTAAGTCCTGACCACCTCGACGCGTCTCCGACCAACGTTTTCCCCCAGTTTCGTCGAATATTCTTAGAATTACTGTTGAGTCACCTGGGAAATGTTTCATTCACAGTTGTGCCTAGGAATAAATGACTAATAACCACCATGGCGTTAGCAATTCTAGAAACACCATTGACATAGATCTGCGACTGTGCTTCTGCATCATATCTCACTGTCGGTTTGCTTGCATACTATGATATTTCTGTTGTCTCCTTTTGTTGCAACCCTCAGTTTTTGCCTAATCCAGTCTTCTATTAGACAATCTCAAAACTAAGCTCAAACCTAACCGCGTAACGAGGATCGCATCTGGGATTGCATTATCATGTCTTCTTTTGTGATAGACTTCAAGCGGAGCTGAACTAATGAACTGTTGGCGACTCTTTCGTTGTAGGTCTGCTCGCCGATTTTCTCTGCTGTTTCCCTCCGTTTTCACAGTTCATTCTCTGTCATCCATGTGTCCACCTCTTATATCACATTTCACTCTTGCATTCTCATTGCCGTCATCCTGTCTTTATTCCATTCGTTAACGATTTTCTTTTAACCTGAGAGGCATTACCTTCTTCGACATTTGGAATCCGGGACTGATAAGATCAACGCTACTGCGCCAAGGAGTTCAAAGACTCAAGTTACGCACAGGAGACAAATGACAGAATCGTGAAAGTTGTCGCCATTTTATCCAGCCAGTAATGTGTTGGTTCTTCCTTTGTGTTTTGTAATAATGTTTGCTTATTATTGTCTGATTCGGGCTAGGTAATAGGATCCTTATCGCTATGGTTGTGTCTGTGAACTCTGCTGTACGTTATCCAAGATTCCCTTAAACCAAGTAAGATCACATCATAAAATAATTCACCATACGATATCATCGCTCAACTGACCATTAAGAAATCATGGAAGCACTGTACTGATGTTTCATCATGTGATGAAGTTCAACAAACCGTTCAGAGCCCGCCCGGTAGCGCAATGGCTAAGGCGTTCGATTCAGAATCGTTCGTCCCGGGTTCGCGTCCCAGTTCGGGCGCGGTGGATATGCACTGCTGATGATTCTTAACAAGGATAAAACAGCTTGCTGTACAGTGCTTACATGGTTTCTTCATGGTGAATTGAGCGATGATATCACATGGTGAATTATTTCATGAAACATTCTATCTCCTACTACTAACACATACTAAGAACGCATCACCGTGCAATCCCCCCGTCCCCAATTAAGCTTTGGACTGATAGATCTTGTCCGAAAGCATCCTTCCCGCTAGAGAAATCCGTACGCTTGTTTTCCATGGACCATAATCAAGAAAAATGTGTCTCTGTCAAAATCCTTCAATTGAAGAAGTTTAAATTGGCCTGAATGAACAAATCGATCCTTGTATATCTGTTTGTAGCAGAGCAGTTCGTGGGAAACAGAACAAAATGGTTAGCTCGGACTTCAACCAGATGCGCGAACCTTTGGTGCTTGTGGTTATGTCGGCTAGAAAGCTACCCCGTTCAGTGCATATCGTTCCGAAGTAACTGTGTTAAAACAGGAAGTCATCAGATTTGAGGACAAAGAATTTCAATCAATCAAACAAAGGTGTATCGCACTGGTACTGGAAAACATTCAAATCGACTGAGGCAAATAGGTGTATTTTATTTGACCATGCAGCCCTCCTATTTATCATGTGTAAAGTAATCAAACTAAATAGATATTGCAGTGTGACATAAGAGTACAAAATAACAATGATGTCCAGAAAGTATTGATCAAGCAAGATTTTACGGGTAATTCTATGTTGCCCGCATATTTGGTCATCATTACAAGGCCAAAATACAAGAAGAGTTTGTTTATGCACAAAAATGAATCAACAAACCGAAATGTTCTATTCATTCTAAAGGGGTTTGAAATGGCAGAAATATTTTGAGATGGCTGTTGACTTTGAATGATTTCGTTTTGCTGATTTGAGGCGCATATGTTTTCTCACACTCACATGAACAGCTAAATTTCCGTGGGCATAGATATTTTCCGGATAATCCAACAGAGCACATTGAGAAACAACACAACATGACAAACAAGCTTGTTTTCAGTTATTCATAATCATGCCAATACATAACATTAATATGATTTATAACAAATGAGGGGGGAATGACAGGTTACAGTCCTAGAAGTCAAAATACGTTTTGTGTATGTTAAACGGGTGGTGGACGAAATTTTTTATGCGTCTCCATGTCCAGTTATTATTGGTAAAATATTATATAGTACATTTGCGATGTAGACAATAAGTGAACCTATGCGTTGATGGCACACGTCATTAGATTCTGTCGTGGTTAATTATCTTGTTATGGGCGCACTGTGAAGCTGTTTCGTCCTTGTTAGGAATTGTCAGCCGTACCTCCCCATGGCGCCTGAAATGGGACGCGAACCCGGGACGAACCTTCGCCATTGTGCCTCTTAATTCGATGGGCCTTTGTTGAGTTACCATAGAGTTTGCTGTCTCATCGATTTCTAGCTTTTTGAAGCTTGCTCATTCGGCGACTTTCGAGGGTACACATTTGTTTTTTTGTTCATGGTGCAAAGTTCTTGCCGTAATTCTCCTGGATAAACGGGCTCTTTTGGGGCAATTCGCCTACTGGGACTTAGCTATCGCTCTTTTTTCATGTGATCTGGATAAGCAGACCTCAACGTCACGCGCAGGCGGATCAGCTCTGAACAAACCGATTTTCTCCTATCTCCAGAAATGGGTCACTTGGACCAACTCGCTTTGGCGTTCAGACAAACCGTGCTGTGGAATTGTTAGCTTTCGGTTGCTATCTGTGCAAGTTTGATTGAGCGTTAGTTCGGAGTATCTTCCTCGTTCTAGACTTATCAGTTTCAAAAAAAAGAACATCTGGCAGGAGCCATATGCACATGCGGATCGGGAATCAGTGTATAAAATTCAACATTTTGATAGACGGAAAATGTCTACGGAAAGGCATACAGAACAGTCGGATCGAAATTGGTACAATTGTTTGACTCAAGCATAGGCGCATGGTACGCGAATGCTCAAACGGGACGTCCTTGACAGACAGATGGTGTCGGCAAAATTGGTTCTGATGGCATCAGGCAAACTCAGTGCTGTTGGTTGTGGTAATTCACGGCTCATGACAGACTCGCATACGATCAAATGACTGAGTTGCATCATGTTGCACTTTAGCAGGACGTGAAACAGTTGCCTGGGTCTGTTGTTAGCTTGGTGTGGCGCCTGACGTGCATTGCGCACACTCCCGTTTTCCATGCCATTTTGTGCATGATTTTTATCTTATCCTATCATGATCATCAGATCGGGTACATAGACTTTTCTCTATCAGTGTGTCTGAATGATGTGCGATACGCACGAGAGGCGGTTCTCTTCGGTAGAGTTCACAAGTGACTCAATCTGGAGGGACAACAGGCGAGGTCACTAAAATCAGCCGAAACTCAGTAAGTGTACCAGCCAGCATGAATACCTGCAAAATCAAAGTTGGCATGAAGACCCAATCTACTCAGTACACCTCTTCACCCAACGAAACAACAGCACTCACAATATTCTGTACTCCACACGCGCACACGTCAGACTACACGCCTCACTAGAATCACACGTCGCTTCCATATAACAAACAGAGCTGAGCATCTCATGTGGCCGCGAAAATCATCCGGTCACGAACCAAGGCCCTCTTGACCACTCGGTCGCACTGTGAGTGCCAAAAATTCAATATGCACTGGGGTACTTATCTACGGTGGATTTTCGTGACCTAATTGAAATGGGTGAGATGGGGGAAAACTAGCATGCGGAAGTTTCCAGTAAGCATATTAGCCAACAACAGCATTGACACAATCCAATCCAATATGGCAGTGCCAGCGAAACTTCCTGATGGTATTCAGATAAGAATTTGGGATAGGGCAATTTAAAATCTTGGTTGGCTTTGTGGTTATCAGTGTTGGCTCTCTGAAAACTCATGGATTTTCCATGTTGGCATGGGGAAGGGATTCATAGAAATTTCCGATTTATGAGTTCGCTATCAGTTTTCCCGTGAGAACTGTAAGCTTTGATTTCGTCCACCGAACTAGCATTGCTACATTGTTGTAAGACGACCACCCCCGAAGGCTCAACGGCTAGAGTGTAGTCTGTTGTTTTTTGTATCATCTCAGCAATGCATTTTCTTTTCGAAGTTATTCACGTTTGGCTGAAGCACCTTACTCGATCTGCAATATAGTATTTAGTTATTCAGCCAATTACCATCACACCAATTATAATATAATAAACGGCGAACACCATTATTCATTTGCACAAGTTTCTGCAACTGAATAGCTCGTGAACAGTTAAGGTTGGTGCGTCTCACCAACAGGTAGTTGTTTTCATCATTCGACCAGGAGATGCCATAAAGGAACTGCACATCATCCAGGGACATTATTTGAGCGAAATTGATTCACTCAAGTCAAAGTTCAAACCCCTTTTCGAGCTTGATATTATCTGGGAACAAGACACGCCGAAATCTATGGTACCTTGTACATAAATATTCATGAAAATCTGCAGAGAAACGGCAGTGCACCAGATGTATTTCTTACTCCATACTTAGCTGGAGTGATAGGATCCACATGCCGGTTTGCAGATCGGTCACTCGAGTATTGTTGTGTCCACATTTGTTAATTATTTCAATATTAGTTTATCTGTGACACTTAGTGCTTGGACATTTCACTTGTTATTTTGGACTTATGTTGTGCCTATTTGGACACAGTGAACAAGAAACCACGCAATCTTTTCGTGTGCAGCGTTCTTCTGAACTGCCTCTATGCTCTTGCCCCCAAAATGGAATTCAACCTCCTCCCAAAATGGCAAAACCGATCCTGTTTATGCTCTTATATGTTATTCTGTTGTTTGGTTGCCTCTGGTCATCGTTTTACCTTCTCTTTATAGTTTAGTTGTCATCGGCTGAGTTGGATTAAACATGCGTTTCTTCGCAGGACACCTGTAAGCGAAACTGATACCATGCTTTCAAGTCACGTGATTAGACTCAACAATACGTAGGTGATGTGCTTTGCGGTACTGTGTCCAAAACCCTCTCCAGTAACCGGGACTGTCACTACACAGTCTGTGGCTACCAAACAAGGGAAGACTCTATAGTCCCTAATGTTAGTTTTTTCAATAGAGTAATTTAAATGCCGATGGCGTTTTATTTGGTTTTGCCATGACTATGATAGCGATTTGACTCTTTTGCTAAGTATCTTTGTTTCACATAACCTGTGTCACATTTTGGGGGCGCATTTTTGATTTAACCTGTCGTTTGTTCCGCTTTGCCCATTTCAATCCGCACATGTACGTACAGAGTGAAGATATTTCAGCAACAAAAATGTGTCCTTTGTCACCAAACTCTGGAACCGCCCTCGGTTCATTTCTTGTGCGATCACGCCTACCATAAAACGTAAGTTGTCTGCAAGCAATACTGCTTCGTTTTTTGCTTAACCTAGATATCAGGCCAGAGAAATTCCACATCTGCTTTCACCTAACCACGTAGTTCTACTTGTTTCTATCTGGTTTGTGAAATTCACTGCAATTTTTTATCACTTAGGGTATTTGTAGGCTTTAAGTCAGCCCGATTTGATGTTCGACACGACAATGTTTTTTCTACTGTTGCGGTCATGTAGCGAGATTTGAGCAATTGTGCCTCTGAGGAAATATACTTTTTATTCTTTGTTTCCGTAGACGGTCAGGTTTCTTTGATTTTGCTTATGGAAGTTGTGACGCGAGGTTTTAGTCCTGAAGTCGACTATCCGATTGATGATTTCCGTTGATTATTGCACTTTACATATGTCTGATTTCAGACTGTGCACCAAACAATACATAGCGCAATGGGGAATGGGCTAGGAATAGATGAAGTCATTGGTTCGGTTGAGCAAGCCCAATGACTACTCAGAAGCAAAATCACTCACCAAACCAGATGAGAACGAGAGTGAGCCGATCGAATGATTTCGATCACTCGTTAGGCATACCAGAAACCATTTGTTTTAAATTTCTAAGCTGGATTTAACGAACGAGGACCAAAAGCACCTGGTTTCCTTCATGTCTGAGTTTTCTAGACGACGAATTCAAACCTCTGATTACCTTAAATCGGAAACCGGCTACTTTAGCGACGTTTGACCAGGCGGAATTCGTGGGGTTTTTTGGTGCGCAGACTTGTTTGGCAATGGTCAGCTGGAATACAGATCCTGTTAGTACGCATTTGGTTGTGAAATAAAGAAATTTAACTACGACGAGACTAACTTCTCTTCCAGCTTCGGCATGTCCTATAATTTTCGTTGTCATGAGTGCATCCTTAGTCTTCAAATAAAGCTGAGTTCGTATGTAAACGCAGAGATGGTTGGATTTCTCCTAAGAGGGGATCATGTGCGGTCTGATGGGAACACGCGCTTAGTGTTAGGAAGTGTTTTCTTTGAATGGTGTTGATTCCCGTATGAACTGGGAATGCACCCATCCATACAGTGTTTATAAGAATTGTAGCAAAACGAAGCACGATCGAATGTGAGAAGTAATAATGAGGTGCATGCTTTCTGTCAACCATTCGATTGAAATTGTTGGTATTTTGTTCCGATTTTGCTTTTCCCTGCGTGTTCCTCATTGTCCACTATTTCTACCTATTAGTTTCGTGCCTTGCAGTTCTTGCATGGACTTGAGCATGGCCAATGGTTTAATCACTGCGTTATCATTCATTCCTCTCCTTTATGATCTTTCTATACAAAAGGCAGATAGCTCCAACCGCACCCAACAGATTGATGAAGCACGTGTGCACATTTGCAGGTTTGGAGTTTTCAGAAGCAACCGTCCTGACTAGCATTACATGGAACAGCGTTGAGATTGGAGACTAATTGGTTAACGAGCTGCCTTCAAATCTCGCGCCCTGTATTACTGTCTTCCCTCTTAGTTATCGCGCATCATGTGAATACGACACTATCTCTCGTGTTCGGTTTTCCCAGCATGATTTTAAACCCATGTGTCAGCCGTTTTAGGATGTTCAAAGCTTGAATTTATCACACTTCTTAAAATTCCATTCTTAGGTGTTTGGGCAGAGCAGATTAACTTTTTTCTGTGGCACTGGAACAGCAGTAAATCCATAATGAGCTAAAGCTCAGACGCACAGTCGAACGAATTTGGCTTTTCACAAGCTACGTGCTACACAGCTTCCTCCAACGAAAGAACATTGTTGAGATTGTTCCGTGCCTTCCTAACACAAGCGGATAACCAGGCCTAAGGAGGCGATAATTTTTTTACCGAATCATGCACAGAAGGTCAGACCAAAATCCAATACGCTAGTCCATCGCTTTAAATGAAAGACCCAAAGGTATTTGATTATTCTCACATCCCAGCTGAACCTCGACCGGAGCATTTTCATAAACCAATATTGGGCCTCACAATTCCAAACAACAGTCAATAGGCTTCTTGTTTCATCTCTACTTTCCGCGGTTAGAGTCGCCAAAAATGTGGTATGGACAAGTACAGTGACTTCCAATGGGTCGTGGCCGAATTGAAATGCATGGAAGCAAAAAATTCGGCATATAATTGACCCCGCAACCGTATCAGTTAGCCCCTCCTCTGAGAATGGCTGTTTCCGATCCTTTATTTTGTGTTGTTAAGTTCAGCATTGAGGCAGGAATAGGTAAGTAAAAGATAGACCATGTGTAACTGAAGTGAACCATGGGTAGTGAGATTGATACTGTATAGAATTATGTAGGATTGATATTTGCGCATCCATCAGGTTACTGGAACAGCAAAGCAGAAGAAGTTAACTACAGGTATCACTGATTGTGATGCATTCAAAAATTTACCATTCATATTCTTAGGATTCCAGCACTTGCGAGATATAAAGAACCACCAGCAAATATTATGAACGTATTTGCAGGTTTCTCTTTGTATATTTGTTTCTAGACTGCAGTAAGGTCAGTTGAATATGGGGGTCTTGATTGTCTGAACATAAAAAATGAAATCCTACTGGAGCATGAAAGAGTCATAGTTTTCGGAAGGGCCCTGGGATTTGTCATAGGTTACATTCGTGACTGATAACAATCTCGCTTGATCAACACGATCACTTATTTTTTCGAGTGTTCTACCCAAGCTAACACCTTTATTTTAGGCTGAAGATAATTATTTGATAATTAGGATATTTTGCGCTAACTGAAGTCTGGGAATCATTGTTGATCAAGGACAGAAAAATTGTTGCTTACATTAAAGGTGATTTTGCGTCAAGGTCATTCAAGTGCGCTGCGTTATTTCCTTACATTGTTATCGTGACAGCGAAGCAGTCATCCAGAGACAGTAAAGTCTTTTGGTACCACAGTGTAGAAGATAATGAACTGATTAAAAAACTTGGCCAAAATAAAATGTGGTAACGCATTTCCGGATTTTTAAACTAAATTAGCCTAACACTTACTATATCGTGTTAGACGAATGAATTGTCAGAAGCATGCCACCCATGGAGGAAATCAACCATATCCGAAAGCGACAGCAAAGTCCTGTTCTCAAATCTTGATGGAGATTGCTATGGATGCATCGCTGTCTTCCGAATAATATTTAAACGCTCAAAGTGGTAGCGGATATGGGTTAACAGTGTGATAATGCAGCGTATATAATTATCCGGCACAGTCTCGGAAAATGCTGAGCACCTTAACCTGGCGACTCGTTAACTTTGCTGTTGGATGCATGAAATCTGGTGACCTGCTGAACACTTCGAAAGTGAACATTTCTAGGAGGAAATTCTTTGGAAAAAAATGTCCAGCTTTCTTATTCCCGTCCAGGTTGTTTACTTTTTGCATTATTACAATGACAAGCAGTCTACAAACGGAGGACAAAATAATCCGCTGGGAATAGGGTAAATTTTATCGCTGTAGCAGCGAAGACCCCAAGAAAGTTGACGAATCGGGTAGAAGAACACTTAATTCCAGAGTTTGCTTCATATAAAATATACCACATCCGAAATCCTAATCCTGACCAGAATAGGTTTTATGCCTTGATGTGAAAATTTAATGAGTTGCCTAGCCTGTGGACACTGGCCTGGAGATTCCCAAACTTCTGGGAATATAAGGCAAAAACAATTTTTTCCTGAAGTTCCTGGACTCCACATTGAAATGACTAAAAAATTGCTGAACGATCGTGGCGGCTCCGTCAATTGCTATTGTTTATCAGTGTTGCATTTCTACCAACACACGCCTCGGATTGTTGTGAATAAATCTCACTTTGTTCACTTTATCGGGTTTGTAATGCCTCATAGTTGGGATATGCATATGGTGGCTGAAATGGGATAGTGACTAAATTTGTGGCCTATTTGCTCACTAGGTAACTCTACAGTTCGCAACTTATCAGGCAATAGCTTCTCCAGCTCTCGCTAAATGAAAAGAATACAAATCCACATATTTGTTGCCTACTAAGGTGAAAAGTGATCATATGACGCGTGTTGCATGAATTCCCGCAAAACTTGTAATAACTTTGCGCCACGCAATAAGTTCATTACCCTTGAACGTACGAGGATCAACACCACTGGGAAATCTGAGGTTGCTGTTTGGTTTGTCGGCTGCTGGTTGCTAATCCGTCATCATTGGCACCAGTTACCGTGTCAGACGTACCGCACGCGAGCTGAATACGTTAAAATGCCTCTTTCTGAGATTAAAATCACGCTTTTCTAAATTCACCAACAGTTTCTCATTTCATGTGGATTTTTCGTTACTTACACCTAAAACCTTGTAGATTATGTAACGTGATTAATCAATCTAAATATGTCAACTTTAAGTTCAGATGCCACTCTTGGATTATGAATCCATAGCTCATAGATTCATCTTGTCAGTGTTACTCTTTCTTCCGGATCGTGAATTGGCCAAAGCCTACTTAGACTGTTCTGCTTCCACTTTGCTAGCATCATTCAATTTAAGTGCCCTGGATGATAAAATTCCCTCCGTTGCCTTTTGACACCGATGTTTCACAGATTGCTGTCATTTCTTTTGTTCCTCTTGGACCAAAACAACTGTCCATTCCATATCCGTTTATCGCACATTTAAACTTGACGGTAGACAACTCTGAAGTCACCCAGCTTCATACCACGCTTGATCTACCTGGGCCTTATGCGGTTTATCAAGTTAGGATCACGGCTGCTGGTTCCTTTCACGCAAACTGTGAGGTTACATAACCTCACTAGCTCTCATTCTCACGCCGTCTCTACGCCCTCCCCAAGCTACTTCGAGCACACCATCCTTACCAAAATTCGTGAAATCAGCCGTAGAATTGGTTCTGTTCATCAGCTTCTCCGATCTCCTCCCCCACCCATTCAAGTTCTCTCTGTTCTTTAACTAAACTTCTCGTTCCTCTTTTTCCATCTAGATTAGGCACTTGCACCCTTGTCCACCAGTCGGTGACCCAGAATGCAAAGCGATGACCTGTGCAATCGTGAGCCTCAGCTAATGAAACTGAAGCTCCGTCTTCCTTTTTTCAAGCAGTACTTTTGTGTTGTTCAACGCTAACCTACAGTGGTGACTCGCCGATTTTAGGTTTCTTGTCTCCGAACGCCGGAAACTTGCTTGTGACGGATTATAATCCTCACAGTCGGAATTGGCTGATTCACTCATCTGATACTTTGACCCTGAGTCGCAAAGCCGAATGTTTCACCGTGGTCAATAGCTTGTATTAGTTAGTTGATCTTGCAATCGGTAAAAGAACCACAGCTTATTCTCACAAGGCGTGTATATCCGCGTGACGTCAAGTTGAGGATTGGTCCTATGCGCCTCGACTAGTCACGCTCGGCCGTCCAGGATGGTCCTCGGTTAAAAATCCAAATATCTTGTACGCGTAGACCTCAGTGCGTGCTCCACAATCTATCCGCGAGTATACCCGACCGACCTGGTGGCGACTGGGCTTATACCCTTGATTTTATTCCCACTTCTGTCACTCGTAAAGCATTTCCACTGTCTTCTCACTTGGATCATCAAACTACCGTATCGATTCCTAATCCATCAATTTTATTCATTCCAAGACAACTTTTGGCTCTACATTTCAGCCGACCTGGATGGTTTTCTCAACGCCTTAACCTCGCGTCCCTAGAACGATTGCAGTTCCACCTCGGACGTTTCAGTTTCTGTCCATATTCGCCGTCAGCGTATGAATCTTCTCATTCCACACATTTCCGAACTATCCAAACTCGAATCCTCCATGTGGTTCAACCACGCATGCAATCGTGCCATGGCGATGTTCTCTACGAAAATGGGAGAACGAAGGGGAATGCCCGGATTTCTCCACCGGGTTGACTGATCTTTTGTCGTCCGTCTATGGAAGATGGGTAGACCCTGATTCCAAGCCAACCACCAGCGGCAAACGAAGCGTACACCACTGTGCTCATCGGCATTTGTGACCGGAGATGCACCGGGCACCCAGGATCTCTGGACTCATTGGATGGGCCTATGTACTGTGCAATCAGTCACCATTCTTCATTGGGTTCCACTCTCCACACCCCGCTCCGCTAAATTACTAGTTAAGCTTTAGATGGGTAAAGGCTCTGGTTGTGGATCCCTAAGAAGACTATCCGCTTTGATGTGGGCAACCTGGCGCTATTACGTCCACAAACAAACCACGAATCTACTCGATCGTATTCCTTTATTGATGAATTCTCTACATAGTCGCTCTGCTCACTTTCGTTGCATACACAATCACCCTCAAATTTGTCCGTCTTCTTTTTGTTGCAGTCACCAAAAATAATAAAAGGGGAGAACAAAATATTCACGACAAAACCAAAATAACTTGTCTGTTTTGCTCTCGTCTTTTCTCACTCTGACCCCATCCACTCCTATTTCCTTCCCCGTTGCATCATGTTTTGTTTGGCACTGTGAAACTGAGCAAATGTGACGTATAAAAATGAGTAGATTTACACGGATATTATTTCGGACCTAGATGCATGCACTCCAAATATAATTTTCGGGGTAACCGGTAGTGATTCTACACCAATCCACGTGTAGTTGCTATAAGCCCCCAGTGGATATGACGGATACCCATTTCATGCGTGATGTTAAAAATCAATTTTTTTCAATGATTCCTTAGTTTACCAAGCTCCCTCCTTAACTGGGTCCAATGCTTTATGCAGAATTTAGCTTTCCCTCGAAGATTTATTTTTGGGGCTCATTTAATCAGGTCATTGTCTTCAGCCAGGTCGCTAGACAACAAGCGGATGCCATTTGAGTGCATCGCTTCCTGAGGGAAAATATTCCTCATCTTGGATACATTCTAAGTAGATGCGTCTGGTTTGACAGAATTTCTTAGCAATTACACGACCCATATCGTGTTTATCATCCATATGCCACTTATATAATCTGGGATTTTTGCAATCACCGAGTAACTCCGCATGCCACACCCATTCCGTTGCTTCTTACGTGTTTCAGCTGTTTTGACAATTATGCCTATGGCGATCGGCAGTGTCCGGAGTGTGGTCCCCGAAACAGGTACGTCCACTCGACAGTATATTTGAAACCGTTTGAGCCTCTGTAACTTGCATAAGTTAGTATCAGCCGGTCATTGAATAATATCGCATCCACCAAAAGCCACTGGTCGCCAGTAAGAATGAATCGCTAGATCATGTCCCGTTACTTTTGCTGTTTATCCCATCCCTGTTGTAGCCGTGGTGACTTTTAATGTCTTGTTGGAACTGAATACACTCGAACTTATAGATAAGAAACTCAGAAAGGGTAATCATGTATACATAAAGCGTTGTTCAATGTCCTACACATGCCGTCTTGTAAATGATTAAATTTGCCGTTGCTGTCTACAAAATGCTTGAGAATCAGAGACAGTTCCCCGGCAGAATTTGCAGTTCTGGGTTGGGTGACTTGGCCAGATTTGGCTGGTTCCGATGCTCCACGGAACTGCTCAATGCATCACATCCCACCTGTGCTTCACAATCCATTCTGCACTAGGTCAGCTGAGATTACCTGAACACGGATTCCATAAACCTGAGTCGTAGCTGCTCGTGTTGTCATCACCAGTTGTTGATAACAATTTTAGTATATTTTTAGAGACTGTAGATCACTGTGAAAGTGTCATCAATCATTATTTGTCTTTGGCCAACAAGATGTGCCAGGACAGTTTTGTAGTCCCAGTGCTTAGTCAGATTGAATTGCTATCCTTTGTTCTTTTTGAGAACTATCTTATCATTTGACTTTCATAACTAGTCAGCCGAGGAATCGTGATTGAGATTGGGTCGAAACTTGAAATGTAGGCACTTAAAACAAAGACTCCAGAGGAACTTGAAATGTAACACCTTGTGAGATGGTAGCAGACTCAGTCGAATTTGGAGGTTTTGTACCGCTTCAGCTCTTCTGCATCGCACATGCAACACTGCCTAACCCACTATGCATAGAATGATTCACAGAGTAAAAAATAAATCTCATAGTCAACTGATACGCTTTATGAGGGGGTTGTGAGGAACGTGCACCTAAGAGCCAGTTCGTTGACTCCGCTTTTAAAGAAAGAGATAGAGGGGAAGGAGGGAAACTGTAAAGAAGCGGGAAAATGGATAGTTTGGGTGTTCCACACTGGCGGTTTTGAAGAAAAAAGAACGAGAAGAGATAGGTGATAGCTTCGGAAAAAAATCTCCTAAGGAAGGTTGAAAGTCTCAGAACGACATAGGTTGACGAAGGTCAAAGGTATAGAAACTGAAGAAACAAGCTCCGAAGAACAAAAACCACACTAGTCGTGGTATCAAAGGCATAATGAAGCAACCGCTTGGCGATGGGCTAATGAATACAGACTGGTGCAAAGGAAGGGACGTTGACCATCCGGGCGGTCCTGTATTGTACCTGCTTGTAAAGTGAGACTACGTGGTGACGCCAAAAGTGCAAATGTTTTGTTTTGGTTTCATGAGTCATGCGACAGTGAGGCCGAATAATATCTGGAACACAGGACTGGGCGACAAGCCCATTTGAACTTAGGTGAATGACACATTGATCATTTCTGGTCATGACTATTGAGCCTCCGAGGAAATAACCTAACAGTTTGAGTCAGTCACATGCAAATATTCAGTGTTTCAGGATAGGAAATCATAAATGAAGTGCTCGCCATTATTGGGGCATAATAAACTACACAGAAGTAATGATTTTAAGGTCAGAGTTTAAACTATGCGAGTTATAATTCGTGATTGGAAAAGTCAAGATCTGGTATTTGTTTCATTTGAGTACATACACTTTTATGATGACAGAAGTTTGTAGAGTGAACGTGAGAATGAGAATAAATATGATTGTGCAATATGATTGTTGTGACTAAAAACTTACAAGAAGCTGCAGCTATT
>LUCM01007521.1:73203-111284 GCA_008360955.1 Fasciolopsis buskii
AAGTACAAACATCAATGTTACTATTCTCACATGGGGACATGGTTATCTCCATAACCATCTAAATGGCGAGGTTGGGGAAAAAGATGAAACGAGGCAACCCTGACGAACACCACTTCCCCTGGAGAAATTCGGGCGAAATATCCCTATTGTGATCCTGCCGTACTTCAAGATACGGAAAGATCTGGAGCCTGAACTCCTTGTATGCAACGGGGTAGTAAAATTCGAAGACTAATCGGTTTCAACTAAATTCACTGCTCAATTCGGAATCCATCCGAAGAAACTGCATTTTTGACTGGAATCTTCATGTGCGAACCTGAAAATCCCAATACAAATCCACAGATGTTGTGGACCGTGTGGTATGTCCCCGTGGCTCTCCTTACATGTGTTTTAATCGCAGCTGGCTTAGATGTATTTCGTCCCAAAAATCTTACCGTAAGTCATTTTCACTATCAGAGATAATTTTTTATCCTGCATTTCCTGTAGTTGAGCCTCACTTAAGACATCCTTCGGAATATCCTCCATGTATTTCGTCTGTTTGAAACACCGTCCTGTTTCATTTGTGCTATAAAATGAACATTTTGTATGATTTGTCTTTTATTGTAAATAGTTTTATTATTGGAGTTCATTAGTAATTCCTAAAACACTGAATACTATCTTGTTTGGTCCTCATACATTAGTTCCGAATTCAGATTCGCTTGGTTACTTCCTCGCTGCTTGTCGTTCTCGTTCGCATCCATATACACCAGTTTGATGTATCTGTTTGTGAACTTCACTGCTTACTACCAGCCTTCAAAAGTCTTTCCCAGTTCTTTCCCATTTCATGCAACTTCTGTTCCCTTAATTGTGCTGCAGTTACGTGGGAAGCGGAGAGCAGACGATTGTCAAACAGATTAACAATCTCTTTTCCATGGGGGTCACAGTTTCGAATAGCAAAACCCTAAGTCATTTTGGCGAAGTATTATTTTCTGCCATCGCTACTTTGTTACAGCAGCCAAATCGAGTTTGTGTGCGGTCTCCGTACTCCTCAAGTTCGGATTCTCAATGCTTTGGTTCCAATGACCTGTGAAGTTTACCTCTTCGAAATTCCTACTCCATTTATTTTATAACTTAAAATCTGGTTATCGCTGTCGCTGACTTCAGCAGCTTCAGTCGGTCGTCTTGTTTTCAGTTCATTTCCGCCTCGAATAATTAAACAAGGACGATAAAATGGCCTCTGGCCGGTCAACAGGACTGTTCGTTTATTTCTTATAAAACAATTTATACAGGTTTCAGTTGGTTAAAACTGGACGATTCCGCCCCGTCACCCGGGCTCATCGTCTCTCGATTGTCCTTCATTTCGATCGCCACCCCGTTCACCTGTGAGCTTGCCATAAAATCAAACCAGTTGTCTTCGTCCCGTATTAGAGCGAATGATTGGTCGCCTACTCTGCTTTCCGGCTCGCATTCGATCGGATCCTTGGCCAACGTGTGATTCACCTAAGTTCAAATGGGCTTGTCGCCCAGTCCTGTGTTCCAGATATTATTCGGCCTCACTGTCGCATGACTCATGAAACCAAAACAAAACATTTGCACTTTTGGCGTCACCACGTAGTCTCACTTTACAAGCAGGTACAATACAGGACCGCCCGGATGGTCAACGTCCCTTCCTTTGCACCAGTCTGTATTCATTAGCCCATCGCCAAGCGGTTGCTTCATTATGCCTTTGATACCACGACTAGTGTGGTTTTTGTTCTTCGGAGCTTTTTTCTTCAGTTCCCATACATTTGAACTTTGTCCATCCCAAACTTTCGTTTGCGAAATGAACGACTTCAAAGTATGCTGCTTGACAAATCCTTTGATGCTGGCGTGGATCCCCCCATCACCAAAGATCTTCGTTGATGATTATAATACTTCATTCTTTCTATACATGACTGATAGTCAAATGTATAGAATATTCCTTCCTACTTTACCAGTTCTAGGTAATTCCACGATAAATTCAGATTGGTTTGCTCGAAGAACAAATCTATTCATTTTCAACCGATTGCGCGTCACTCAAAGCGTGTTTGTTGACAGTGCAGATATTTTTCGGTTAGCTGCAAATATTAGACTGACATAATTTCATAAAATAAGCGCACCATTGCTTGTTTTCACTGTTCCAAAACCAGAAAATTGCTGGCCGAAGCAGCTTCTACTGGTGCCTCTACTGACTCAAATGCCTCTATTAATCAAATTGTGGTTCAGCTGCGAAATTCACTTCAGTTGGCTCACTCGACCATTCGCAACAGCGAGCCAGACGACCTCTCAACAGTCCCGTCTCAGACGACTTCTCCTCGCCTGACAAAAGCCTTAGCTCAAATCCTAGCTCAAGGCGGCGGCGGTTTTCAGTCGACTGGACTGAGGCGAGTGCGCGACCAAAGCCCATTAAGTTGGAATGCCCTTCCGATGGGGCCATTGCCCGATCGACCGAAACCAGCGGGATCAGTTCGGTCGGAAGAATCGGTTGGATCAATACTAGGGTAGGTTTTCCTTCCGTAGAATGAGTACATTGTTTTTTTTTAATTGCAGTAACTTATCAATCAAGCAATCGAAAGTAATAATGAGCCCAGCTGCAGTACGCGCACTGATCCCAAAAACGCCCTTCTAATTGAAGTACCTGATTCCTGCCAATCTTGCTATACATCCTAGGCCGTAGGTTTCATACTTCATGTCATGTGATTTGGATGAGCATTCCTAGCGTCACATGGGCGATTTGATATCGCCTGATTGTCAGACAGCGGTCACCTGCTACGACTTCACTTTGGCGTTCAAATATCATGTGCTGCCTAAGTGAACCTGCTAGCACTCATTTTGTGTCACGTTTGTCTATATACGTTTGGATGAAGCACGATAATGGTTCACAACAGAAATC
Source organism: Fasciolopsis buskii (assembly GCA_008360955.1). Lineage (NCBI taxonomy): Eukaryota > Metazoa > Platyhelminthes > Trematoda > Plagiorchiida > Fasciolidae > Fasciolopsis > Fasciolopsis buskii. The sequence goes on from LUCM01007521.1 coordinate 76,091, forward strand.
ATCAACAGCTCATAAATAATCAGTATAAAAGAAAAACATCTAAAGGGCTAAGGGAATGCAGAGAGTAGGAATATGCGTGCTCGCCATTGCTGAAATATTGAAAGTCGACATAAAAGGTTCGTGAAGATGGATCTAGTGATTCGAGCCCGACTGAATCCCTCGGGGAGAATGTGATGAACAGTGATATGCAGGTAATCTTTGAGATTTATAGTTTACGCTAAATTATACGAAATCTTATATAACTTAATAGTGAAGCAGATACCCTCCCCTTCTTGTTTGTCTGCTTGAAGAGGCAATGTTTCACTCGCGAAAGGAGTGAGTCAACTACGAGATCATGCTAAGTTAGCATGAACGCCGAAGAATATGTAACGTTATTGTGAAATATTCTCTCGAAGACGGAAGCCAATATTCCATTGCTGTTTTAGACTCTTAATCTCCGCGAATTTGAAGTACTAGATGATCTGAGTACCCTTACCCTTGAGATTCTTGGCGATGAGCCACTGTCGATAGTAAGCACTATAATAACTAGATAAAAGTACCAATTTACTTCAACTCCGTCGAATTTCGTCGGTGATAACGGAAATCTATATGACCGCCTTAGGTAGTGACCCACTCTTAGTCAGGCAATTTTTGTGGTGCTTCTCCTAGTGAATCCAAAATGAGACATATTCACCGTCATTCCATGTAATAGACGTCTCTGTGAATCAATTTGTAAATATTCCATGTGAATTGTAACTTAATCTCTAACCTCTACTCCTTATGTCCAGACTGATACCGATATGACACTTTCATTTCTGGTCATATCTGGCTCCCTGTTGTCTGGTCACACCAGCTTTCAAATTCTCTCTCATCTTCATACAGCCAGGAATAAAACTTGGATACATCGTGTATGTCCTGTTGTGAATCCCATGCCACATACGTTGTTACTCTCCTGTTAGTTATTTAATCACAATTGAAGTCTTGCCCAGAAATCTAAGTTGACGTGTTTGATTCCTAATTCTTTGGTTCTGCTTTCTTTTTTGAACAGATTTCCCTCCCAGTCTCTAAGTTCTGGTTCAAGAGCAGATATCAGAACACATTCAAATCAGACCCATTCTGATCAACGCGGTGTTGATATGCTCGCGAGCACTGGATCAACGGGTTACGTGTCCGGTAGTTCCGGTCGTCTAATTACCGAACAAATAAAGCAGCAACAAAAACATCTCAGTCCACATCAAGATCAACAGAACAAGAAGTTACCTAATTCTTCTAGTTTCTCACGAAATCCATTTGGGGATTCTGATACGGATGAGGAAAGCGTAACTCAGAGCAAACAACAGAAACAGCGTTCGGCTACAGATGGAGGTTCAGTTGTTACGGCGTCATCAGATGCACAGTCAGTCAAAATCAACGAAACATATCGCACTCCATTTGACTAAACTCCGCACTTTAACCCGTTCATGGGTATCGGACTTTCTGTGTTATGTATCATATTTTCTCCATACTGTTCTCGATTCACCGCCCATTTTTCACCGTTCCCCGTCAGCCTATTCAACCTCCTGAATCATGAACTGATAACCAGTGTGAAAACTATGGTCATTTGTTGATTTGTCCCCCCGCTGTTTTCCTCACTTGTTTTTTTCTTTGTCCGAATCAGCTAAATTCCCACCCAGCATTACGTTGTTCTTCGCATTCCACATTTGGTTTCGTGATTTGAGCTCCGTTGACCCCTGGAGGGCTAAGGATTGGTAAATTGATGACCGTTGGCGAATTTTCTTTCATTTAACTTTATTAGTGTTTGTTCTCAAAGAATCATCAGTTTCCGATATCCATCCAGTTCTGCACGGGACTCAAACTCGTATACATCTTTGTAGGAAACACATTACTCCTAGTTTTCCACGGGAGTTTTTCTCTCCAACTTCGTATTGTTGTCGGATGTTTTTCAAGTAGATCATGAACTTCCAACATTGGACGTCCAAATCCCACCATCATCAGTCACTTTAGCAGTAGGTGACACTGAACTCTAGCCCGGCCTGCCATCCCACCTGATCTATCGAGGACTCATTTGTTTCCATGCCACTGCAGGCAAGTTACACGATCAAGGTTCTCGATAGTTTCCGTTGGGTCCTTGTAGACATGTGGCATGGTTATTTCATCGTGCTCACTCAAAAATGACTCCTTTGGACGGTAACAGTCCATGATTGACATAAAGATGAATATTTGTTTCGAAGGGTCTATTTTAATTGGTATATAACACTTGCGGCAGAGTTCCTACCATCTGTTGAACTGGTGGTAAGTTATGTAATAAAAAAGAGCTTTGAGAGAGTGCCTTCCGTTCTCATACCGGGAAATGGTGGGGAATTTTCCTGGCGGGCGGGACGTAGCTGATTTGATTCCGATTTATGGCGTTTAACACCGAACGACGATGATGATGTTTCAAGCCAAAAACGTAAACGGATTCTGTGTTCTGTATAACGAGGGGGGAAGTAAATAGTCCATTCGGTGGGGGAATACCAGATTGCACAAGCATCATCTTGCGAATGCATTTGCATATTCGCAGTAAAAAGTTGTCCTTGAATTCGAAGAAGAAGAGACCTGTTAGTTATTTGGTGAATTATGAGTAATTCCTTACTATTTAGCACATTTATTCGGTCATCTTTTTTATAATATGGATGCAAATGGTGAGTATATTGCGTCGACAACATATGCTCAGATGTATCTGTGAGATTTCCGTTCATTGTTCTCGTGCTAGTTTTGCAGTAGGAACGAAACATGTTCAAATAGAACGCCAAAACAGTACACCTTCCGTGAGTTCCGACATACCATTGTCGATTTCAAGGTAAAATCAATGCAGAGGTGATTCGGAATAGTAATCAACTAACACGATATTCTTCAATTACAAAATATTAGACCCAGGTTTAGGTCGATTAGCAGTGATGTAGTTTGTACTTTTTTGTCTGGACGCCGTTCGTTTACGAGCGATCGTTAGTTCTCTACCCGTAAGACTGGAAGAATAAAACAAATTTTTGGCCCATCCAGTGATTGGTTTGTGTGTCATATGGCCTTCAGTTGCACATGGAGATGGTGCCAGAAAACTGAAGATAGGTGTTGGGCTGCTGCGTAGCTCACGTGCGAGCGGGCAAGGTCTTAGCGAATACGGTAACAGACTGCTAGTTTCAATCTGTCAGCTGCTGTTTGACAATTCAAACAGGTGACGCTATCTGCGTATGTCGGATTGCTTGGAGGCTATCAAAAACATCATTAGTCATCACTCCCTTCGTTTACGGATAGAGTAACAAGTCATTCATATCGTAGAATTGGGACTCAATCAACCTCTATTGGCTACATGGCATTCGCGTGTCAGGATTAAACCTCGCTATAAAAGCCTCACTTCGTTATATTTTCGCATCTCCACGTATTTGCGAGACAACATTAGTCGTATAAAAAACCTAGATACAAAACTTCCCTTCCCATAATTTCTTGGTTGTGGGTTTGACTAAATGAATACGAAACTAGAAGCAAGTTAATGAGGCGTTTTGCCATCCTAGGGAGGAGACCTCACTCGGTGAGAGGCGTTTGGTTAGATTCAACGGTACAGTCACCTAATTTCCTTTTGACGCTGGCTGTCATTGCGGACAACATCTAAACGAACATTACTGGGTACATCCGATTGACCAAGACGAGAGCTTGTGGTCCAATGATACCACGCGCCTTCCAGTTGGAAGGCCCAGGATCATACTCAGGGTGCGATGGTTGATATGCACAACCGATGAACTCTAACAAAAGCGGAACTCTGGTCTGGTGCCTCTCCAGTGTAAAGTTGTTTGGAGGACCTGAGATCCTTGCCCGAAAGGCTGTCAGTCAAACATGGTAGCATAACAGAACGAAGTAATGACGGGAAATCAAAACAAGGGTGGCGAATGTATGATGCATCCTGGATCTCAATGTGTATGAAGTAAGCTAGCAGTGATTTGAACGGCCGTTACACCCCAGAATTTTGGGAGAACTTTTGGACTCAAAGTCTGCAAGCTCCGGAACTATCTCATCGTTGATTGAGTGCCACTCGCACTTCAGGCTGTCCTCTAGTTCATCCTTCGATTCACTCTCCCTGACTTCGACGCAAGTTCAGGCGAGAATGACCAAGTGGTCTCCCGCTTCTGATTAAATTTCAGTTGTGAAACGGCGTAGTCTGATTGCAACCCCGCACTCCCGTCTGATCTTTTATCAGCTGTCACCACGGTAGACATCATTCAATGGTATATTATTTGCGGAATTCAAATTAAGTAGTGTGAAAATATGGTTTTCTGTTATCTGGGAAGCCAGTTCAATATCTGATTTCCTGTTGTGACTGATTTGTAAATCCTAACTTAGCATGCCTCCCTCGATCACGTTTTTGGGCACTTTGCGTATACTGCATTCGTTAACGTTTTACACTCGAAAAAGTTATGAAGTAAATGACACAGGTGATGCGCCATATGGATTAAGTTACTCATTCTGAAGTATAAAGGCCAGTGTGCCAGCGATTTGGCCCACAAGTAACTTTGGTTGAGGTCATTTGCGAAAGAAAACTTACGTTTGTTTACACACTCAATATCCAACGCTCCTTCCAATAGGCTGCGGCAGGATCTACTTGTCCTTGCCGAATTTCTGCGCTTTCGTCAATTTTAGGAACACGTTCAGCAGGTGATAATGACATTTATAATCCACAAGTTGTCTGTACCTTTTCCCTCATTATTTCAGACTTGTCTTGGTAATTCAGGCTTAGGACACTAATTCGGCCGTAGAGTGCATTGATTCGGAAGGATCAAGATAACTGCAAGTGTCATCTGGTTGGTCCATTAAAATGAGACTGATAAGCCCGAAATAAGGCGCGCTATACACGCACCATTGCACGTGCGTGCAGCCGTAGTGCCTGACGTCACTGCGTTGCTTCATGATGTCGCGGCGAGAGCAGACAGGCATGATCTTTTGGCAGTGACTGGCCCTGAATGGGCTTAATCTCTCGCGCCGATCCGTCGATCGCTCCGACCGATATGCCGAGACGACATAATGGTGAACCGTCATGTACGCGCCGAGCATTGCACGCGAAATCGAGCAGGGTGCATCGAACGGCGCAGCGTCACGGTGGGTAGATAGGGGCTGATATAAAGTTAAGTGACGAAATGAAATCGTCTCCTGTCTCTCAGGCCATTTACCATCAAGTAAATAGTCATCTCTGTAAGCAGCTTGTTAAGTCCGTAAGGAATCTAGGGCTCGCAACATTTCGGAAAATTTCTGCCTCTATAATCCTTTTATTTAACGATCATTTGAATTTATTTCACTGTTATTCAGTGATGTGAATTAGCAACCGAAACCAGAACATGTTCCTGTTAAAGGTTATCCAAACTGAACCGAGTCAGCGAAACTTTGAACGAATCATTCGCGGATATTTAATACGGTCGAGTGTGGTAGGACAATCTCTAGCCCCTAGGCACGTGACAAATAGTGGAAGTCTGTCTGGTCAGAGCGAATGCGTCTTCGAAACAGTAAGTCACGGGGGTGTGTGCCTTTGCATGTGACGAAATCCAGAAGCGGCCAACTAATCAGGTGGGATGAGACATTTTTTCACGTTCACATTTGAGTTTTAGGCACACTGAGAACAACACATTGCGCGCCGTATTTAGGCTATTTTTAAGTAACTACAGCAGTTAATTGAACAGTCAATTAAAAACCGAGGTTTCAAAAAGAAAATTGTCGACACTGCAGTACCGGTAAATTAGCAAACGGGCCGAATCATCCAATGAATCCAGCCTACAGCAGTTCAATCTTGGAAATCCAAATCCAACCGAATCGATGGCCACTGCCGCGAGCTCCTCGATTAGTATGACATGTCGAGCAATATCAGTTGTTCAAAATTTACGCCACATCCGTCGCGTTCTCCCGTACTCCTTGGAAGAAAATGATCAGAATTTAGATAAGTCACCTGAACAGTTGGATTTGAATACCCGAAAATTCATCATCCATCCGATCGATGTGCAATTTTGATGTTCATATAAGTTTATCTTCGATCTGCACGCCAAATTTTTGCATCCTTGTCACAGTCTAAGCTAACTACAGCACCAAATTCTTTGTATTAGTCATGATTAATTTAACTCGGGACTTAGGATCACCAACAGGTCACGTTCACATAGATGTTGCAAACAAATTAAGCCGAAGAACAAAAAAAACGAAGACAGGAAGTAAGCAATTAAATGCTTTTAATTAATGTTAGATCAATACTAGCGGGTAAAGCCTATTGCCTACCTATACTAGAGGTATTCGAAGGCCAGTCTCCGTTTTAACTGTTCACCGTTCACTCCACCTGAACCTGTGCAATATAGCTTTCCTTTTCATGTGGTTTATTTTAAGATTGATTTTCTGCCTGCAGTTGGCGGTTTATCGATCACAGCTCAGGATGCGCCCATCAAACCTTTATGAATCATTGAACCCGTGCCAGATGACATCATGACTCAAATCTTGCTTTCGGGTACGTGAATGGGGTAATCTGCATCAGTCATATGCACTGCGTTTGGCCGAAATAGGTTCCGGTAGTTTCTTTGTTCTTAGCTCCTGGTGCTTGGGGTGGATGTAAGAGAGAAAAATTAGCAGCACAGCCTCCACAGGCAGCAACGGAAAATGTACCCTCGTTTGCCAGTGCTATAATCCCGTGAAAAGTGCTAATACACTGTTACGGTCAGCCGAAATTCGAACTAGAGTGAATGGGTTGTTAAACTAATTGAATAATCAACAAATCCCCACCCGTATTGTTCAATCCAATCTCAAAATGAATACATATATGCTCCATAATTTCACAGAAAAGATCAACTGGTTCAAACATCATAAATGGAATAGTAGCATCTTAAGTACTGTCACCAAATCGACTGCAGCTGGAACGAATTTGCAGGCGCTAACAGTCTTTACGTAATTTTGCAACTAAATGTTCCGAATGCCAGCGAACAGTTGTCTTTGAATGTAGCTTTCAGCTCTGGAGTCCGTAGAACCGCTGCACATATTGCCGGTTGTTTGAATATCTGAAAGGTTTTAACGAATTTGGCAACATGGCTTCTGCGTTCTGAACTACAATCCATCACAGCGGAAAAGCCACAGGGCCATCACATCAAACGTGCAGCTTCCGTTTGGGTCAAGTTAATACGCAAAATATACACGGTTTTTCTATTGCAAGCAATTCATTCGACTCGGTCGATTGTTTGTCAAGAGGGGCTATGAGATTAAAAACCCAAATATTCTGACTGAACAGTAGACTGAAAGTGCAGAAATGTATGCAAGGTCCACAAAGGTCTCGCCCAGAGCATCGATCGAATGTATCCAAGTTCTTCAATCAGTTTAACAGAATCCTAAACGAATTGGCTTAAAATTCCTCCTGCCTGACTGTGAGAGGGTCAGTCGTCTGTGAAGTTTTTCTGTCGCTATTTTCAAAGGAATGAACAGAACCAACTACAGAAACGAGTTCTTGGTGGAGTGATCTCCAGTTTTATTGTTTGAATCATACTCCCCATATTAAGTATCTGTGCAACCAGGTCACTCGGTAATATAGTATTTTTCGTTACGGGAAAAAACGCGGAATGGTCCTGAGTACACGAGGCGTGACGATGGTTCAGCAAACTCGCACAAAACGAACCTAAGTATCATGTAGTTAGGTTTTTGGAAGTCCTAAGTGTCTTTATGTATGACCGCCATTGACGAACAAAATGGTACGCGTCTACAACATCGGTAAAGTGAGAAAAGATAGGCAAGAACATGCCGAATACCATATTCGCTGGACGAAAACCAAATTCCATCTCTAAGGTATCTCGAACGTCCACTAAAATGTCTGTGAGTTGAAGTTAAAAGAAACCTTTAATTGTAAATAAATTCCCGCCATTAATTCACTATAATTATCAGTTTTGCGTAATCATCTGAATATGTTTAAATCCAAGTAGAATGGAAGAGTAGGTGAACGATTTAGGTCGAAATTATGCGTCTTTGTCGGTAGTAAATTTATAAGAAACACCAATAACGTGGAAAAGCTTTGGAACCTGACTCGCAAGAGAGGTCAGTAATAGAAACATCCATTGGCCAAAAAATGAAACAATCAACACAATTTAGAAGAAAGCGATTCCTTTCGGATGATGGCAACGAACCAAAGATGTTAGACTTGTGAGAAAAACGTCCGTTATCGGTGGGAATTTGGGACAGAGAATAGTGATATCGATGGTTCACTGAGCGACAATTATAATACCAAATCAAGCTTGAAAAATAACCATTGTTTCTGGAATCTAATGCACAATACAAGAGTTTATGGTAGGTGTAGATGACAAATGGGTGTCGAATGCAATCGATTGAAAGAGAGATTGCGGGAGTTCATTCTCAAGAGGAGTTATCTTGTCTGTGACGATTAGATCTACTGAAAGTAAAATGGCAATGGTTGTGCTGTACTATTAACTTTCTGATGGAACTCGGCACCGACGGTTACAACAGAGCCATCTGTTCGCAGAACGGTAATGTTTAAGGAAGAACATTCATCACAGTGACTTATCACCGGATGTAGAGCTGTTTTAGCAGTTAGAGTCAGTAAGAATCTGCGTGAGCCCTTTCGTAAAAGCCCAGAGAGTGTTTGAATGGTCTTTCAACAACCGGCTATGAAATGGCAATTGCAGACGATGATACTGAAGAAAAGACGGGTAGCTTTGAAAGACTGTGAATCTCGGTAGACAAATAGCATTTTTCCTCCTCTACGGCGGTACACCACGCCACCATCAAGGTAGTGACTACGAAATTCAACGGGTATCGGATCAAAGAGTCATTGAGTAGTATCGATGGCTATAGTATTCGTGGAAGCGTTGAAAATTGAGGCAGTGATTTCCGTGACGGTTGTGTTCGTCTTCATTGGCAACCAGAACATCATCAACACACAGCACAACAAAACTGAGACCACGAAGAACTTGGTCCATGGATGGCCGGAAAGTGTGAATTTCACTTCTCAAACCAACGGCCACGAAAAGGAATTCCTAAAAGTCAAATAATGTTGTGCTGGTGGTCGTTGGAATGTCCTTCTGTGTATCACCGCTGTGCTAATACGCCCGCGCCAGATCAAGCTCTTCGGTTGCAGGAATTCCGTTGTGTGATAGACTACGTGAGCGTGGTGCAATCGGAGAGCTTTGGTGGCAATGTTTTTGTGAACATGCTGTGGGTCTGGGGACGGAATCGTGTGGTATAGTGATTGTATGGAATTCGTTCAAAATTGAAAAATACAGCGATAAGAAGAATCTGATATGAATGGTTTGTAATTATGAAAAACCCAGGGAAAGCTTCGATTTGAATCTAGGCAAGTGTCAGTAGATTTGGACCATACGTCGTCACAGAGGGGCCGTTGCCTGCTTCTTAAACAAGGGTGGCAGGAAGCAGATGTTGTTCGCCAATAACAATAGGGATAACGCTTATCTGACCAGTGGTGTCGGCTAGGAACATCATGGGAATAGATAGGTCAGAAATATGGAATAGGTGATGAGGTTCAGAACCAGTGGCAGCAGACTGACTGGCTTTTGAAGTTCCTGTAGCATTTACTTACAGGACCCATGGAGATTGGCATCGGTGTGCTTCCTCACCAGAGCGTTAAAAAGGCCAACAGTGGGACTGAATAAGTGAAACGGGTGGAGACCTTCTAAATATTTGTGATGCGAAAGCGAACTTTCCTGATTGGGGTTTAAGGACAACAATCACTTAGGATGGTAAATAGTAGATTTCCCCCCTAAGTTGCCATACGGAATCCACATGATTTGTGGTGGGAACAGGAGTAGCCATCCAGCCCCCAGGACAAGCGTCGGCAGCTCATTTTGAAGGGTACCAACTCTTCTTTGGTCGACGAAAGAAAGTCTTTCACACAGATGTGACGCAACAGTGAGTCATTCTTTTTGTGAGCCCAAAAGTTGTTTCATGTACCAAGCATTTGATGTGGTTTTCAGTGCCAGTATTAAAATTTATGAATGGCCTATCAAGACATTCCTGAGAAGATAGATAAGTTTGTCTGATTGCTGTTTCCCTGTTGTAAAGATCACCGGCGGAAATCTCATAATTTAAATTAAGTACTTGCTCTACCGCCTCTTCCGCCAGGTCATGTACCGCATAGGAATAAATTACGGATTTAACGAGGAAATACCGAGTGATAAACATTGTCTCTATTTTTGAAAACAACAAGCCGTTATGTGGAAAGGAAATCATGAAGGTTTTTAAGGTGAATGAGGCCTAAAGGGCATTATGACGGCTTCCTTATTCCATAAATCCACTGTCGAACGGAAGGAGCATAGGAAAACAAGACATACGAACTGAAATGGAGGTTTATTAGTTTGCGGTGAAAAACCCGCAGTGTTTTCGCACCGAAGTGAGACCCAAAGTATGCGCAATAGATCCCTTGAGCTTAACCTTTCAAGAAATTAACGTGGCTAGGTTGATTGTACCTTAGGGGGCCTCCGAGATTAAAAATCTAAATATCTAATCTGAACGGTAGACTGATAGTGCAAAATTCAATCCACGGTCTTTAACATCAGAATGTTAGGCGAACCCTGCGCAATTTCAGCTGGCCTTAGACCATTCTTGCACTGAAGTACCCTCTATGCTAACTCAAAACTTCGTGAACTGGATAGAAGTTCAAAAGCATTGAATAAATGCGCTAGGACTGAGCGTGTAGTAAGATGATATACAGTTCTGAACCAAAGTAAGTTGTCTTTTCCTCTTTTGATTTCCTGTTAAGTGAATGTATTAAGGAGTCCGACTGCCCTCATCAGCGTAAAACCATTCGACTGAGATTACCTAGATACCGTAAGATCTAGCGGTCTAAAACTTTCGCGTAAGCTGACTGTTTGCGGAAATAATTTTAAATGTGATCCTCTTAAGGTTTGGTGGCGATTTCTTGACATTTGTTTGTCTGCTTCTATTTTAAGGTATACAATATGAGCGCAGGTTGATTCGGTACATTTGACTGGTTTTACCTTCAGATTTTGCTTACCACCTAGCACGCCTGTCTTGGTTCGCTTTCTGGTGTACTGTCGTGTAGGTACTGATTCGGTCCGATGATATACTAAATACATTTCACCAATCTGATCTTTGGCTTCAGTCCTCTCTATCCACCCAACTGAGAAGACTTTGTCAGTTATCGGTTTCATATTCTGACAGGCGACTCTTCTTGGGGTCGCATACCGAACGCCGTCTGCCACAGTCGAGTGCATTTCCAATAGAAAGTCACTGCTGTGTTTGCTCTATCGTAGTTCCTCGAAAAAATTGATGCCACTGCTGATAGCACATTTATTACTACAAGGAAGTTCGTTTTATCAGGTTAGATATTATGCCTAACCAGAGAATGAACGAAATGGCGCAACACTGGCTCTCCACTATTCAAGGAATATGTGGTGATTTCAATTACGCAGAAAATAAATTTCACGGTCCACGTAACACTTTCTTTATATTTTCGAATGATGCTACTCTAACCGTGGCACATTGATAACTGCTTTGCGCATGGGATCCGCAGTCATTTTCTTTGGAATGTTGTATGCCTTTTGTGTGATTATCGCCCATTTAAAGCTTTGCAGTCTAGTGATACCTGGGATTTTAAACGAACTTTGTGAACATTGCAACACGATGGCCGATTTATGCATTTTTTGTACTCTGGTTTTTGTATATTCTAGTTGATTGTTACCGTGATATTAGAGTTGACTCCAGTTAATTTTTGAATGTAATAAGTGACGTGGGATGGATAGACCTAACTTATTTGGAAGACATACCTTGATTACATTTCAGAATTTGTTAAACCAGGGATAGCATTACGGAACATCGCAAATACCAGTTTTGAAGTTGCAATCTAGATTTTCCGGTTAATATCATTTCTACCGTACCGACTATCACCCACATGTGGTAATTCTCTTTCTGTGCTCCGTTCTTTACTACGATTTCATTTCATCAGGTAGCACTTTGTAGAACCGTTCTCACCAAAGGAATATTCGGCTGGAAATTTTATTAACCCAGTATCTTTCCAATTCAAATGATGCATGATCACCGGGGCTCATCACAAAATGCGACAAAGTCCTCCACGTGCTTACACTTCATTCTGTGTAGTATCCGCCCAAAATGAGGCTAGTCAACGAAGCGAATAACACTGCAGTTTGATAACCAACAGATAACCACTATATCAGCACATTTTATTCTATTACTCATCATGAGCTATTTTCTGAATATTCAGCACTTTGTTGATCCTCTATTAAACCTGATTACTGCATGAACTGTCATGTTCGCACACCCATTAAATAACCTTTTAGTATTGGGCTCAATTCCCATTCAAGATGGAATTAAGCGGCGGGATTTTTCAAAGCAATCTTTCCATATTTATGCTGCTTCTGAAATCCTTCCTAAGCTATTCCGATTTATCCATACCATGTGATTTGGGGAGACAGGGGTGAACAGTAACCGCACAGTGTGCATGAACCTGAAAAAGTGAGTGATTCACAGGGCCGGAAATTGCTAAATTTCGAGATTCAATGATCGCTGCAGTTCGATAGTATCTTCTTTTGAGATGAAATTCTTGGCTAGTGCCATTGGCTTGCCAACGTAGCCTGTAGACCGAGGGTTGTGCTCGTCTATCACATAGGCGGCGTTGACCTTGATGCTAACGTCCACCCTGCGTAGATGAGTATGCGGCAGGGCGGATCAGACTCACAGCTGTTGTCTTTTGGACGTTTAGACTTTTGGTGGTCCACATATCTCGTGATTCCCACTCTCCATGCCGCTCGTGTGCGGAAGTGTATGGGTAACCGTACAGGCAAGCTAGGCTTGTCGGGAGACCCGGGGCTGAGAGGGCCAGACGACAATCGATCAACTGAGACGAGGAGGGCTGTAATTCCATTTTTCCTGTATGGCTTAGTCGGTGCAAGTTGGTCTTGTTAGAAAATTCGCGAAACGGGGTTGAAACGACTCGCTTTGGGAAAAAGGATCAAACTGATATCGAACGTAGTGTTTTCTGAGTTTGTGATCTCAGGTGGGTGTTCTCCAAATAGCACCGCAAATTCCGTGGCCAAGAGGCTTGTGGGTAGGGCCTTAAATCGCGTTGGTGATTTGCGGGGATAGTGAGTTCGTTGAAGGTCCGTCGTGTGAACAAACACTTAAGTTTCGAATACTTGGGATTATTGCATATGGCAGGGGAATAGCCAGATAACGTGAATATTAAATTAATTTGAACAATAAGGTTAAGATTGGACACAATTCCTGTACTTTGGCTAGATTATTTTATTATTCCGCTCAGCTCGACCACGCCAGACAGATGCGGTTTAAATAAATCACATTGGATTGTAGTGACGTTGACTCTTAATTGACAAAAATTCAAACATGTTTAGATAAGCACTTTTCAGTCGTGCTCAGTTAACTACGCGAAATTGCATTTCGCTATTTTCAGTAGTGAATGCACCGGGTGTCCTAACTTTTTTCCAAGACCATGCTTATTTTGGCATTACGTCCAGATGCGGTCTAGCCCTCGCAAGCTGATTCACGTTCGGGTTACAAACGGAAGCTTCGTACTACAAACTTAGCGCTTTAGTGGGAAATTCACTGAAATAATGTAACCAATCTTCAGAGGTGATCTGTTCCTTGGCAGTTTAGTCAACTGCCCACTGGTGTGACCATATGTCTCAACTGTAACTTAGTACCCTTGTCACCCTGACTAATGAGTGGTATATGAAATAAATCTCCATGAATGCATTGCTGTTTCATGGAGCAACCATTATAGTGAGTCTCCATGATAATCACGTGACACAACTGGGTACAGCCCCGCTGTAGCCTGTGTACAAAACCAGCTGATTAGAACTGAGGCTGCACATCAGCGAAAAGTTCAAACATGTTCCAAGACCCATTGGCTTGAAGATAGTCCACCAATCAGTATTCTTGAGATTTCCCATATGAATACGATTTATAAACGAACTTGAGCGAGTGCGTCTCCCAGTTTTCGTGGTCTTGCCGATGTCTTCAATTACCTGGTTTGAGTCGGAGTCATTCTAGTGCTTAGTGGCAATCTGTGTCCGTGCTATGCCGCTATTTCAAGTACGAGCGCTGCAACTAGGTCGTATTATTCGTGATGGTTAGACTTTGGTAAAGTATAAAAAGCCTGTAGTATTAAGGTTAGCACATTTGAAACAGAATCAGTTAGTCAAAATCTGTGTCAGATTGACTATTATCCAGTCATTTTCACAGCTGAAATGGTATGCCCAACAAGCTGAGTTGTTGGTAAAAGCCGGAAGATAGCTGACAATTCGAAATTCGCATGATGTCCTTTGCTTTCGAACACAGGTATCTTTACATGCACAATTTACAACAGGATTTCTGAATTTCTTGAAGAATACTAGTCAAAAATACACATTACCATCGTTTTATCAATTCGTTATACGCATTCTGATGATGTTGTCCTAATATGAGCAACGTTTGTGATTGAGACTAACTTGTGACATTTTCAGGTAACTATTTCCAACGAGCTTTAGACTGTCCTCTTTCCGATAAATTTGGACAAATGAGATGACACGCTCGAGGAAATTCACCTTAAGGCAGAGATGAAGTCAACCCAACGGTAGGTAGGTAGGTAGATGTAGGTAGGTAGATATACTGTGCTGAGAAGCCAACAAAGATGAACTGTTCAATCACTTTTATGGTCAAGTCAGGGGATTTCATAAAGTCCGCACGGTTTACCCTTTCCCTTAAATCCTCTGATCAGATAGGACTTTTTGTACTAGGCATAACAATTTAAAGATATTCTCCATATTGTATATGCATCAAATTTCCGGGTAATGATAAAACCACTGTAAGCAAAAATTGAAAAAGAATCTAATAAAGCTTCGGCCAAAAAGACTTCAGATATAGCTGCTCAGGTCTTCCAACCAGTTTGAGCATTTCGGAGATTAGACCAATCCATTTTAACTTAGCACCAGAATACGCACAAATTTCTGCACAGTTTTCTATTCCAACACGCGTCCCATGGAACTGGTTTTGTTAGTCTATATTTGCAAGGATTTTCTTCTTTAGAAAACCTTCTTAGTTCAGTTATGGAAATCTAATCCCAAGTGTTCACCAAAATAGTAATTTGAGCGCGTCGGAACATTCGTGAAATAAGAAATAACAAATTAACAGCAAATTAGCAAACTCCATGAATGCGATAGGCCCTACATGGTTATATATGCATGCATCTAGGCGTAAGAAACGTCTCGTGACCAAAATCGGACGATCACATGCCGGAATAATCACACTGAGATCAATACAGGGTATTCAAACAGGCGCCTGTAACGGTGAAATGGTGAGCTTCATTCCACATATTTTCTTTGTTCTTTAGCTCTCAATTTTTAAGACGATAGAATGTCCATAACACGCAGTCGGGACTTTCCCTACCCGGACTCAGGTCTATATGTGCAAAACAAGTGATTATCTTATAGGTGTTAATTTCACCTTATGCCTAAGTTAACAAAACTAGAGAATTTCCTTGAATGGTTCGTTTAACTCTGGTTGTTATAAAAATAACAGCAAAGAAAAAAGAAGCAGTGATGAGAACAGGGTTCCTTAGGTACATCCGGAAAGCACTGGTATTGAAAATCACGGTCATGGGAAATGAATTAGAAACCAGCGGCTAATCAATCACTACAAAACGTTTTTTCAATTGGCCACGATACTTTTGACTGGTCCAAGCTAATCGGCACTTTATTGTGCGGTGTCACATAAATTGCGGACCCTCCCAGCTATGGGGCTTTTCCATCCAGCTGCGGTACGAACTGGAACGGGTTATCGCTACTGGGACTGGCCATCTTCGGCATCGCCGTTTGCTACGTTGAACAAACGATGGGTGAGATGGCTTTGTATTGAAAATATATTGCTTAAATCTTTAATCTCACTTATCGGCAGGTTTTGGCTGTCATTCTCTCACCATTCTTCGACATGAACGGTAGTCCCGGTTGTAGAATAGAGATAACTAACTGGACTATTTTGTGGACAAATCGGGCGTGGCTCTTTATTGCTTCTGTTTATGATCTGAACAAATCTCGGGATGACTATTAGAGAGAGGTATCTTTCGAGGAAGATTCCAAGTTTCGCGCTCTACCGACAAAACTGACAAAAGGCTATTTGGAGATGACCAAATGTAATTATTACAGTCGGTTCTGCCTACTTATGGAGAACTACGTAAAGGTTTCATTAAAACAATCAATGTTCTTTCAACGTCAACATTTGAGTCAAAAAACAATAGATATACTAACTGAAACCACTTTTGACTGCTTACTGTGTGGCTCCATCAATATCAGAATGTGACAATCGATCGCGAAAGCTCTAAAGAAACCTTCACCAACACTTTCGCATGGATTCATAACTTAGTTTGAAACGGCTGTCTTCGTGCGTCACTGATTTACCATCCTGTAGATGGCTGTGTTAAATGATGATCAGCACATATGGTATGCCTATAGCTCATACTCTACTCAATCTAAAAGGCAGTTCTGCTCTGTCGTGAACTTAGTAATCACTTATGTCGAGCCATCTCCATTTGTGTAAATCACACAGCACAGTAGGTCACAGTTACAGACAACTGGATAAACCGACTATTGCGTTCACCAGTTGAGCGGAACAAAACACGACACTAAAGCACAATACGTCCACACCAGACTTCACGTAATAACAACATCAACACGACCGGGCACCGTGACACAGAGACTCAAATCGGGCTAGGTGTCGGTGCGCCTCACACAATGAGAGGGGATGGGTAGATCTTAGGCTGCGGCCTAGCAGGACACACCAAGGCTGGGGACAGAATGATTCGGGCTTGAGCCTTCAAGTCCCGTAGTCGCACAATGAAATGAAACAGACCTGATGCCCCTTTGAATGGACAGTGACATAGGAACAAAGAGCGGAATTCGAATGGCTAGCTCAAATTGCCAGCGAAAGAGAGGTGACCAACACAAAACACGGCCGCAAGTGTATTGGCGACCCACCAATACAAGTCAGAAGTCGGGTGAGCTCTACCGTTCATATAGTTTTGTGGGATATCCTTGGTCGATAAGGAGAACGACCAATCACAGAGTGAGGTTTTGTGAATTTTCTTGAGGCTATCTGAAAATTTTCAACCGTGCAATATCACAGAAAGTATAGGTGTTTGTGGAAAGATAATAACAATTAAGATCTGGGACATCAAAAACGGTAGGTTGGTCACCGACCATAACGAAGACCAATCATGAAAAGCTCCAGGAGGAAATGAGATGTCTGCATACAAATAACTGAATTACTAGAACTGTGACTTGGCAGTCAGATTACTTTCCACCACCTCCAATAAATACCCTAATCACCTAGTGAAAATGAACATATCCTCGTTTTCAGTTCAGTTTCATTCTGTACAACCATTAACCTTGCACCAACTTGCTCTGGTTGCGCATCAGAGGAGGAGAAATAAATTTAAAAAATCGACCACAAATTAATAAGCTAAGAAACCGCACAGAAAAAGAAAGCTTTCTAATGCATCAACGCCACCGACTATTGCACCGTCTCCAACCATTGCTTCGATGAAGCACATGAACCCCAACCCGGTAACGTAAGTTCACCTATAGGAAGCCGTGCATTGGTTGCAGTGTTAATCTTCCTTCCCTTGTCGTCGACTGACCAACCCGAACCATGTTCCAACCATTGTCATATCTCACAGAACAAAGTACAATGGGACAGTCCCTCTGCAACCAGGCGCGCAACATGTGTCCCAATCACCTTAAACCATTCTGATCCAATGTCTGTTCTAACGACCGCACCCTAGGACCCAGTATCTTATGCCTAACGTCTGAGATACGGACAAACTTCTCCCATCTTATTCTATCAATAGCACGAAGATGACGGTGTTCAAACACCGACAGTCTTCGAATACATTCTGCTCTCAACGGCCATGTGTCGGAGCCGTAGCACAATACCGACTTCACAGCTGCCGTGTATACTCGAGCTATGATTGGTAACCGGATGTCACGCCGACGCCGCAGGTGCCTCGAATTGGCAAAAATAGATCTGGCCTTCTTTATGGGTGAAGACATTTCACCCGATGGGTGAGATACAACTACCTAAATAATTAATTCTATTCATCTCTTTCGGTTGTTTACGTGAAAGAACCCGATTCGGCTTTAAGCCAATCCAGTCCTGCAACAGCATTTCACACTTCGAAGATGCAAAATGCATACCAAATGTACCTAAATTGTCATTCAGACGATCGAGTAAAACTTGCAACTTACTTGGATCCTCACTCATCTGTACAACATCATCCGCATATTGTAAGTCAGACGGTTTCGTGTCCAAGTACAAACATCAATGTTACTATTCTCACATGGGGACATGGTTATCTCCATAACCATCTAAATGGCGAGGTTGGGGAAAAAGATGAAACGAGGCAACCCTGACAAACACTACTTCTCTTGGTGATCTCGGGTGTCCGATTACCGTAAGGACGAACTCGGTATGGACTTTTCGCATAGTGTGGTTCGATAAAACTGAAATCGTGTCTGTGTTCTAGGACCTGTTGCAAAATACAAATTTCTTCAATGCAACGCCGGCTGGGACGGAAACCGACCTGCTTCTCACACACGCATTTCGCGAGAACTAGACAGTCGGTGGGGAATAATACCTGCAACACCTTGGATGCAATGTCTCCCATAATAACTCCTCTGTTGCTTTCAAATAAGGATCTATCACCTCCTTGCAAATCAGCACAATCACCGAATCATACCAGTCCTTAGTAAACTCTTCCTTTTCCCAGATTGATTCCAGAAGTTAGGTTAACTCTGTTGTGAACATTTCGCCACCATCCTTAAAGATGAGTGGCTGAAGGCCATGTGATTCAGCTGGCTCATGCTTTCTGAGAAAACTTATCTCTCTGATAATCTTTAGTTCCGGTGGAAGGCAGGTATCCACCTGCATTGGTTCACTTACAGGTATAATTTGAAGCTCCACTGTTTCCTTGAGCCACCTAAACTGCTTCCTAAGTCATTATTGCCAAAGTGGCGGCCGACGTTTCTGGGAGTGAATCAGTGTGCTGTCGGATTCCTTAATCACACTATTTACACTCAGCTTCCATGAATCACCCCTCCTAATCGGTCGGTAGAGGCTGCATCTGCTTCCGATAGCCCGTCTTTTCCATTCCCCCATCCGCCATTGCTCTCGGTTAATCCTCAAACTCCTGGTCAGTTGACGCCTCAGGGATCTACGCGTCTCAGTTTATGTTGATTCCGGAGGGACGGACCAGCGACCATCCAAGAGAATGACGAAAGCCAAGAATACCCATCCTTTCCGAAATGTACTTGGTAAGGAGTCCTACGTGGCACTTGCCGCCCGGTGCAGGGGCTCTTCGATCTACCCAAAGTGTTACAGTGTTACCTGGGATCCTGAGCGTTTGGTTGTGACGAAGACTGCATTGAACTTCTGACCAGAACTGAAGTCGGCGATCATTTTGTGAAATCAGCTGTGTATGGTGCGTGGTTTTTGTGCTGGTGTAGGCTCGGACCAAAGCATGGCCTCAGTTCACGGGTGTGGACCAGAATGATCACCAGTCCTCGATTGATCCATGCAACCGATGACCAATGGCGATGTGATCAATCTGGGTCCAACACTGTGAAGGCAAAAGAGGGCTTCGGGTGCTCTAATGTCGCTTCTTATGACCAAAATTGGCGTTCGCCGTGAATGGTCTGTGGTCATAACAAACTTGGATGAGACGATCTACGTTGTTGGTTCGATCGACTGGGGCAGAAAATCGGCTTTTGATGTCCCTTTCCTTCTCCACCAAGTATCCAAGTTGGGCTTTAAAACCAGCAGCAACGACCAAATCGTCCGCTGAATGCACACTTCGGAGTAATCAAGACTACTCCCTATTGAACTCTTCTTAGGCCTCAGAAGAGCTGCAAATCAGTAGGTGCATACGACAAACAAATAACGAGGATTCAGCTGACTGCTACTGGCATGTACAGAACCTCCCAACCAAATTGCACACAAACTAGTGTTGACACGGGTCAAATCTAGCAGGGAACACTCCACTCGCATGCTCAAAACGATTTCTAAGCACCCTGACCACGAATGCTTGAGGCCGAATAGGTGCACCGAGAAGCAAGATAATGGAGTTGCATGCTAAGTGCGAAGAGTGATCTCGGAAGTGGGATCTTGTATGCGCATTTCGGAGACACAGCATAAGTCTATGTTGAAAGTTTTAACAGCTAACTCTAGGGCAGCTTGTAGCCCTATTTGACTGAACATACAAACACTGAAGGCAGCTAAGTGACATGAACACTTAGGTTTAAGTAATGCATCCAGACTGTTTTCGCCCTTTGGCTAAAGCTGCCGTCGGATAGATTGATCGTGACATCTTCAATGGTCCCTGCATCGTAAGAACGAAAATTAAAAAGGTTCACTGTAGAAAGGATGCCAGAGGTAGTAGGGCAATTGGTACTCCGCAGCTGTCCACAGGAGAGTGCGGCGTTAACCCTGAGCAGGCGCATACTCATCCCTGCCCACCCTACTCGAAGCATTGCGTAACGTAGTCTTGATTATCGTGCGGGACGACCAATGCAGTATGCAATTCCTTGTTAATTCTCTTCATTGAGATTTTTTGACGAATACTGCTAGGGGTCCAGACACTAAGTTGGATTCCGAACCAAAACCTTTGGTTCTAAAGAGAACCAAAGAAGCGAGGAGTGGCTGAGTGGAAGCCCATCTACTTGGATCACTCATTCTTCTGCTCATTTTCCCGACTGAACTGCCAACTCGGATCAGCCACCAACCTGGGGGACCAGGAGACTACTTCGTCAGACCTCTAATCGTTTACCTTCCAGACATGATTGGATCTTAATCCTGAGGTTGGGTTATGAAGGGACGCAGGCCGTCCACATTACGACGACAACTGGTGTAATGTTAAAATGATAGCATCCTAAGTAGTGGGAATTCTCAACTAAATTATAACCATCACACAAGTACAAATTAATCATTCTGATCGATACCAGTTTTCTGTTGGACGGAAAAGAAAAACACTAATTTCGGAAAAATGGCTTATTCAGAGACAAGTCAGTACCGTAAAGCGTTTCTAAAAACTCGAGAGACATAGATCAGGACCGAATTTTTTTCGGATTGCATCGAGTAAACCATCCACCATATGACAGTATCTGTGGTTTTTTAAATATGAAAAGCGACGTGGTCGGGAACTCTTGTAATAAACCGGCTTGTCTCAAAATAAGCTCATAATATATTAAAAACCTGTCGATTCTTTCTACTCATTTCAGTAGTCGAAATTCTTTATTCTCAGCATGTAATTATGACTTTCTTACTCTTTCCGTTGAACTTTCAAAGCGCGAGGTTCTTTCCATTCATGTGGGTCAGGCAGGCGTACAAATGGGAAATGCTATCTGGGAACTGTATTGCGCCGAGCATGCGGTCGGTATGGACGGGTTGCAGAAAGCCAAACCAATGGATCAGGAATGTCAGTCTACATTTTTTCAGCTCTCCCCCCGTGGTCAGTGTGTTCCACGATCAATATTCATTGACCTGGAAGCCTCAGTAATTGGTAAGTCAATGACATCTTATTACATCAAGCTCGTGTGTTAGCTAAATTTTTGATTTGCATTGGCTAATAACTGGGTTTACGCCTGTTTATTCCTATCAAGGGACATGTTGGTGGCCTCAAGGTGTTTTAATAGCCTTTGCCTAGAGAAGATTAAACGTAGCTTTGAGCGACTCATGCGGTAAACGAAAGCATCACGTGTTACTCGGTAACGTCACCTGATAACCTAGTGTAAATTTCGTCCATAGCTGCACTTCCAATGAAGAAATGTGTTTATTTTAAGCTTGGTCGTGGCGGCTGAAATTAGCCATAGTCCACTAAATGATAGTTAAGTGAAAATTGGAGGGTGTTAAACGAGACAAAAACCGGCAGTAGTAAAATTCCACGCTGAGCCGTAACTAGGGTCACTGGTAGTCCAATCATAACCACAAAATTAGATGTTTAAGAAGTATGATGTTCGGTAGCTGAACTAACCATAAGGCAAAGAGTTCTAGCACGTGGCCCCATATTTTTCTCAATACATATTAGAATCGATTATTATCCTAATCGCATGGAGTCAGGAGTGTCTACTACGCATTTTTAGATGGGATGACCGTCATCCAGCTAATGTCTTTGAATTGCCTGAATGATAATGACCACATGCAATTTTGAGAGTTCCGTATTCAATGGGTCCCTGCACTCTGGAAAGTCTGAAATATATTCCGCAGTTTAGGATTTGTACGCAATGGTTTAGGAAAATTACGCCATAATTTTAGGATCACAGATCACTGTTTTCACTTCGAACTAGAGCCCCTACTCGTAGCACAAAGTACTTGAATCATAGGTAAACCTGAGATTCCCAAAAAGGTATTTAAAGAGTGAAAACGATTACGACCTTGGTGGTTTAATTAGTGTTTATGATTCGGTTATTCTAAAAACCTAGTGAGATTATAATTTCCTGTCAACTCATAAACAGCAGGGTGTAGACAAAAATGACTGCGTTGACCTTTCGATAATGGTAAACCTAACTGTTCTCCAGGTATTTGCGTGGTTACGCAACATTTTACCATCGATTCTGATTGCTATAGCATAGTTTATCATCATTGACACATTGTTTAGCATCCGTGGGGCGGCAATTCTCGCCCGTGTGTGATAACTCTCCTTCTCGAGCATTGACTTCCATTTGTTCCTTCTCTACGGTGGATTTTTGAGGTTATTCTTTTGGCGCCAAAATGATTTTCAAAACTCTTTCTCAGCATCATCATCATAATTGTTGTTATCAAATGTAGCGCGTGGGCAAGATAGTTGACGTGCCTGATTTCCGATGAGTGTATTCCGTTTGCTACACTCTGTTCTCAGTCTGTGTGAGAGAAAGAGCACTGATCACCCTCAAGGCAGACCATCATATGTCCGAATGAGCAAAGGTCCGCTCCACACCATGAAGCCTAACTAGTAATGATAATAACGCATATTGAAGATCAATAACACTGCCAGTCTGCTGACTGAATCCCTAAAGCAGTAGGACGCGAAGCTAAAATATAATATATTCTAAATGATGTAAGGAGTGTATCGAAAAATCGATGCGCCATATATTGGTTTTTAATTTTGAATGATACAATGTTAATAACACAGCGTTGCTGGTAGACGTAATGCGCAATTTGATTATAAAACTTGCCTTGAGAAGGACTACGCACGTTGGCGCATTACGCCTACCAACAACGCTGTGTTATTAACATTATATCATTCACAACTAATATATTCTACTTGAAAACCCTGCGGTCAGGGAATCATATACCTTTTCTGTTCGTAAATAGATTATGTGTTCTTCTCCAAATGCAACCTAGGTCGAAGATCCCGGTGAACAGACTAAAATTGCATTGCATCAAAACGATTGCGGCATGTTATCATTTAGGTTAAGGCTGTCATTTCAGAACAAAGCACTGTCGGTTAAGAATTCAATGTGCAAACTTTTCTGTCATCTGCGGTAGCCTTTTTCAAAACAATTTCTAAAAATCTCCAACGACTGTGATTTGATTTATTCTGCTTTCTTATGATTTGCACGTGAATATTATTCAAATTATGTCTAGTCAAAGGCCTGTATTGTAAACATCTGCGCATACAGCACATACTACTGGAATTATGGTGAGGAAAGAATCAATGAGGAACAAACAGAAAAGAAAAACTGTACAAAATTCACCATCTTTCTCAGTTTTCTGCCGTGAACCACAGATGAACAAAGCAATTTCACATCGATATGATTCACTCACTGATGTGGTCAAATTAAGCCCGTATTTCTGTCTGTTGTCTTACCTGGCAATATAATATATATATATATATATCATTGAAATTCGCCCGACGCTCTTTGGCCATAACGCGCAAGCCTATGACAATACATGAAGAGTCTTACCAGGACAGCCTCTTTAGTAAACGGCACAAGTAAACTTGGTGTTTGTTAATCTGTGCTCAAATGTAACTTTGAAGCATTGCAACCCGAATCTAATCTGAAAGCCTGGCATGTAGCACAGTTCTCATCTCTTTTTTCTGGCAGATGAAATTCGAGTGGGTCCATGGAGGAAATTATATCATCCAGATCGTCTAATTACGGGATACGAGGATGCAGCGAACAACTTCGCTCGAGGATTTTTCACTGTCGGCAAGCTACTTATTTCGCCAATTTTGAACGAAGTTCGTAAAAGTTTAGAAAACTGCGAAGCACCACAGGGTATAATACTCTATCGAAGTCTTGGTGGTGGCACCGGAGCTGGGTTGACAGCTGCACTTCTCGATGTCATGTCTGATTACAGGAAACTGACAAAAATTGAAATTCCTGTCTATCCGTCACCATCGTTGTCAAACTCACTAGTAGAACCATACAACAGTCTGTTGGGCGAGCATTTCGCCATGGAAGATATCCAGCTCGGTTTGTTAATGGACAACGAGGCATTGTACGATATCTGTTCCCGTTTCCTCTCCTTCAGCTCAACCACCTACACATCGATCAATCGACTGATTGCCCAAGCAACCAGTGCGATAACTGCATCGCTTCGTTTCCCAAACGTATTGAACGGTGATTTGAATGTGATCCAGACCAATCTGGTTCCCTACCCACGTATTCATTTCCCGTTAAGCAATTTCGCTCCGTGTATTTCACCGGAAAAGGCCGAGCATGAAAGTCTAACCACAAGAGAACTGACACGTGCAGTTTTTGATAAAGAGAACCAGATGATCAAGGTGGATCCATCCTATGGGAAATTTATGTCTTGCACCCTCCTCTACCGAGGAGATGTAAGTCCGAGTCAAGTGTATCTATCTTTAATGGAACTGAAATCTAACAGAGCAATCGAATTTGTCGACTGGTGTCCAACAGGATTCAAGGTCGGGATTAGTTCATCACCCCCGGTCTCTGTTGTGGACAGTCGAGTGGCTCAGAGTAATAAGAATGTGGTCATGTTGGCAAACAACTCGGCTGTCGGACAGGCATGGCAACGTCTCACACATAAATTTTATCTTTTGTTTTCCAAACGCTCATTTATTCACTGGTATGTAGGTGAGGGAATGGAGGAGTCGGAATTTAATGACGCGCTAATCAACATGACTTCATTGGTCAAAGATTACGAAGAAGCGTCGTTGGATACAAAAATGGACCGTGTGATGTCGTGAATGTAGCCCATGTAAAACATTCGATTTCCCTGATCCACCTTATCAGATTAGGAACAGAAAGATGAGTAAAATCGAATCTAGTCATCGTGTTCACGTGCTCCCCGTCAATCTGGTAACGACCAAATAACCAATTTACCGATAAATTGCTGGTTTGTTGAACCATTTGGAGCCCTAATTAATGGCGTACGTGCACAGGAAATTCAACGAAGTCACTTGATATGTCCATCCCTGACTTCACACAGATCGGTCCTTGTATTAGATTCCGTATGACCTTTTATACAACTTTGATTTTATTCCATTGTCATGTCTGTGTCGAGGGTTCTATATGATGATGGTTGTGGTGATATTTATCATGTCCTTCACTGAACTTCATTCCGCTTGGTTGTCTGGCTTCAGAAATGACGACAACATAGCCCGACAAACAAAGCACAATTTGTTTTACAGTCAGCAAACAAACAAGACGTATTAATTTGTCTTGTTTTACCGTTTGAATGAATAACATCTGCACTCAAAATCGGCTGTTTTTCCTTGTTCACCCTGGTCGGATTTATTGTCAGCGTGAACTTATCCGGTAAGACCCGGTGTGGATATGATAGCCGCTCTTCTCAAACAAAATCCAAGTTCACACTATAATGATTGAGATCATCTCCTTGTGCATTTTTGGGAATTGGCCATTATGAAAATAAAAATACACTACGTCATACTCGATGAATGATCTTATCAGCGATACGGAGGTAGTAACAAAATATTGGGGGCCAAATATTTAGCTGCCGAACAGACTTCAACCAATATTCATGATCCAAGGAAGAAAGGATTTGTTCAAAATCATCCTACAGAACAGTTCAATACAATTGGTCCGTGTTTTATTTTATCATCGGGCCCATTCTTAAGATTTAAAATCTATGAAGAACTCCGACAATCTACTCGTAAGTTTGCTGCTGTGTAGTACAAGGGCAGTTGAGCGCTGAGTTTTACGCCC
The DNA here is from genome assembly GCA_008360955.1 of Fasciolopsis buskii. NCBI lineage: Eukaryota > Metazoa > Platyhelminthes > Trematoda > Plagiorchiida > Fasciolidae > Fasciolopsis > Fasciolopsis buskii. The sequence continues at coordinate 102,271 of LUCM01007521.1, forward strand.
AATTCAGAAGACGTTAGATGAGTATAGGAGTAGAATGCTTTCGAAACCATGCAAAAAGGTGGATCAAGGTGTAAAGCAATATACTTAATTCAAACACATCATGGTGGAGAAGTGAACCATAATCATTGAGTTTGTTATCAGCCGCAATTTAGGTATGGGCTTTCATAAACGAATTGTCAGAAGCACATAAATCGCTTAAACAGTAGACTAGGAGTTTTGTGGTAAGGAATTTATTTTCTAAACTAGGCTCCCCTATATTTGATTGAGCCGCTAGACAAAACAAAACACAGAGAACTGAGTACAGCGAGACAGTCAGTTTAAGCTGATGGCTTTTAATATATCGAAAAATCCCTATCCAGGTGCATTAAAGCATCCCGCATGTATTGATCACTTATCTTGGCATTTCACACAATGAACAGATGGCATACTGATTCTACAGAACCTCTGATGGTTTGCCCCAGTTTCTAACCAAATGGATTACATGTAAGTAGAAAACAGTTACCTATGTACGGACTTAATCAAGCAGTTCTCCACTCCTTCCTTGATTGTGAGGAGACTTTCAGGGTAGTTTCGGTTTTGATTACTTCAAATTACGGTTTTTGTTCCTAGGGCAGTAATCTGTTTCCCCGCTCTTCTTCGTCCCCAGGTTTATCCTTGACCGTCTGTTTAATCCTGTGCACTTTTTCCGACGGGGGACAAGAATTATTAAATTCACTTTCAGGTTGTACGGCAATAGCATCAAAGCAAACGACACTGGAAAATATCATGTTGTTATCTCCATGCTACTGTCTAAGTTTCCAGTGAGCTGGATATTGCTTAAGGCACTATTTATGCTAACCAGATATCTTATCTTTGCCATGTAAAAACCACTTCATCATGATTCAAACCAAGTCAACTAAGTAGTAGTTTAGCTTGCTAGAACTATTAGCTCTCGAACATCCTAATGAGAGAACTGAAAAAAGCGAGCACTAGCAGATTCACTTGTACCAAAAAATCAAATGTAATAAACGGTGATATGGTGAACTTGTTTAGTGTGGCAATTAGTGAAATTGATTATACTCAGGCTTCTTTAGCTATGGCCAACGGCAGAAAATTCCCGAATTGCCTTCCTTAGATTTTCGTGATTTTGGCCACTGGCTTGGCTCAACAATCCCATTTTTGCCAGTTAATGTTGAATCGCTAGTAAATTAGGCCATCTTAAGATTGATTTTAGAGATTATCGAAACCAACTGGGAACTTGTGAAACGGGTTTGAGAGGGGACTCAGGCACTGCAGTTGTTCTAGTTTCCACATGATACACTGAACGCTGCAACGGCATCACAACGTTGACCGAATAACGCCTGATTTTCATGATCGTTTGCTGACGAATGAATTTGATGCGTAATGGGAAACTCCTGTGCAAGGATTAATGCAGGTCTACCTCAATTTCACTTCACAGTGGCGTCTCAGAACCCCCTCTAGTAAATGTTTGATGAGATGGTACAATCGCCAAGCGGAACCGCATACTTTCAGTGATTTCCGTCGGCCATAAGAGGACCAAGTAGCCCTATTGATCCGCTTACCTGTAAGCCAAAGTTTATGCCATCTCTTGTCAATTCGTGATTGGGTCCTGCTGAGATTGCGGCATTGGTCACCAGCAGTTCGATTATACCGATTCATGATTGAGTCATTGGCATCAGACGAGAAGAAAGTGCATCAAGCTGGGTGAACGTTAAGGGCCGACCTCTACTTATCTGGGCAAAAAAGGCCAAGCAATCGTAAAAACCTACTTGACCTGAATGACCTGTCATCGAAACATATTCGGCAACGTGGGACTGAAAACCCGTCAGCGGAGCCGGTGAATCAAAAGACATCTGGAAACAACCACTAAAAACTGTCGTATTCGGGGACGGTTCCATGTGCACCTATCTATTAAGTAATTATGGCCTACTTTCACGAATGAAACAGACTTCCCTAGCGTGTTGCTTTTGCTGTTGATGTAAGCTTTAGTGAGAACAACCAACACGCATTGGACGTGAAATAAATTTGTGGACTGCGAGTTGATATCCGTGAAGAAGTCATTTAGCAATTTTTTGACAAGGAAGATCAAGTAAGCTTTTTCCATGTCCAGTAGAATCAGACTGACTAAATGGAAGCTTGTATGAAATAACCAAACATTGATAATGCTCACATAGGGAGTGCTCCGGAAGTGAAATTAGGCTGATGGATCAAAGATTATTCAAAGTAGGGATCTGAATAAATACTGCTTGAGCGCCACCTTACCATCCCTTCCCATGTGCGCTTGCCTTTACCAGCACGGCTCAAGCTTTGAAATGACCCAACCACCTTGTCATTCAACTTCAGAGCTATACAACTGTATGATTTGCACATTTGTCCCAATTGTATGCCGCACTTTATGCCCAGTTGACCGACACTCAGTGCGATCATGCTATTACGTCACCACGTCAGCTGGTAGATAACATGCATATGTCACAATCATGGACTTTATTTTTGGTCAAGTGTTTATCTAAAACGTGGCACAAATCGCTCCCGTTAACTCTATCCGCAACCGTTAACGTGCGGCCGGTTGCCAAATTAGGCATATCATGAAAGTTGAACAACTCGAAGCACTCTCCCCTAGAATTAAATCGATAATTTTCCATCTTCGTCTTGCTAAATCTGGATTCAGCAAGGCGATTTGTGAGATCAATCTTGAGGCAGTGTTGAATATCAAATTTCTCTTTAGGACGTTAGTTTGAAACCAAAAGTTCCCGACCCTAAACTGTGTGGCCTGATTGAAGTCTTGAGATCAATTGCTACAGATATCGTGCTTTGGGGACTTTGACACAATTCCACAGGGCATCGCAGGATAACGGTGGTGACAAATTGATAATAACGAACAAAATTTAAGCCGAAAACCATTTCCATGAGTTGTGGGCCTCCATTAAACTTGCCCGAAGAGCACGTTGTGTAACCTGTGGATGATATTTGCCAACTGAGGAGTCTGCTGATTGATACACCCGATCGAAGTGGTCCTGAGGGTATTTTACCTTGCCATTTTTGTCATGCTGGCTACCGTGTTCGCGTGGAAAAGGCCGAATAACTTGGTGACAAAAAGGTAATATTGACTAGTACATGAAATAGCGGCACGGGCCGTGATCGATTGCAGGAACGAACGGACAAGAATTCCCAGCCTACATTGGAATAATTCTGACCTCATTTTGAGCAAATGAAAACAGGGAGAAAACCCTAGCTACTGTAAATCATGTTAAGGTCTATTTATAAGATGTCATCAGCTGAATATTTTTGGGCCATTAGCGATTTCGATATGATCACTCTTCATGTTAGCCATTCCCCGTGATTAATATTCACTGGTTATAGGTGCCGGTAAAAGCAAAGCTATTTCGAAATGTGGCACTTGAGTTGGGCATCGAATCAACAGACATGCATCAATAAAATCATATATATATATATATATCGTTGGTTTCAGAACAATCACGGTGTCAGAGCAACAAAAAAGAAATAAAAATTTGCACCACACAGGCACCATAGTGAAAACCTATGAACGACAGGTGAACAGGCTGTTTTGGTATTTACTGTAAGCATTCTGCGGTTGAATTTTATTGTTTTTGTTTTTATTACTGCCCGTGACCTCTATAGACAGTCCATATAGCACTTGCGCACTGACTTCCATTCTAAAATATGTCCTTCAGCTTCCCAGCTAATGACAGCCTTCATCTATGGAACCTTAAACAGAAAGAAGGAAAACACCAAACTACGCCAAAACCGAAGTCAACTCCTTCATGTCTGTGTGCCAGACCATTGCCTGATTACCGCGTAGATTCTGCTAACCCTCCATTTCATATGTGAAAAATGCACGAAAAGGTAAATGGTATATAAACATATACCGAACGAGTCCGAGCTATCGGAGGCAAGATAGAACGATTACTTCAATCAGGAGGCGAATACAATCATCCAACACACGACAATGCACCTCGCCATTGATCACCCGATGTTCCCAATGGACTCGAGCAATGCTTCAGATGCACTGGTGGTCAAATACAAGCAGCCGCTGGACCTCCCCACTGCGAAGATACCAGGTCCGTTAACCACACAGGAGACCAGGAACTAAGGTATTGCACACCATTTCTTTGGGGGAAATTCAGATGTCATGGCAGTGTCACAATTGTTTCTGGCTCGCAAAGCTGTTTTAGATTTTGTTGTTGATGATGGAATCAACCCCAAACACCTCTACCAGTTTTGATCAAGCTCCTGTATTAAATAGAACAATTGAATACCTCTAGGTGTACACTGCAAAGAGTAAGTTTAGCCACAGGCTCCTACCAGTCTTGAAGAAGTACCTTGCAATCTGAAGATGCAAGGCGCATAAATGCCTGGCTACCTTTAGTTTTTGCATCTGAAATTGTTATATGGAATACGGCCACTAGCAATAACGAACAAGATTGACTCCGGCCCATATTATGCAAATGAAGACAGTAAAAAGCCCACAGCAGCTGGAACAAACGTTCGGGGTTTGTTTACAAGTTATGCGCTTGCTTACAAAAAACGATGAATTCCGGTTGGCGGACTATCTCCGGGCCAGTTAAAATGAAAGCATGTATGGACTTCACGGTTCCGATTGGTTGATTCTGTATACGGGCTAACGCGAAGCTGCACCGGACTGTGTCATATGATTTGCAAGTACACTCACCACATTAGTTCAATCACTTGGCAATTCAAAGTATGTTGGACCTTCCATGCATTATCGTTCGGCAAGCCAATATTATCCACATACTCTAATTCAAGAACTCTGTTCCCTGAGGAGTTTTCAACTCTGCCACCCAAAAGGCCAGTGGAAGCCTTCTCAAGAACATCCCTCATGACAAAGCAGAAAAGGAAAAGGGATAGAGGAAACCTTTTCCGTACTCCACTAGAGACGACGAAGGTTGATTAATTCTGGTACTGTGCCTTAACCCGACCTTAGGTATGACGATACACTCTTTCAAGGATCAACATGTTTCCTGGGTAATTCACTTCTCAACAAACGGCGGCATAATGCAGACCTATCGACGGAGTCTAAACTGCAGGATTGTCTGGTGATATACTGAGCTTTGGCCATTGGGAAGCAAAGCGGTGCTATAACAGCCGTTAGGGGGTGAATATTTGTTCGATGCATCCAGGACCAGCATAAACCCAGCCTTTTCCTCACGAGTTTGGTCTTCAGGTTTATTGTAAAACATGCAAAGAATGACAAATGCCAACAGCTTAGACGCTATCGGGATTAGGGTAATATCCCTGTGGCTAGTGGAACCACTGGGCAAGCCATCCTTAATGGTGAGGACAACAACTGAAGCTCCTTAAGAAGACAGGACCTTATGAGAAAATCAGAACTTTGGAAACAAAGCTTAAAGCGTTGCTATCAGTTCCTATCCTCCAATGTTAAATAGAGCTGAGGAAAGGCCTTCGCAGCCCGTTGTTTTATGACGTCCTAGGGCTTGAATCTCCTTGCGGATCTCCGCTTCAGAAGGTGGATACACCACCGGAGCTGAGCCGCATTAACTATACGGAGGACTGATGCTAGGGGCTAGTTAAACTATGCTTCAATTTGTTCCGCCCAGTGCACAACATGTCGCCATTGATCGCTGATAGGTGAACCACCACCCTCATAGGTTTCTTTGCTGATATCCCGTTTTCCTATCGGTAGTTCAGATGAGGTGAAACAGCTTACGGGAATTTCCCATAGCGGTATCAAACTCGCGCTGCAAGAAATACACTGATTACTTCGTCTAGATTTCAACAACTCTTGTTCCCTATCAGAATTCAAGGAAACTAATTCAATGCAAACAGTGCAATAAATTCATATGTGCACAGTAAGCTGAGACTAAGAATAAAGGAGGGTGACGTTTACTTTCCTACAACTAAAGCACTGCTTACCTTCGTATAAACCTAAGTCACACGGGCATTGTATTTTCGTTTGCTGTCGTTCAGCATCATATTGGTTATTTAATATTACTATTGCCGTAACACCATGTTATCGCGTCCCAATATTCGCGGAATCTTATTATTCATTTGAAGAATCGACGTGCATTGTTTATATCATTACTTTTTCGTGAATTTCCAGAAGCAAACAAACTTCTTTGGACCAGGATGTAGAAATGCGGTCGGTGGAACCCATACTGCCAAAACGGCTACGCCTGCGTTGATCTGCAACAACCTACGGCCGCTGTGTCGGGTTCAACGCGCATTTGTTTAATCAGAAACCTTGCTTAAATTACATTGTAGACGACTCCAGGAGAGATTGAAAAAACTGATTATTACTGGCAATAAATCATGAAATTCAAAGTACAAAGACGGATTCATTACGCATGTCAAATTGTCCTGTTGCAGAAATTCTGTGGTCTTAATGCCTAATCCGTCAATGGTATTAATCATGTAATCCACCAGTGAAACCCTAAATGTTCTCCCCATAGAAGCATAAAAATTACCAACTTGCACACATCCTCCTCTGGTTCACGATCACAGGTGACCTTTTTCAAACGCCTTCTTTTTATTAGATGACAACCTTCGTTTGATTGTTGACTTTTTTGACCATGTCAGCACTTACCCGATAATGTTTAGGTTCATTTGTTATTTGCTTGTCTTCCACGACAAGAAACTCAAATCTAGAAAGAGTTATAGCCAATTGTCCTAACGATTTCGTTCTAACACAGGGCGCCCATCTTCACTGTAGTAGTTTCTGTCTTCTTTTGGTGAGTGCAAACACTGATTTACACTCATAAAATGTATGCGCTTTCAAAATAGGTGAATGCTTGCCTCCGGAATATTCATTCTCAAACATGTAACTGGAAAGACAGGTAAACGACAAGTTGCAACGACGGGAAGTAGGAACCTACTCGTTACTTCTTCCTTCTAAAGATGTTCCTGCATTGGTAATCCTCCCAAGAAGCATAAATCGAGGCGGAAGCTCCATCTTCGATGCTGCAAATTGTGTTATTAATCTAAAGGCCTACCCTAAGGAGTAGAAACAAACAGCTTATATCTATCGCATTCATGTTATTCCGTTGGTACAGATGTGTTTGTGTCGTATTCTATATCGATCAAAAGGTTAGACAGTTATCCATCCGGGCTGGCTTACTCACGATGTTTCTGTTCCAGTCTCGAGCCTTATTTCTGTACAAGTGCCAAACACTGGTCACACTGTAAACCTCACCCAGGAATTTATGATTATCTCACAAGTGCCGCAAATAGACCCAAAAGCTTCCGGATTCGAAAACTTGCACTTGTGTCATACACTTGATTCCTGACCTCTGTGCCTAAAAAGAGTTAGTCTGCGGGCTCAGTCTCTAGTGGCTTGCATCGACACAAATACATTCACAGGCCTCACACTAAGGCACTAATAGCTACGACTCAAATTAAGTGGCAGGCATAAGCAGAGGCCCGGCGGAACGCAATAATAAAACTACATTTATATCTCTTAGAATATAGAGTGGCGAGACTGTATTATTCAATCATCTATTTTTCGGTTAACCATTGTGTTCCCGTGTCTTCGTCCACAGACTTCATGAAATCTTTCTGGTCTATTTATTGTTAATTGACGTTCCCGTCATCAAGTACTGGTAATTGACGGTCATTTTTCTTCTATCCCCTTAAGATCTGTGGCTATTGGAGTACAATTAGCATAACTGTGCATATCATTTCGGTTTGGTAGACTGCTGCTTTTTCAACCAGAATCGGCACTTTTCTAGATATTTTAACCGATACTGGAAGATGTTTTCTTCACTTCATGTCCCCGTTCCCTTGGCTCACCTGGTCGGGTTGCAGTCAGGCTGTTGGCCAATATTTTCAACCACACCAACCACTAACATTTCACCAAATACACATTGAAGTTGCATTTAAAATGACCATTATTAAAGGAAGAATTTAAATTAACATCGTATGTACGCTTTTTCATGAATGGAAAAGAGGGTTCATACAAAGTGGAAACAAATTCTCATATTTTCTTATTATCTTCAAAGTCCTTGTGAACAGTTTTGATAAGGTCTGTGTGAGCATCAACATACGTATTGGTGTGCGCCCTAAACCGTTTTATTGTTTTTCTTACGCTTCTCCTAGTGGTCTGGGCTGCGATGTGTAGGCCACACTTTTAGATCGATTACACAAGCATATGTCAAAGATAGCATAATAAGGTAATCCAGCCCATCAGTCGATAGATCCACTCCTTTCAATCCATAGGCCAGAAGATTTTTAATCTAACCTCAACCGAACAGGTTATGCGATGTCATCCGGAGTTCCATCCTTTTGAGATTATACACAAATCCACTTACCACCGTTAAATTTCGACAGTGTTTGCAAATGTTTCAAACCATTCACAGCTCTAGAGAGTTTTTGTCCAGTAATGGACCTAACAGTCGCGCCGAGGTACACGATTACTTTCGGGTTGAAACAGTGATGATACTGTGCAAATCCCTCATCGATATGTATTCCGAGGTACTCGACGAACAGTTGGGTTTGGATTCAGCTTAAAATGCACGTATAAGTAAGACTCTTTTTGCTCATGATAGATCATGCATCTTATTCTCTTTGATAATATGGTTTCCCGGTGGTTAAATCCTAACAAAAAACGAGACTACACCTCGACGTAGTGTGACGGCTTGCGTGCCTCCATGATCCAACGAGCTATTTAGGATGGCTTATCTCAAGCCGAAGGTCCAATCATGCCTGGAACGTCAATGGGTGGAGGCCTGACGAAGTAGTCTCCTGGTCCTTTAAGTCGGGGGTTGATCTAAGTTAGCAGCTCAGTCGGAAAGACGAGTGGAAGACTAATTGATCCAAGTAGATAGTCTCCCACTCAGCTATTCCCCACCGCCTTGTCAGAACCAAAGACTTTGGTTGAGAACCCTAATCGTTCTTCTGCTTTGTGGCTGGACTACCTAGCAGTACCGGTCCATCAATTCCCATGACTTACAAGCCTACAAATAATTCCACACTGTATCGGTCGTCGCGCAGGCTAATCAGAACCGCGCTGTCCATCGCAT